>JAOUZG010050968.1:14195533-14222089 GCA_026289955.1 Argiope argentata | reverse complement strand
ATATATATATATACTCGTATATATATAAGAGATACGTTTTTTTTTACAGGAGGAGCTGGATTGATTCTCAGATGCCCTAAAAGTGCTTAAAATTTGCATTATTTTTTTTATCTGGTATAATTTGAGCTCCTAAATATCTGTGAGCATATTTGTGTGGAACAACATTTAGCATAAGAATATTTGATAGTTAATCAGAAAAATTGTGGGAAATTTATATATAATATTAAATAAAAATATAATTTAAATATATGTAGAAATATCGATCTCAAAATATAAAATTTGTCACATAAAATAATACTTAAAAATCACCGGATAGGAAAAATTATTATTTATTTTAGTCCAAACTAATATTTCTAAAATCGGACACACAGACAAACTCTTTCAGGAAATTTTACAATCTATGTTAAACAACAAAATATTAAAGGCTTTTCAGTACATTGCTTGGAAAAAAAGATGCATTTATCTCATTTCTCAAAAGAAATATTTTAAATCTGGAAAAATTAGAATCTAATATTTGAAGATTCAACGTGATGATACCTCAAACTGTTTAAAATTAAATGATGATTAAACAATTTAATTTAATTTTTTCAAAACATAAGTGACAGTATTTATGAGAAAAGCTCGAAATTTATACATCTCATGTTACTAATCTGTTATATGATTGACCTTAAACCGAAAACACCTCCCTAATCACTCCCCGATAATTTCAAATTAAATACTGATAAAGGAATTTAATTAACTGATAATATTTTAATTAAATACTGATTAAGGAATCTAACTTAATGATTAAAAAGACATAAGTGGTAGTATTTATCAGAAAAGCTCGAAATTCAGAGGAGTTAGGATTCCCAATCGAGACAGTTAGGATTCTCAATATAACATTTTAAGACTAGACCAAAAAAACAAAAGTTACACTGAAGTTAAATCTATTTAGCGTAGCATTTTAACTAATGCTGTTAGTATTATTCTATAAGTACTAAGCTCAACTTATTAGAATAGTTTGTACCGAGTAGTGCTTCTAATTTCTAACATAATTATTTGCTCTTTTCTTGAACAAGTATTTTCCTCAATATACTCTTGCGTGATTTGTATGGGAGACATATCAAGTATCAAATAAGTGGTTTGAAAATTATTGTTTTCCATATCTTAAAAATATATATTGAGTAAACAGTTGCCAACTAATCTGTCTTACTTTAATTTTTTCAAACAAAATGATATGTCTCAATGTTTGTATGATCAAGAAGTAATAATTTTACTAGAAATTATTGACTTATAGTTAATTGTGGTCTTTAAATTACTCTATTCAGAATATTGATGTAAACAATTACTGTGATTAAGCGCGGAGTTTTTTGAACAATGCATTGCTTTTTCTTACCAACATTTTAGTAAGATAAACCAAAACTTTTACCACAGATAGCCAACAAGAGCTAACTAACAAACATAAGTCATCTCATGGTTATTATTTATTGCTTTAAAATAATATTATTTAAAAAATTAAAAAGTTACTGATTATTTTTAAGACAAATTATTACAGAATTTAAAATTACGCACTTTATTTGGTCCAGGATAGCCTGGTTGGTGGAGCGTTGGATTCGCATTCCTTAGGCTACGAGTTGACCACACTAGCCAGCAGCCGATGTGTGTGGTGGCTGGCACACGTTAAATCACGTAAAAAAACGTGGCCCCAAAGTCCTCCATTTCGAGAGTAATACAATTGGGAATACTGAGTCAGAGGTGATCGTTCCCTGTTCCAGATCTAAACGATCTGTGGATGAATGATTGAAATCTGCTTCGAAAAAAGGGTTTGTGACGTATGTGAGCTACAAGACAGACTGCCCTTGGTTGCTCAGGGGTCTATACTCTCAGAAGCTACTGCGTAACTCCTTCCATTATAAAATGGAGAACTATAATAGCATATTTCTTTCAAAATTGAAATTTTTCTTTTTCTTACGCTATCGTATATTAATAGTTGACTTCGGCCTTTGCATAGTGTCTGATTCAAAACAAAACTACTTACTGAATAAAAAATATTTATTTCTCTCTATATATTGAATTTTTAAGTATAAATAATTCAGAAATAACTCGCTTCAAGATCATTAATTTTTTAAAATTATTAATCAAACCTTATTATAGCATTATTCAAAGATGAGTGTTTCATTATAAGAGAGAAAAAGAGTACATAAATAACTGAAAATTGAAAAGAAGATCCATTCAAACAATAATAAATATTTTTATTTCAAGAAAGAAATTACATTTTCAGAAACGAACACCACATAAATTGCGTTATCAGCTAGATAAATCATAACCCCTATTACTATGTTTGTAAATATCTTCATTAAAAGAATATCTCATTTAATGCTCTGCTGAAAATATCCAATAGTATCTTAAGATGCCATAACTATTTCAAATTTTTTATTTGTAGAATAAAACAGTAGGTGTAACAAGCGAGAGGCTCAACATAGCTCGATTGTTAACATCTAGGCTCATATAAATTGTTTTATTTGAGTTCGGAAGTCAAGCTGATTCATAAATATAGTTTAAATTCTTATTTTTCTGGTTGTCTAGGAAACTTTTTAATAAATTCTGAAATGTAAAAAATGATGAAATGTAAAAAAAAAATGTACGTATTAATTCTGTTTGGTTATAAGAATAAATGTACGTTGTATAAATTTAACGCAAATAAATATAAGGATCAAACTATATTACAAATCATCAACTTCGTTATTATTAGATTTCGTCATTATTCTGCTGCGCCTTCTGTTTAAACAGCAACTATACATTTTGGAGATATTTTTATAAATTAGTATACTAGTAAATGGCATATTTTATACCATTTTGTCAAAAATAGATGAAAAATGAAATCTTTTCTAAAATGAAAATAATTTTTATTTCCGTGATTTATCATTTATTTCAGGAAATGTGTTACTTGAGATTCATCAATGCCCTTAAACATTTATCACATCGTCGCACATAGTACCCCAAAGCACAGGAAAACAAAACTTCATGAATTATTGACACTAGGAAAAGACTAAATGTCTGCAAAATGTTTATTTAGAGAGCAACAGAATAGTTAAATAAGATTAGAATTATTTTCTTAGTTCAAAAATGTGGTAGTCTCACAAGTAGAGAATCCCAAACTAAAGACTTAACTACTTTGGAAAAATAGTTAGTTATCAAAATATATAATGTTGGTAATGAAAATTCAAATTTTTTTAACTTTACTTTATAGGAATTAAGAAGAAGTAAAATAAAATTCAGAGAATTATATATGCTGCGAAAACGCAGTTTCCATCTCACTGTTATTAACTAAATTATATTTAAAAGCAGAAAAAAGAAACAAAGAAGCTATTGCTTCTCTGAAAGGTATAGCAATGTTGTGGGGTCGAATTACCTTTGTCCCAATTATAGGAATGTACCGTTTTCCAGAGGAATTGGGTCATATGAATGAGCACAGCTATTCCAACTGCATCCTTTAGGAATGTAAATTGAGCCTCTCGACGAATACTGCCGCGATGATCATTTAATTACCACTCTGGATGTTGCAGCTTGATGGAAATAACTCAGATATAGATATAGTTTAAATTTGATTCTAGATGATTTAAGGTTGCTGTTAATCGTGTTACTAACAAGAATTCTGGAATTTGAAGATCAAAGACAGAAATCTACCTACAGAGTAGACAAAATATTCGAAATCAACATCATAGATCTACCTACAGAGCAGACAAAATATTCGAGGAACAATAATGTGATGGTATTATGTGATAACTAAGTGAGATAATTTTTTAGGTCATTAAACTGCACCATTATGATGAAATAAGGAATATTCTTGTACATGTGACTTGGCCTTCATGCTCTCCGAATCTGAATCCAAAAGATTTTTTTCATTTGAAAAATACTGTATGAATCATCATTACATAATTGTTTGCTCTTAATAAATAATTAACGAAACCTAATAACATTTCATTTTTTTCCTTCTTCTATTATAGATGACCTGATATTTATAATAATAATAATTTGATTATAAAAAATATCTATCCGAGTTATTTGTCAATCGAATAAAAATTATCACAATACATAAGAAAAGATTAAATATCTTATGTTTCTTTTATTAAAAAACAAAAGAAAGGGCAAGGTAAAAATTGAAAAGGTACGCTGTTTTATTACATTATCAGAATATTTATTTTTTAATTCAACCAGAGGTTTATTTTTCATCTTTCATCAACACTGAAAAAGAGGACAGCAGATCTTTAACAAGGCAAAGGATGAAGCATTGAATGCTTTGAGAAGAAGTTCTGACACTACAACAATATTTTGCAACCTGAAAGAGGTTCTTGTCGCTCTTTTTTATGTAACTCTATTTTTCTACTGCAGCAATTTCCTATCAGTCGCAGCGATGAAACTACATTTTGTCATCGGGACAATTTCTTGTCATTTTTTCTAAGTAACGGTATTTTCCTTCTGCGAAGGAGAAAAAAATTCTGAAATAAGTCAAACAAATATACCGACAAAATAAAAAAGAAAGAAATGATTACCTTTAGATATTTTAGAAACCTAATGCTTTTTTTCCTTTCTCACCAGTTTGCGTATAAGTTATTTTTTATGATCACACATATTATCCAATTCTACTGTTGAATGCAGCATTTTATGACTTGGAAATAGTGTGTTTCATTTTTGCAGCTTTTTTTAGATGGGTGAAGATAAAAGTATAGTCATAAGGGATCATCCATAAATAAGCATAAACATATCTGAATATCGTTACGTTTTTAGCGTAGCAAGTTCGGATTGAATGGAATTTACTTGAAGACAGCACAAACAAATTTATTTACAAATATTTACAGGATGACTCGATAAAGTAAAACTTCAGATAAAAAAAATCCAGCAGTCAACAGTCACTTACAGCGTCAATGCGAGACTTACGCTCAATAAAAACAGACTGTAAAACAGATACCGCATAGCACAGCAGCAGTAAATAGCAGCGAGCTCAATAATACAACGTTAACAGCAAACGTAAACACAGCTCACTAATAACAAGCAAGAAAAGTAATCCGCTAGTCCAGCGAAACGCTTCTCTTCCGGGAGGAAACTCTCAACTAACCTTCTCTAAATGAAGTTGAGGCAACTAACTCTAAAGCGGGCTGGACAATTCCTTTGAACATGGCTCTCGTCACTGTATTTCAAAAAAAACCCTGTCGGAACTATGGCTACCCGTCTCTTATATAGCCGACCAAGCACGCGCCCAAAAGCACGCGAAGCAACGCGGCGCTTCACGTACGATCCAGAGACTATCAGACTATTCCTTTTGCCACACCAACCCGGTTGGCCCGAAGCTCCACGTCAAACGTCGCCAACTTCGGCTCACTTCCGTGGCGCTCGCTATGTATAATATGTAAAGCTTTCTATGATTAAAATTTAAAATTATCTTTTTCCGTAGGGTTATTGTAAGAAACAGTATTTTTTATTTTAAAAAAAAAACGTATCTTTTTCGTAAAAGCAGACTGTTGAAATACACACTATCTGATCAACAGAATCCTGAAATTTTAAAAATTAGTCTTTATTTTTGTAGTTTCTTCAGGAAGATTGGATTATTTGCACTTGAACTTGGATAATGTGAAGAATATACGAGGGTTCATATTTCTGCTGTGGAAATTCGGTTATGATGTCATCTTGTGGATCAGCCAGATGCGATGATGAAGAAAATTATTCTGGTCTATTCAGTTTCACAAAAAGCTGGTGATAATTTGAAGCTTCTTCCATCAGTGTTTTGTTGTTGTTGTTGTATTCAATACTTGAATCCGTTTTCCTAAAAATAACTCATATGTTACAGAAAATATAGAGGATTTATTTTTTAAAAAAGAAAATATTTCTATGTGCTTTTTGTTTGTATAAAAATTGAAAATAAATGCTTTGAGTATCCTACGAAGTTTGAATACCTGTTGTAAATAGTTTTTAACTGCTCAAATACAAAACATTATATTTTGAGCTTCATAATTTTAAAGCTAGATTTATAGGACAACGTATAAAAAATTTACATGAAAAGTTTAAGATTCATTACGATATTGACACTGCAATGAGTTGAATTTAAGTTGCTCTCCAAGACAAGATTAATGCTGAGAGTTGCTGCTATTTTGTTGTAGTTATAGGCGTAAGAATCATATTGTGGCAAAGAATTTCTACTAAATAATGAGAGATTTTCTACAAACTCCTATTTTTTTTTACTTCAATCTTCGGTTACTTGAAACGAATTATGTAAAGATCAAAAAATGCTAAACACTCAAACATATTTTTAAATTGTCCAATTCAGCTTGAAATAAAATAAGCATTATTAATTGCAATACATTTTATTATGTTACGTCTTTCATTTCCAAAGCTGTAACCTAGTAAATTTATATAATTTGAATAATTAACAGTATCTAGGCATCTTTACACAATAGTTAACATATAAAAAAAATGTTACCGTTATAGGCGCAAGAATCATATTTTGGCTAATAATTTCTACTAAATAATGAGAGATTTTCTACAAAATAATTTCTATTTTTTTACTTCAATCTCCGGTTACTTGAAACGAATTATGTCAAGATCAGAAAATGCTAAACATTCCAGCATATTTTTTAAATTGTCTAATTCAACTTGCGATAAAATAAGCATTATTAATAGCAATGCATTTTATTATGTTACGTCTATTATTTCCAAAACTATAACCAAGGAAAATTTATGCAATTTGAATAATTAACAGCATCTGGGCATCTTTAGACAATAGTTAACATTTAAGAAAAATGTTACAGTTATAGACGCAAGAATCATATTTTGGCTAATAATTTCTACTAAATAATGAGAGATTTTCTACAAAATAATTTCTATTTTTTTACTTCAATCTCCGGTTACTTGAAACGAATTATGTCAAGATCAAAAAATGCTAAACATTTCAGCATATTTTTTAAATTGTCTAGTTCAACTTGCGATAAAATAAGCATTATTAATAGCAATACATTTTATTATGTTACGTCTATTATTTCCAAAATTGTAACCTAGGTAAATTTATATAATTTAAAAAATTAACAGCATATAGACATCTTTAAACAATAGGTAACATATAGGAAAATATGATCGCAAGTCATATATAAGGACAAATAAGCTCTGGGAAGTGAAAGAAAGGAAACAATACGGTAAATCAATTAGCATTATTTCTTCATTGTCCTTACACAATAGCAACAAGTGATGATTGTATGGCTCTGTCAAATGATCGAATTCGTTCATTTCATTATGAGCCCGAGCAAATATTGTTTGATACTTCGCAATTCAATTGTTGGTGTTCAACTGTTGTCTTTCAGTAGTACAGCTTCCCAATGCTTTTCACTGTTGCGCGGTAAATTAGGTCTATACCAACAGATTTGTGAATAATAACAGAATTATGTTATTTCTATGAAATAGTCTTATGGCGGCCTACAACAGTAGGAAGAAAATTTTCGAGTGAATAAAAATTATGGTCACATCATCAGTAGAGTGATACTTAAACTTGCATAATCACCTTCCTATGTAAAGTGGATTTTTTTACATTTATTTTCTACATCTAATTTAAAGATCGGTTTCATCATCAAATTTAAAAGATCGGTTTTAAAACAAATTTAGATTTATTTCTTCTTTTGAAAATTCTAACATAAGATAATTAAGAAAGAAAAGGGGAATGTTAAATTTCAAACAAACAGGTAATATAAAAACAGTTTAAATCAACTTCTACACAGGTAATTAAATAAAAACTTTATTTTAGTTAATTTTATTAAATAATTACAATTAACTTAAATAAATAACAAAAAACTACAGATTTTCGCAAGAACTGACATCGCATTCGTCAATTTTACGTGAAAAATACTGAAAGCTTTGAATTTAATTGATTGAGCTAATGTCTGTTGATTTCAATTTAAAGAATTAAAAATTAATTAAATCAATGAACTGATATTTCAAAAAACTGTTGTGGATTCGGGAATTTTTAAAACTAACTGGGGTAGTGAAAATTCTCTACGTCAGTTGGAGTAAAGCAATGCAGATTAAAATTTTTTAATTTCCTTTATCATTTTTTTATTAAAATTACTTTAAAATGGATGCGAAAAATCGATTAATTAACATTGTTTAATTTTAAATGCATTAAAAATTAAAAAGAATGAACAGAATTGTTTGGAATAATCGGTCGAAACTTCGGGGGAAAAACAAACAGAAATCTTACTCATATTGAGGGAGTGAAATGAAGTTTTTTAGCAGGAAAGTTAGTTTTTAATGAATAAGAAAAATAATTAAATTAATAAATAAATATTTTTAAAAACTGTATTAACATGAAGTGTCATTTACTGCAAATTGAAAAAAAAATGTATTTGAACTTGAGTGGACGAATAAAAAGTATTTTATTAACGTTTGTAAATTTGAATCTCTCTCTCTCTCTCTCCCTCTCTCTCTCTCTCTCTCTCTGTGTGTGTGTGTGTAAACTAATAGCTAATAGTAGGAATTGAAAAATCTTATGATATGCAAGAAATATAGTGGATAACTTGTATATTGCAATAAAGTGACTTAAAAGGTCTACAAGATAAATTTTATCTTTCTCTACATTTCAAAACTAGCAGTTTTATTTTTTAATGCCAAATTATTTTATAGAATCTGTTAAAAGCAAATAAAAACCATGCATAATTCATGTTTATAAAATAACTACGCTTTTGACGGAGTGAGAGGAATGAGGGTATCAAAAATATTATATTATAAGTACTCTAATCATATATCACTTAGAACAAAGGTCAAAAAAATTCTCAGACATGTCATGTCTGAATTTCATTTTCATCATTCTTGGAGGAATCGGTTTCTTTGAAGGAATAATGTATAATAGTGAAAAAGAAAAGCAAAAGCGTAAAAACAATAACTTCAATTTTATGTTAGCATATTACATAGAAACAAGCATTCTTTTTCTTTGGAAATAAAGTCAAAAGGAAACTAAATATTTTAGAATTGTCTAACCCCTGTACTTGCTGTACATTCAAGTATTGTAACGATCTGTAAGAATCATAAATTAATGGTGAAGATTATATATGTTAGGTTGAAATACCCGACTTCTTCTTTAAGTCTCCTTATTCCCTCTAAAATTAAATAATTGTAATTTTTTGCTGTAATTTTGACAAAAAAATCAAAGTTTTATTGGACACTTTTATTTGTTTCCACTCTATACAAGATACTCGCTAAGGAATGACAAAAAGGCTGAGTTATCACCATTTTTCCAGCACATAATTAAAACACGAAGGAAGCTATTTTATATCAAATGCATATCAATCATATCAATGTAAAATCAGTCATATCTCAGAAAAAACAATTCATACTAGCCATTCTAACCATTTGAAACAGAAAAATGAGAATTCCTTTTGATATACATAATTTTCATGATAATAATAATTGTATTTATATATATTAATGAAAATGCTAAAAATATATTACTATATCAAAAAACTATGTCTAAACTTGAAAAAAATGATATGACACTGTCAGTTGGAGTAGCATTTCCATTGAAAACTGTACACATAAACCAAAAACGGGAAAGAAATATTTATTAAATAAAACATTTTAAACGGATCGACTTCTTTTCAAAGATTGAAATTTTGCATGCCGTCATGCACCAAACCGCATGAATAAAATAAAGATTGATGACCAATGTATGTTTGGTGAATGAGACAAACTCTTGAAAAAAGGTTTCTACAAACTCACTTCTCACGATGTTTGTTTTCCTCGTCAGTGACAGATCTCATTTTTCCCTCCCCGAATTTTTCTGAAGACAACTCTGCCACGGATCAAACCATAAAGTGCAAATAAAGAATGAAGGCGTAAAGCGGATGCGAAGTAAAACTGAAAGAGTGAAAGATTGTTATGAAACTAATAAATATTTCAGATGGTCTGAGGAGCAATTGAGCATACTTAATGGCTGAAGTGTTTGTTCAAACAGAAGAATAAAAAGGTTCAGCTAACAATTGTTTTCTTTATTGGTGATAATCTTCATTAGCATGTAAGTTATTTTTATTGGAGCATGATATACGGTTTATTTGGATGATGACGATACAGATGTTGAAGAATAATGATATTCAACTAACTTGCTAACCATTTATTGTTTAAATAGCCATTTTTTGCCAAAAAATATTTAGTTGACTAATTTGGCATCATAACTGAAAGAGTTGTTATATTTAATGGACAAATTCAATTGTAGCCCATAGTTGCCAATATACAAGAATGAGTCAAATGAAAGTGAGCCAAAGTGAGTATATGGCAAATTGAATAATTTATTTAAAAGTAGTCTCCATAAACATTGAGACATTTGCCCCATCTACAAACGAGCCACTTCATTCCCGTCTCCAGGGAATTCTGATTCAAATAATCTGTAAATGACTCCTTCATGGCGTCCTCCGACACTAATCTGGTACCCTTGAGAAGTTTTATCAAATTTCCCGAAGATGTAAAAATCGCATGATGACAAATCTGGGCTGTATGGAGGAGGTTGCAGCATTTCCCACTGGAACTTTGTCAGCTGTGTCTTACTTAAATCAGCGATGTGGACACATGCATTGTCGTGTAGCAAGATTTGTCAATCTTCCAAGTCGTTTGTTCTTTATTTCCACACGCAGCCGATCAAATGCTGCACAGTATTGCAAACTATTGAAAGTCTCTTCGGATTTAAAAAATCCCATCAGTAAGGGCCCCTGATAATCCAAAAAAGTCAATAGAACCTTTCCAGCTTAAATGATAGCCTTTTCTTTCTTTGGGGATAACTGTCACGTCCTTCTTTGATCCGTTTGCTCCATCGGTTAACAGTGGACAGTTAGATCCAATACTCACCATACACGGGAGTCATACGACGACTAATTTCTTGTTGGGAAAGACCATCAGCTGTGAAAATCCTGACCACAGCATGCTTTTCTTCATTTAGAACGTCCATTATGTCACGCTACCGTCTTCAACTCAGTGTATGAGCGCCTTAAAGAACTTTAACCTCACACATTCTCGTCACTTTCGTAAATGAGGGATGTCTCTGAGGGCGTGAGTCGCAGATGAGGGACCAAACCGTTATTGCGTGTTGGCTCACTTGCATTTGGCTCGACCTCATATTATACTAACTTTATTTTAATTTCATTCACAAGTTCCATTTATTTATAATTATCATTGCATTAAAGATAAAAATTTGATAAGCGATAGTAAACAGACAGCTATTGATTTTGTAATCTTATATAAGCATGTTTATTAGTTTGAAAAATATCCGTTAATAGACTATCAAAAAGAAACTACTAAATTGGTCTCCTAAAGATATTACCTGTATAGTGGAAACTAGCATACAAAATCCTATTTCAAAAGGCGTCGATTTGCAAAACCACAAGGTCTTAATCAGAAAACAGATAACTTTGATTTGATCGTCATTTATTTTATTAGGGAATTACTTTTATTGGGTCATAAGTTCTCAAATGCCTACTTACGACTCTAATAAATATCTTAATGACTTTAGTCTAGGATATTTGACTTTGTTCAGATGATCCTGATAAGCAAGATTTATTATGTACTTTGATAGTTTATTACACATTTGTAAAGATTATTACATATATTTATTTATTACTATGTACTTATAAAATTTTATATGTTATTTATTATTATATATATTAAAGTAAATTTTATTAATCAAGTGATTATATATAATAACCGGTATTTATGCATAATCACCATTAAATTTGGTGGTGATTATCATAGTTACTGATGATGAGAGAAAGCCACAAAGTTGTTCATTTCATTTTGGATGCATTACAAAATGCTCATAACAGTGAAAATAAAAAAGCATAACGAATAAACATTTTGACTTCTCTAGTCCGATTTTATTAGATTTACTGCATTTTTAAATAAAGCTTCAATTATTTCAATTCAAACATAAAAAGGAATGACACAACACGTGCCTAAGTAATAGCTGAAAAAATATTTTGAATAGTTTTTACGTATGATTTAATTGTTTTACGTATTAAAACATTCTGAACTGAGTAGGCGCTATCAACTAAATGTGTATCAAAATGAGGAAATTGGTTCTAATTGTATTCATGTTTGATGCTTACATAGGGTACTGACTGCTTGATAGATTTGACGCGTATTTTTGCATCAAAGACCTTTTCATGTATATCTTCTTTACATTTTATATTCATGCATAATACCTTTTTGCTCATTTTCATGCATACTTTTTCGTTTTGCAACTAACACATTTTCTGTAATAAATCTTTTTTGTTGATGTGCCAGAAATAATTCTCTTGATAAGCAGTTCATACTAACGCTTTTATAATGTGATCATGTCGGCGTCCTGGCATAGGGGTAGCTCATCTTCCCCGTGATTTGGGGGTCCCGCATAGGGCATGGTTGTATTTCTGTGTGCCATCTGTGAGGTGTGTGAATGTTCCTCCTTGTAAAAAAGGCTGTGCAAGTGAATGTGACACTTGAAGTAGCTTATGTGACACTTGAAGTAGCTTATGTTGTACACTTGGTCCGACTGAAAAAGCAAGAGACGCTCACTCGGCTTATATCACTGGCAGATCTGTCAGCATGCTTTTAAAGTGCCATAGGAAACAACGATCTAATGTTATCACATTCACGCTTCAATATTCACTTTCTTCATTAAGTGGTTAAATTCTACATGACCAAGGGGTTCAGCACACCTTCTGAAATGATATGCACTAACCCTTGCTGTCATTTTCCACTTTACAAAGGAAGGGGAGGTGCAGTAGCTTTTGAGGGTATGGACCACTGATCACCCGAGGGCAGAAGTCGGACTTCGTGCTCTTACTCGTCACAAACCCTTTCTACGGAACGGACTTCATTCGTTCATCGGCAAATCGTAACTTCGATCTTGAACAGAAAACAATCACTTCCGACCCAGTATCCCTAGTGGTATTAATCTTGACATGGAGGATTTTGTGACCATGACAGATTTAATGCGTGCCAGCCACCACACACACAAATAGTCTTTGACTGGCGAGATTTGAGTTCGTGACCTGAGTAATACAAGTCCAACGTTCTGTTGGGATTGTAGCGGATTGCACTAAGCCCAAACTCCCACTCTTATGGTTAGTAGCCGAGTAATCAAGAAAAAGGGACCCTTCAACTCAAAGGATATTATCTGGATTATATACATTCACCACATACTCTCCCACCAGTGAGTTGGTGGATTAGACGAGCGATACCTATATGAGGTGTTGGTGGTGATGTTAACAATTCTCGTATTTAGTGCGCTTCTAGGTCTTTGAGTCGCCGATAGAGGGCGCCACGACAATTGAACGAAACTACGCTCGAAGGTTGCGTTTATCCAGTGTCGGTCGCCGGGTTACCATTGTCGGTGATTGTAGCAGATAGCGCTAGGCCCGAACTCCCAATCTTATGGTTAATAGCTGATTAACATACCATCAAGCAAAAGGGACACTTTAGCGCGAAGGATATTATCTGGCTTATATAGAATTTACCACAGTTCTACCAACCAGGCTTTGCTGGCCTGATTAGCCGTTGTATTCACCATATTTGAATCCTTCATTTTTTAATTCTATTTGGAGGCATTGGGGGAAAGAGATGGACAAACAAAATCTCAAGATGCCAGCGAAATTCAGAAAAATCGTCAAATATGTATAAATTAACTTAAATTCTAAATCAGTTTTTCTTAATTTCAGACCTTTTGTCAATTTTCAGTTGCTTTGATCTTGTTATTGTCAAAGATTTGAAAGGATTTCAGTCTACATTAAATTGTCGTGGCATGAATTTTTCTATGGAATGGAAATGAATTTTTCTATCTTCATAAGTTTATAAAAACCATACCCCTATTATAATGATGTAATTTCTTCTATTATCATAAATATGGGAAATGTATAAGTATGAAGGAGTGATTAATTTTCAGTATTTTTTTTTAGTTTGAAGTAATGTTTTCTTTTGTTATCATAAATGTGTGTAATGTTTAAGCATGAAAGAGTGGTTGATTTTCATTTTTTTCTTTTATTTTTCAGTAATATCTTTTATTAAATATATTGGGGTAGTTTTCAAATGTGTCTACTGTTTTTAAATGCATAAAATGATATTTTTTCATTCTAATTTTTAATAAAATAGAAAGAATATGTTCCTTTTAAAGAATTCTAAAAAATGTGTATAATAATATAATCTTTAAAAAATAACCTCTATAAGTGCCCGTGAATACCCTAAGGCACCTTAATCCTGTCTAATTTACAGTGTTAAAACTATGCGACTGACCCAACACGAGACCTTTAGAATGAAGACAATAAGTTTTAAGTTACCCTCATATCTCACGCCTATGTCTAGCCTTCTCTAATTAAACAAAAGTTTCACATTTAACAGCAACGGACTCAATGGGAAACTGTGGAAGCAACTACTTTCAAAGAAGTTTTAAGCGACTGTGTAGATTTTATTCGCGACATATGGGAAGGATAAAGGCATGTGAGAGAACTAGTAGATGCGTTCTAAACTTGCTTTAATAGTTAATGAAAGTGAGGTAATAGACTTTTTGACGCATTTCGTTTTTGTACAAGAAATGAAGAAAGATTTTAGATCAATATTCTTTATTCTTCAAGTGTTTTTGAAAGTTTAAATGCTTAAAAGTTGTTCGAACCTTAATTATTGAAGTAAATAATATTTATTTTCTATATTTTGTTTTATGATTTATATTATCTTATGTAGAAAATATTTTTAAATACATTTAAAATAATTAATCCTCCTATTAACAACAGTTATATTAATGTTCCAGTTATTATTATAAAAAAGTAATCAAATTTCATAAAACATTTTTCAAATTCTCTGCATGAAATAAAGAAGCTTTTATACTGATATCTTTTAACCCTTTGCTGTCCGAAAAATAAATTAGAGGCAAAATTATTCGCCTAGTACGAAGATTTGTTTATTGCTATGAAAAACAAATATATATTATTTTTTTAAGTCGAATTTCTTTGAAAAATTAATCTACCTCTCTTAACCATCATGTAGACATTTTTAACAATTAAATTTGAAAAATAAATAAATAAAACGTCAAAATGAAGCACAGTCTTGAATTTCGAATCGTGTCTTGACATCGGACCGCAAAGGTTTAAGGAATTTTGTATATTTCGATAACTGAATATTTTCATGAGATGCTTAGCAATATGCAGTTATATTAGTTTTTGATAATTTGTTTTATAGTTTAGTTTATATCGTTGGAAAAATATTTTTGAATATATTTAAAGGGATTTTAATTTTTTAGTGAATATTATTGGCTGAGGAAGGAAAATAAAATAAAATATCCTCGGATAAGTTTTCGGAAATTACGTTATTCTACAATCATTAATTTTAACCATTCGAATCCTTAAAAATAATATATAATTATTCATTAAAATATAGGGTTTATTTCACTAAGAAAAGTGTAAACTTTAGATGTATAAGTTGATTAACCCCTTAACCGGTTTGCCCGCACGCCGTACGTGCATCGATTTATCGAATTTTGATAGTTGTAAACAAAAAATAAATCATTCATAACAATTATAATTCAATAGTAAAATGACTTCGAATACAAAGATAAGCCAAGTATTCCATGGATTTCCATTTGAATCAAAATAAGAAAATATTCCCAAAATAGTATGTGTCATCTCATTAGATAGTAAGGACAATAAACCAGTTAAGGGGTTACTAAAAAATTAGGACATTGTCTAAAATGGTAACTGCTAGGAAACATTCGAGTGCAAAAAATTCAAATGCTAATCACACTAGTAAGTTCTAAAATTCATTTTTGATAACATGTGGAATGCCTTTATTTCTTATAAGAAATCGATAGTGATAAGCTAAGCTATGTTCAAAATTCTTATCTCAAACACTGGAATATTTAGGAACGTATTCAAAATGCATCATATTAAATGGGAAAACGATCAACAGCATATTTTCGGTTTTTAGTACTGTTATATTATTATCCTGGATTTGGTTATTAATTTTATAATAATAATTTCTGTTTATCTTTCAATTTTTCTTTCATGGTTTTTCTTAAAATATTTGATATAAAACGATATTATTATTATAAACATTAATTTTATTTGTTTTTTTTCTTTGGATCTAAATAAAAATGAGCATTCTTAAATAAAAAGCACGATTCCGAAATCCTAATAGTTTAACGTAATGTCTTCAAACTTGTTTGCAAATATTATTAATGATGAAAAACGAAATTATTCATGGTTTGATAGCTAAATATTTATTTATTTATTATCAGTTTAAAAACTATGCTTTCATATATAAAAAATATTTAACAGGATGATTGTTATTGAATGAAAAATGCTATAAACAATATAAATAAGTTTATTTATTTGTCTTTTCAGTAGTCCTTCGTAAAGTTTTATTGAATTTTATATCCTCCTTTAAAAATATTCAATAACTAATGGGAAAAATAACTTTCATTGGTTATTAAAATTTGTCTGGAATAATTTTTATTTTCTCCCCCGAAGATTAGAAAATTTGGTTTATTTGCTGCAATTCAAATACAAATTTTAATTAAAAAATAAAGTTGCATACGATAAGAGGATTTTGTATATTTTTATTATCATTCGATTTTAATAGATGCAATATTTGAATTTATGGCTTTTGCTTTTCAAGAAATCGAAAAATTTTCATGGGTTGAAATATGAGCGTAAATCTTCTCCAATGCCCATACATTCATTACTCTTCTATTCATTCAATTAAAGAAGGCATTTAGTTGTTGTTTTCAATTTATAAATTTGATTTCCAAGTAATTTTCTAAGCTGCATATAAAAACTATGCATTCTTATCTTGTCCTCTTTCATAATAGAAAAGTCAATTATTTTAACTTTCAACTAGTTTTTATTTTTGCCTGAAAGTAATTTTACTTTAAAAATGGCTTGGATTTTAAAATATGCTTTTATAAATGCGCGTATTGGAATTTTATCGAGTGCTAACACTAAACGTATTTTTCAACTTCTGACATACTACTAAGTGCTACAGCATACTATTACAAACTTTACTCACATATATTGAAATGTTTGAAATATACAAATCTTACACTCCCAAATACTGAAGCCAATCAGGCTTTCGTGATAAAGTTGCCCCAAAATGAACGCAAGATTTGGATTTGTTCTCATTGTTACAATAAAATGCTGGCAACCTTATTAAAAAGCCACATGATAGCTCATAGTTAGGCTTTTCTCACTATCTCTTTTTGATCCTGATCACACATATTTATAATGCGGTGACAATAACATGCTGATGCATACTATTACAAACTTTATTCACATTTACTGAAACCTATGAAGCATGCAATTTCTACAAATTTTACTCACAAATACTGAAGAAAAAGAAGAATTTTGTGATATTTACTTTAAAACTTAATATTCTTGTCAATAACTAATGCGTAATAATGTATATAAATTTCTTTTGCTCTGAAACTACTCTTGTTTATTATTGATGGCATTATTGTCTATTATTCAGTCTTTTCCAGAAGCAGAAACATCAATTATTTTTACTTCCATATTCTAGCTTACGTCTGACATTTCATTAAAATTTTAATTGCTCTCTTTTTTTACCATTCTGATCACATCTCTTTTAATGCGACAACTGTAAAATGTTATTGCAAACTATTACAAACTATTTACTCACATATGTTGAAAGAAATGAAGCATAGAATTACTACAAAATTTCTGACATATATTGAAACATATAAAGCATACAAATACTACAAACTTTACTCACATATGTTAAAACACATAAAGCATACAATTACTACAAACTTTACTTTAAAATACTGAAGAAAAAGAAGAATTTAGGGATATTTAATGTTAAAGTTAACATTTCATTAATAAATATTGCGGAAATAATTTCATTCCGGTCTACGCATGGTACATCAGCTCACATATAATATCTTATAAATTTCTTTTGCTCTGCAGATACTCTTGTTTATTATTCAAAGCGAATTCTTCTGCAGAATCATAAATATCACTTATTTTTATTTCCATATTCTGGCTTTCGCCTGACATGTCGTCGAAATTTGAATTACCCTCTCTCTCTCTTTTTGATTCCGATTACATATCTTTATAATGCGATAATTCTAACATGTTAATCCATACTATTACAAATTTTACTCTCGTATGTTGAAACATATGAAGCTGACAATTACTGAAAACTTCACTCACGTAGATGAAATATATGATGCTGACAATTACTACAAACTTTACTCACGTATGTTGAAACATATGAAGTTGATAATTACTACAAACTTTACTTTAAAATATTGAAGAAAAAGAAGGATTTAGTGATATTTAATTTAAAGGTTAATATTTCATTAATAACATGTGGAAATATTTTCGCCTGGTACATCAGCTAACATATAATATCTTATATATTTCTTTTGCTCTGAAGACACTCTTGTTTATTATTCAAAGCGAAATCTTCCTCAGAATCATAAATATCACTTATTTTTACTTCCATATTCTGGCTTTCGCCTGACATGTCGTCGAAATTTGAATTACCCTCTCTCTCTCTCTTTGATTCCGATTACATATCTTTATAATGCGATAATTCTAACATGTTAATCCATACTATTACAAATTTTACTCTCGTATGTTGAAACATATGAAGCTGACAATTACTGAAAACTTCACTCACGTAGATGAAATATATGATGCTGACAATTACTACAAACTTTACTCACGTATGTTGAAACATATGAAGTTGATAATTACTACAAACTTTACTTTAAAATATCGAAGAAAAAGTAGGATTTCGTGATATTTAATTTAAAAGTTAATATTTTATTAATAACTAATGTGGAAATATTTTCACCTGGTACATCAGCTAACATAAAATATCTTATAGATTTCTTTTGCTCTGCAACTACTCTTGTTTATTATTCAAAGCGAAATCTTCTCCAGAATCATAAATATCACTTATTTTTACTTCCATATTCTGGCTTGCGTCTGACATTTCGTCGAAATTTGAATCGCTCTCTCTCTCTTTTTGATCCTGATCACATATCTTTTTCAACCTCTACTTCAAAAAAGTTACACTAAGTTTATACGTCTGTCAGGCACTGTAAATTTCGGGGAAACGAATAGCATTCTTTCCTCAAGCGGTTGAAAAATGCTATATCTAAGCAACAAAAGAAACTCAACGGCATGTGTAAATGCTAAAACGTACGTGCTATGAAATGCAAAATACGGATTTCGGATATAGGTTCCAGGCAGTTTCTCAGAGCCCATAACTCCAAAAAGATGAACAGTTTCAATATAATATAAAACGTTTCATTTTCCATTTTCCGCATTTCTTTAAAAATGCTTCCATAACTTTTTGATTCAAAATGATAGAGCCAGAAGAAAAAAATGAAAAATGGATTTCAAGAAATATACGATTTTTTAGTCAATGCTTTGAAAGTGCAGTTGGAATAGGAATTCTCTCTTATTATAAACTTTATTCTTTTATTTAGTCATCGTTGTAATATTTAGTCAAAATTGTTATATCCGAGCTATTATCTAATCACAATTATAATATTCAGACTATTATCCAATTAACACCATAATATTCAGCATATTATTAACTTAACACTATAATTTTCACTGTAGCATCGAGTCAATATTATGATAATTAGTTAAAGTGGGACTCCCACTGACTGCAAACGCTATTCTACAATCCAGTCATCACTATAATGTTCTCATTATTATTCAGTCAACACTACAACATTTAGGCTATTATTAAATTAACAGTATTCTATTATTGATTCAACATTATAACATTCATTTAAAGGAAACTCCGCTGATTGCAATAGCTACTCTTCAATCCAGCCATTTCTTTAATATTCATATCTGAGCATTCCTATTATATTCTCACTATTATCAAATTAACACTTTGGCATTCGATATATTATCACGCAAATACTCAAATATTTAATCATGTGTAGAAGATCTAATTAGATTGCTATCGAGTCAACACTGGAATATTAATTTTAAATAGGGAACTTCACCGATTGCAATAGCTAATCTTCTATCCAGCCTATTCTTTAAAATTCATATCTTAGCATTCCTATTATAATCGGCCTATTATCAATTAGCACTATGATATTTGGTATATTATCCCATCAATGATCAGATATCTAATTATGTATGGAAGATCTCACTAATTATAAATATGAATTTCAGAAAACATAAAGGAGGTTTAAAGAATGTCACAAGGAACATATAAAAAAAATATTACAGCATAGATTCTTAGGGTAGATTTTCTGACATGATTATAATTAAATGTGACTGTAAGTTTAGTTTAGTTATATTAACCTCCCGATTTAAAGTAACACTAAGGCTATTTGGAGACGGATCTCGTTGTTTTGAATCGTGTTCAAATGACGAGGACGACACCTGAGCTGGCACCCCCTCTGGACGGAGCTTGGCCTTACAGATTTAACGTGCATCAGACTCATTTACACGATGGTTTCTTCAGTGGAGCTTGAAATTCCAAGATTCTGAAGTTCAGACCTTATCACCAAATCACTGCTGCCCAAATGTGTTTATTATAAAGTGAAAATTACGTGAAAGTTGTATCATCTCAATTTGATAAGTAGTTATAAGAATTTTTATAATATATTTCAAAGTAATTTTCGTATCTGGATATTATTTATTTTTTGAATACCTATAATCAACATTCTGTGAAATAAAACTGCATTCTATGAAGAAAAAAAATTAACTTTGTGAGTTTCTTCCTAATGACATAATCAGCTTTGAAAACAATCGAAGTCATTAACCAATGACGCTTTCGCTCGTAACTTTGCACGCATTGTCCGCATGAATTGTCAGTGAGTCAATTCTCAGAATCAATGAATCTAATGAATACATGCATTTAATTTAGAGATTAAGCCTCATCTTTATTTGCGAGTGATAAATTGAGTTTCATTTGGAATGCCAAAAACTAAGCCGACATGATTATTTCAAAAAGATGAATATTTATGTTAAATTAAAAAATAATTCTGCAATTCCTCCCTCGCTTCATTTTTAAATATTATATGCCTCTTAATGTTTATTTTAGAAAAACTCTTAAATAAAGACTTTTCATTTAGATTTTTTAGTTTTAAACATGAAATTTGTGAGTGAATTTTGATGAAATGTCAATTTTTAGAAGTCTGAAACAATTATATTTTTTACAACATTTATTTGTGAGCTGGTTTTCCAAATTATAATTATTTATATACAGAGAAAAGTTTTATTTTTATATCTTATTTATTATAAATTAAATCTTTATATTTTATGTTATTTCTATTGAATTTACCCAATTTTCTTTGAAAATTGTTTCTCTTTCCGCTTTAAGGAAAATAATAAGGCAATGAAATTTCGTTAGCCTTTATCTGATGTTATTTTATCGGTTATCTGAATTAAAATAAATATCTAGCAAATTACACCGAATTGTGTATCTTCTTTTTAGATGAATCAAAAGATGAGATAATAATAATGGCAAAGCAAATTACACCGAATTTGCTTTGTCATTATTATTATCTCATCTTTTGAGTCATCTAAAAAGCAGAGACACAATTGTTAGAGAAGATAATAGTTAAGAATGTTCGAGATGAAAACAAAAATATATACAGAAATTGAAACACGTGTACTGCAATTCCTTTGCTGCAACTGCAAAGTGAAGTAAAAAACAGTTCTCGCTCCAAAAAACATCACAAATTCCAAACTGCAGATGCAAAACTAAGATTCCTTAAAGATAAGGGAAAGGAAATATTTTCTCATCCACCTTACAAATCAAATCTCTACTATGTAATTTTCATAATTTTTGCAACTTCAAGTATTATTTCTCTCTTGCAAGATATCACAAGCGTGTTATCGTGTGATTGTCCTCATCAGCCTTGTTCCTCAATACGGATACACAAAATATAGTGCTTCGTCATGATGAGTATCTTAGCGAGGATGTTTAATTATATTCCAATGAATGTATCCGAGCTAACAATAATTTTTTTATTCTATTTATTTCATATTTTTTTCGTTTAATCAATCCAAGATTATGATAAATAATGGAGTTTCTCTTCGATTTTACACTATGACATACATCTCCGCCAAATACAAAATGTTATTTATAACTACATTCAGTCGCTGTTTCTAAGATCCAATATTAAAAATCACAATTTTTTAAATTATAATATTTTCCTCATTTTAATATTTATCAAGTTCTTTACTTCCCAATATTCCCTTTTTTATAACATAATACACGATATATTTTAATAATAGATTTTAAAAATTTTAAATCCCAAATACGCTTAGTGTTTTCTTAAACTTTTGCACATTTCAAAGCTCTATAAAGTATTATATAAAGTTAGTGTACAATTTAATTAATAATTAAAATTATTATCTGTATTATACAGACTCAATTAAAGATTTAGTAGTATAAATCTTTCCCTTGCATGCTCAGTTTCATATTGTATTTTGAAATTGATTCAGTTTTTATTTTTAATTCCTTCCACTTCCTATCGGCATTTTGAATATTTAATTTATGTATATTATTTATTTAACGTGAATGTCACATAAGAAAATGCAATGTTTACTCTCAATAACAGCAAGCTATTTTAATGTATTAAAAATTTATTTATCAGTTATTCGACATAATTAATTAAATTTTTGATTCCATGCAAATGGGGATATCTAATAAGGATTTTCAGACGAAATGATTTCAATGTTTCAAAATATTTATAATAGTGAATTGTGATTTAAAAACTAAATTCAGAAAATGATTCAAATAGAAAAATCTACTTTAATAAAATTATGTTTCTAAAGTTTGTTTTTATTAAGTAGAATGATTAATCAAAATTGCCTAGTTTTAAACTCATGTTGTTGTATTCGTGTTCCGCTTTACAACGGAAGGAGGTGTGCAGTAGCTTCTGAGGGTATGCTTCCGGATGGCAGAAGTCTCACTTCTAGCTCACTCACGTCACAAATTCTTTTTTATGGGGCAGACTTCATTTTTGTATTTCATTCATTCATCCAACAAATCATAATTTAGATGTGGAACAGGAAACGATCTCCTCTGACCCAGTACTCCTAGTGGCATTACTCTTGATGTGGAGAACTTTGTGACCTCAACAGATTTAACGTGCGCCAGCTACCATACACACGTAGAATGTTAAGCTAATGGTTTCGAGCTCGCAGCCCAAGGAATGTGAATCCAACGCTCTACCAACCAGGCAATCCCGACCCTTTTAAAACTTTTTATCCATTGAAATGAATTTTCGAATCATTCTATCAGTTTTATTAATTAGCATGTGCTTTTGAGTTTTTAAAGAATATTTTATTTTTAATTTTTCATGAAAAGTTTTTTTAAATCATTTTTAGTCGTATATTCTACATTGTGACTGCCGCAGTTAAGCCATATATTTCTTATCTGCAGTTAAACACCGCTTACCATCCCAATTAAGCAAAAATACAGTCTCAAAAGTAATAAATTAAGTTGTTGTTTTTTTTAATTTATAAATGCCTCGATACATCATTTGGGTTTACCATGTCACAGACAACAAAGAAAAAAGAAATACTGAGATCAGCAATTTTCATTTTCTTTTACCATATAAATTCCATGAATCAATAAAAAGGAGTAAAACTCCGAAATAGCGGAAGATTGTACTTTTTGCTTATAACTTATATTTATTTTAGGCTTGGTGATGGTATGCTTCTTCTCCCGTTTGACGTCATTTGATGTCGATAAGCAAATGGGTGTGACCATTGAAAAGGGTCAAAACTAATCAGTGGCGGAAGATTGTCTATCGATAAAATAATGGCTGTCTTGTATTATTACCGTGTGGTTTCTGGCCTTCATATCGATTACGAATTAACGATTCATCGCGATACGCTGTAAGGGATATTGTAAGATCATCGATACGATTTGTAAACTTTATATTTTTATTTGTACTAATAAAGACAAGAATTTTAATTATTTTTAAGCTATCATTTTACATGGAAAGTCATTTAGAGATTAAATCTGAAAAAATAAACTTGATAGCTCGCTTTATCAAAATAATCACGAACTTTGAATTTCCTTCATTTTTTTTTCATATCAACGTCCGCAATCAATTTAAATTGCTTTTGAACAAAAATAATGAGCATCTTTTACTTGAACTGAATTTTTAAAGCTCAAAATGCGGTTAACGATTTCTTGCTCATTTGTGATTTAAAGAATAGAGTTTGTTACTGGGTTTCATGGAACGTGCTGGGTAAATCAAACATGCATAGCGCAATTAAATGTAAAACAAATTAATTGGAGAAGAAAAGAGAGGTTTCCACTCAATTGCTTCTTATTGTATAAAATGTTCTCTTAAAAATAACAAAGGTAATTCCATGTTTTTCTCTAAGACGGCGCCGTTTTTGAAGACATTAAAACAAATTATTCTTGGAAAGCTAGAAGGCAAAGGTAGATTCCTTTATATCTCAGTTATTAGCAAGCAACATAATTTGTTGTTGCTAGAAACTGTCAAAGTAAGGACATGAAAATAATTTTCAGCCACTAACAATAACATATATAGATGTGATACTTGTTCGTCTTATTAAGGAGATAATTTGCCTAATTTAATTTATTTTGCTATCACCAATATATATTTAAGTATGCTATAGTGAAATAAACATTTCTACCCCAACCGTTTCCACACCCTTCGAGATAAATGGTTAAGATACGATATATATATATATATATATATATATATATATATATATATATATATACACACACAATAAAAGCATTCGACTTGAAAACTTTAAGAAACTTTTTGAAGATCTTCTCAAGGGGACCCTCTGGCAGGGATTCAAACACGGGATTTTGTTCTGTGAGGGGTCTGAATATTTGTCCAACAATATTGGCCTCTTGTGGTCTAAAAATACCCCGAAATTGAAGCCAAAGACATAACCCTTTCCAACATTCCCCTAGAAATCAAACAAGAATTACAATAAAATACAACCTCCAATGTTAGCGAAAATCAATGTTACATAAAATAAATTTTATATATATATATATATATATATATATAGCAATATGCAAATATACAAATGGCAGTAGTATCGCAGCGAAAAAGTATTAATGGGCAATTCGTTTTCCAGAGCTGTCATTTGTGTTCAAGTTATTCATGTGAACAAGTGTTTCGTGATTTATGGCGTCACGACGAGAATTAACAGACTTTGAACGTGGAATGTTAGTTGGAACTAGACGCATGGGTCATTCCATTGCGGATATCATTAGTGAATTCAACATTCCGAGATACACAGTATCAAGAGTGTACCGAGAGTATGAAATTTCAGGCATCACATCCCATCATGGACAGCGCAGTGGGAGACCACCTGCACTTAACGACCGAGACCACCGACGTCTGTGTAGAATGGTCAATGTTAATAGACATGCAACACTTCGTCAAATAACTGCATTAATCAATGTGGGACGTACGAGGGACGTGTCCGATCGGTTTGTGCGGCGAAATTTGTCTTCCTTGGGCTATGACAGCAGAAGACCCACTCGAGTGCCTTTACTGACAGCACGACATCGTCTGCAGCGACTCTCCTGGGCTCGTGAGCATATCGACTGGTCCCTAGACCAGTGGAAAACCGTGGCGTGGTTAGATGAGTCACGATTTCAGTTATTACGAGCTGATGGTAGAGTTCGAATGTGGCGCAGACCCCACGAAGCCACGGACCCAAACTGTCAGCAAGGCACTGTTCAAGCTGGGCGTGGCTGCATAATGGTGTGGGCTGTTTTTACATGGCATGGACTCGGTCTTCTGGTGCAACTGAACCGATCATTGACTGGAAATGGGTATGTTCAGCTGCTTGCAGATCACTTGCAGCCATTAATGGACTTCACGTACCCACACAACGATGGGATTTTTATGGATGACAATGTGCCATGTCACCGGGCCAGAACTGTTCGGGATTGGTTTGAAGAATATTCCGTACAATTTCAGCGCATGATCTGGACACCTAGATCACTCGATATGAATCCCATCGAGCATTTATGGGACATCATCGAAAGGTCCGTTCGTGCCCAAACTCCTGCACCATCCACACTTTCGCAACTATGGACGTCTATACAGACAGCATGGCACAATATTCCTGCAGAGGACTTTCAACGACTTGTGGACTCAATGACACGTCGAGTTGTTGCACTTCGCCGAGCAAAAGGAGGACCGACACGATATTAACAGTCATCCCATGACTTTTGTCACTTCAGTGTATACTCAGTATGTTAATTCTTAGATCCATGTTAACTGAAATTCGAAAAATATATCCGCTCTTCTTTTCTTTAATTTCATTTATGAAATATACAATAACTTAAATTCCAAATTAGTGAATTTTCCAGCCATGTTATATAGCTTATCAATCTTATCAATTAATTTCTCATCAAGCTTATCAATTAGTTATAATTTGTTTAAAGTTATTTCAGTATTTCTGCACTGCATAACTTGAACTCATAAATTATACATATTTCTGATACAAACCTTTATTTGAACTCGAAATTTCTGTTAAAATACTAATGTTTAGTACAACGAATTCA
>JAOUZG010050968.1:14143065-14194059 GCA_026289955.1 Argiope argentata | reverse complement strand
CAGAATACAAAATAAATATAAATACAAAATACAGAATACAAAATAAATATAAATACAAAATACAAATATACATATTAATAAATAACAGCTATAGCCCACATGTATGGTCGTGTTAGAGGTCATCAACATTTGTTCCATTTTAATCAACTGTAAAACAGATTGATTAAAATGGAACAAAAGAGGTGGGGTCTCCTCTTACAGTTCTACGCCTTTCATTATGGGAATTGATTTTAGCGATCAGAAAATTAATGAGTCCCTTTGGCAATCGTTGCGACTCTTCCAAAAGCACTGTTTTCGAGTTCCAGATGATACGGGGAAAGGAAGGTGAATCAAATTACCTTCCCAAAAAATCGTCCCAAATAGGCTTATTGTACACTATCTGGCCAAAATTATCCGAACAGCCCTTAAAAAAGTGGTTCTGGCAGGTTAAAAAATGCGATGCGATATTGAAAGCTATAAAAGCTTTAGTAATGGTTTGGAAAGTTGTATTTATGCGCTTGTGAGTCAATGAGTAAGTCAAAGAAGTTTAGTGGGTTTGATCGTGGCTGTATAGTGGGATGCTACATGTGGGAAATTAATTCGTAAGATTGCCGATATTCTGTAGGAGCCTAAATTCACTGTGAATGATGTAATTGTGAATTGGAAACTTCTATGCTGTGAAACTGCAGAAAAATGAACTAGTAGGTCGAAAAAACTTAGTGAATGCAGCCGCAGAGTTATGAAAAGGGTAGTGAACCAAAATCACAAATCCTTTTTGGTGGAAAATTCTCAGGAGTTCCAAAGCTCATCAGTGTTAGCAGCAGGACTGTTCGTCGGGAGTTAAAAAACTTGTAATTTCATATCATGCAGCCACGGACAAGCCAAACATCACTCCACTGAATGTTAAGCATCAATTGCAATGGTTCAGAGCTCACCGCCATTGGACTGTGGACATGTGAAAAACTGGAATGATGAACTTTGGCAGTCTGGCAGTGGGATGGACTCAACTGGGTCTGGCGGATGATCAGCGAACGTTTCTTTAGTGACTGCAGTGTGTCAACTGTTAAGTTTCGTAATGGAGGCATAATGATGTGAGGGGTGTTTCTCATGGTTTGGCCTGGGTCCAATAGTTCCTGTGGTTAGAAATATGAAGTCTGAGAAGTATGTGAACATGCTGGACAATGCTTTCCTCCCAAATCTATATCAATATTTGGGGGGAGGCCCATTTCTCTTTAAGCAAAAAACTGCTCCACTCACACATCGAGACTTGTACAGACGTGGCTTGACGAAATGAGTATTCAGAAACTGGATTGGCCTTCTCAGAGCCCCAATCTACATCCCATGAAACATCTTTTCAACAAATAAGAGGCACAGATTACGTAGCTATCCTAATTGACCATTCTCACTGTAATCACTCAATTCAGCTCTGATGGACGCCTGGAAATCAATTCCTACATCAACCTATCAAAAACTGGTGTAAAGTCTTCCCAGACGTGTGCAGGCTGTCATCGATGCCAAAGAAAGACCAGCATGATATTAATCTGTGCCTCAGCGAGCTGTAACATATATGCCTTTGTGGGCATTAAGTAAGTCAAATACGTTAAGAGGGTTTGATTGTGGCAGTATAGTGGGATGCCACCTTTGTGGGAAATCAGTTCGTGAGATTGCGGATATGAAGGATCCTAAGTCCACTGTGAATGATGTAATTGTGAAGTGGAAACGTCGATGCAATGCAACTGCAGAAAAGGAACTGGTAGGCCGAAAAAACTTTGTGGACGCAGCCGCAGAACTCTGAAAATTGTAGTGTAAAGTATCAGGAAGAAAGTAGTAAAGGTATCAGGGCACTCATACCTTTGGGTGTCCTGATACTTTTGGACAGATAGTGTATTAAGGTCCCGAGACCTGACTTGACCTATCATAAGCTGAATATCCTCGATTTCGGGATATACATCTGCCAAATGATATCAATATATCAGAGTATTTTCGTCTGTAAGAAAAGTGCCAAATATCACTGTTAAGATTAACAGAGAGTTTCAAATTTTCTTTTCTGTAACTAAAAGCAATAGGGAATACGAATCTGTGAATTTATGAAGATGTCCATGAAACATGATACTTGGCAAATCATTAAACCTTCTCTACGAAACTGGTATCTTTATCGGATATAAGAGAGACATGAAAGGTTACATAATTATCTCCTATTGAACCTATATCAATTGTAAGGAATTAGTCAGAATTAAGGCTGCTCAGTGAAAATAAATGGTTTCAATTTCTACACTATTCAAAAAATGATGTCCTGTGAGGATAATGGTTAACGGTTGGTGTAAACGGTTTAGGTACGCCATTTCTTTTTGGAATATAAAATGTATTCAAAACCTTGATTCTGGAAATAATATACCAAAAGAAAAAATTACCTTAGTTCTGTTTACTTATGTATAGTGATAAGTCAGGATTTATTAGATAAATTAATTACATTTTTAAAAAGATTTTAAATAAAGGAAATGCATATTTTCAGGAAATATGTATATAAATCAAGATTAATATAGTTTTATTTAAATTTCAAAGCTTTAATGAGCTTTGAAAATTCTTTAATCTTAGTTAAAAACAGCAATGTAAATTAGTCAAGAGATTATATTGCGGTTCATTTAACTAGGGATTGTGGTTAGAAAGTAAAAACTATTGAATAATAAATTATAAGTCTTCAGAGTATTCCCAAATGTTTTTTCACTTCACATTCATGGTCTTTTTGCATATAATGCAAGAAAGAAAGTTGGCATTTGTCTTTTCAATTTGAATTATTCACTAGAATTAAAATTAAGGAAATAAATTTAACAAAAATAGCTTTTATTTTCACTTCCAAAACTCTATGAAGTTAGATGTTGTTTTTGTTGATACCCTTTTTATTTTAAGTTAAATTATGCTAATTAGCTTCTACTTTTTAAATTTAATTTTTTAAATATCTACTTTTAATTATTATGGTATGAGCAATCTGGTGTATTTTTAAGAATTTAAAAATGTAGTCTATTTATAATCAAAAATATTTTTGATCAGTTATTCAATTCTAAAATATTAAAAAATAATGCTTTTAATTCAAAAATTTAACAGCAAGACAATTGGAAGCTACGTATTCTTCATGTATGAAGTGCTTAAAATGATATGCACTTCAGTAATTTGACTTCAAGAAAATCTTTTTTTATTTGATTTGTTTTAAAGTAATTAGTTAATCATTCAGCAATACATTTGGCTTTTTTTATTTTAAAGTCGATGAATATTTTCATACTTTACTAAAAGCTCTTATCACTGGACTTGAAAATGTGCTCTTGTTTCTTATGGTACATGTCAAAGACATAACCGCTGATAAATCGTCAGCGATATTAAGCAGAGAGAGCGTCTTTTGTTTTTCAGTAGCGCCATCTAGGACCAATAGTATGTCTTCGGTACTCATGCATCACAACATCTACTGGGCGGTCATTATTGATACAATCCATTCACTCAACCCACAGATCATAATTTAGACCTGAATTAGAGAACCATCACCTCTGATCCAGTACCCCCGCCCTTTGGCATTGTCTCAGCTAGGAGGACTTTGCGGCCAAGACTAATTTATAGGTGCACTAACCGCCGCGCGTGCGCACACAAACACATACGCGGGGAGTCTTCGGTCGGCTGGGTTCGAACTCCCAGTCCAACGCCCTTTAACCAAGCTAACCTAGTCTTTAGTTGAAAATGTGGCAACTGTAATTAAAAAGCATCGAAAGACACCTTCCGCTTTGGCTGCTGTTGAAGCAGAAAATATGACTATCTGCTTTTCGGATTATTGTGATAAAAAGTATGATTTCTGCCTAGAGCCTTTGTTTTCTAGGAAATAAAAATCTTATAACTTTAAATGAGCAATTCTTGTACGTATATAAATTTATTTCGTGTATCTCGTTAGCAGAAGGGCAGAAATTTTGCTATTTATGTATAACTATATATGTGTTTTTCCTGAAAATAAAATGCGATTTTTCACACACATATACAAAAAAAATTATAGCAAAACGTAAGAACTTTTTCTATAAGCTTCCATGTTAACAAAGTTATATAACACCATTTCATAATCTTTTTATTACTTGCCTTGTTGCTATAAGATACACGCGCAACACATCAATTATTGAGTTAGCCAATCCAAATATGTTAAACTAAATGCACTCATAACGTTTTAGATTTAAATGACCTGATTAGTTAATATGTTGGTAAGATTGAAAAATAATCATATATTATCGATATTTGATTCACATCTAAATATTTTTTCTGAAAAAAAAATGTTTTAAAAAAGAAGGGAAAAAAAACTACCGAGCAAAGCTTGGTCATTCAGATACTTTAACTAAAAAAGAACTTCAGCTGATACGTAGATTACGCCATTCTTTCTATTCAAAATGTCTTTTAGTATAAACGATTGCAATGTGAAATGAAACTTAATAAAACCAAAATAAACTTAAATTTTGAAATATTACTTAAGTAATATTTAAGATTTAAATAATTCATTTACATAAAAAGAATAATTAATACTGTGAATTCCTGTAAACTTCAATATCAGCTAGAAATTTAACCTTTTCGTACAAAGTACAAGAAAGTTACTGTATATTTGCCACCAGTTTGGCAACTAAATAATGGTAGAAATTTTCAAGGTTTTTTTTGTGTGTGTGGAGCGCAGCTGTTATATTATCCAAACTTGTCTATGAAATTCTGTCATTCTTTAGATACTATCCGAATCACTAAATTTCACCAAACTTTGAAAGTTTAATGTCAAAAAAAATGAAAAACAAGTGTTATTTAACATATTCATTATAATTCAAAACTTTACCATTGAAGATATTTTGCAAATAAGGATATAAATGGCAGTCTGACAGATTCAATGCAAGGTCAGTACTATATGTCGGATGCGATAGTACACATAAACCTAGTTCTAACAATTTTAATTGAATAAAAGAGGAAGTGTTTTGTCTCTTTTTGTCACGATATAACGAAATAATTTTTTCATTTCATAATAATGTTCAATTTTATTGCATTGTACAGTTTAACTGATTGCTGAACAAGCACTTGTCAATTGATAATTTGCTTACAAAAATAACACCAAAAATAATAAAATGGTCTTTTGTAGATGCAGATCACATGGGCGCTTCGTTTTTTGCTCGAAATCTTTCTTGGCGAGCTTTTATGAACTTCAGTTTTCTCTTCCAATATTCAAGAATTTTAAGAATGGATTCATTTTCTTGAGATTCAGGGGCAAATCACAGAAAACAGTCATGTTAGTTAAAGGGAAATCCTTTCAGATAATAAGGTATCCAAAAACGGAAGTTGTTTTTCGTCATATCTAAATTGCGTTAACAATTTTTAATGTATCTGTGTGAGATTTAAATTTTTTGAAAAATTCATTTCTTAAACTGTGTCAATCTGTATAGATCATTGCATTTACTAATATGAAATAATTACTGTGTTGTTGCTAATTCTTTAATTTCTTTATGAAAAATTCATCTGCATTAAATTACTCAAAACAGTTATGAGATTTCTGTTCTTTTGGGATTTAGGATCAATGCTAAAGATAATTTTTTCGAACTTGTACTACTTCTTTTTTGCGTGTTTGCAAAAGTGTAAAACATGTCGATATTTCTTTGTTCCTTTTCTATTTTTTTATATATGCTGAACAAACGCTGCCCATGTGATCAGAATACAATCAGTATGAGAAAAGTGCATTTCAAATCTGTGTATAGTCAAGCCGATTCATATTCTGAAATAATATTTCAGTATGAATTTAAATAAGACATTTTTAATTTTGATGACACTTTGTAGCAGTCATTGTTATAATTAAATTCTAACCAATACAATTTCATCCTTCAATCTAATTGCTTTGGCTAGTGTTGAAATTACAATTAAAAAAATACTATAATATTTTCAAAGCAGAATTACCACTTTCCTTTTTATTAACACGATATAACATATAGCCTGATACTATAATAAATTATGTGATGAAAAAATAAAGTAATAAAATGGTTAAATCAGTAATCAAAGTAGAATGAAGATAAATTTTTATCGTATTTCTTATGTTACACCGAGAAGTTCGAAAATTTTTAAAAAAATCAATAATAATCTTAATTTTTCAACATGTTAACTACTTGTCCATTACTCCATTTTTTGGCATACGAACGAAATATATCGAAAATTCAACAAGCAAAGTGATCTGAATTCCAAAATTATAGATTTTTATCTACTTTATACTTAAACTTACTGCAATGTAAACCTTATTCATGGATGACTAGACTTCCATTTTAAAGATTTCATAGAAATTCAAGTCTATAGTTTGCCCGTTAATATCGCATGACATGTTTCATGCATCTAGCTCATCTCAATTTTGAGTATGTTTTTCTCATAAAAAGATACATAGTTTTTATACAGATAGAAATGTTTATCTTTCGCAATCGGGTTAAAATATTTGGAATTTTGTATTTTTATCGTACTTTCTTTTTCTTTACATCGGACACAATAAAATAAAGAATTCGAAGAAACTGAAGATTCTTTTATCTTTCATTCATGATAATCAAAAATCTGAAAAATCATCAAACTCTTAAGGTTAAAATTTTTGAACAATTATTATAATCTCTCTTTTTTACATTGGATACGATAAAGTAGAAATGTATTCAAAGAAACTGAGGATTTTTATGCGGTGATTACTTAAAGTTATTTTGTTCACGGACAAAGAGATATAATTTGAAAAATCTTTTTATCTCTTATTCAGGATTATCTTAAGTCTGAATATTTATCAAAATAGTAAGGTCGAATTTTTGCACTATTATTATACTTTCTCTTTTTTTACATTGTATATGATCAAATAAAAACGCATTTAAATAAAGTGGAGAATATTATATTTTGATTACTTTGAGTTATTCCGTTCACAGACAAAGAGACATAATTAAAAAATCTTTTTATCCCTTATCCAGGATTATCTAAAATCTGAATATTCATCAAAACGGTAAGGTCGAATTTTTGGACTATTATTAGACTTTTTCTTTCTTTGCAGTGGATAGAATGAAATAAAAATGCATTCAAAGAAACTGAAGAAAATAATATGGTCATTATCTTGAGTTATTTCGTTCACAGTCAAAGATGATCATTCCAAAAATCCTTTTATACTTCATTCATGATTATCTAAAATCTGAATATTCATCAAACTCTTAAAGGTCAAATTTTTGAACATTTATTCTACTTTCTCTTTCCATACATCAGATATGCTAAAGCAAAAATGAAACCAAAGAAACTGAAGAATGATTATGCTGTGATCCGAATCGAAATGAATCAAGATAACGTGAATACATACGAGAATCTGATTTCGCACCTGCCTGTTCCCTGATGGTATGATCTGTGCGCTACTTTCGTGTGTTAGTTAATGTACAACGGAGGAGCAATAAAAGGAGGAAGCTGAAGGAGGAAGCAAAACAAGTGAATCAATGTAGCGGTAAGAAAATAATGAGGATTTATTAGAGAATGTTATCTACACTCTTCAACGGAAATAATAAGCCTGCGCAAAATGAAAGGAAAGTCATTTATTTTCTTAGCAGTGTATATCAGCTCTTCTTTTCTTTTAAGGTTATTTTAATATTAATGACTCTGAAATAACTCGTAGACAGGGATTATATTTCAGCTTTCTTTTGATTCCTTGTCATGTAACAAAGCAGATTATCCCATTATTTAAGGCACATTTCCCAACGATATTGCTTGCCAGCTAAAATGTTCCAAATGGATTTTTATATGCATTTATCCTTTTGCATAAGGTCAGTATAAATTTCTACTTAAAAAGATTCTTATTAATTTCCAACAAAGCAAAATTAATCGTTTAATAAAAGCTATTTATTAGGAAAATAATTAAAATGCACTAAATCATTAAAAATAATGAGAATTACTCAGTGCGATTATTCGTACCTAATAAAACGAGAATTACCTTATCTTACTTTTCGGTATAATTAATTACATCGTTATCAAATGATGCTATAAAATAGTCGAACATTTTTTTTTATCTTTTGGAAATAAAATAACTTTAATGTATAAGTAGTTTTAAGTAATAATTTTTTCCTAATGAAATCCTAATATCTTAATACGAGTTAATTAGCTGTTTATTTTTATGTTGCTGCAAAAGTTGGTGAATTTTTTTTATATTTCTAGCAAAGTACATATATAATGTATGTTTAATTTAATAGAGTGCATATATTAATATCTAAGTAGGGGATAAAATTATTTATGCGTGTTCGTTAAACTGAAATTTAAAAACTTTTAATTGAAATTGCAAATTAAATTAATTGTCTCCAATATAAACAGTTTTATCCTATAAATTTGTCTTTTATTTCAAAATTTTAATTAATTTTGGATATAATATAAAAGAAATGCAAATTTTAATCTCCTTAAAACTGAGTATTCAGAAATTAAATTTATTAAAACTTTACTAAGATACACATATCTGTATTCTAACGTGTAATATAATATGATTAAAATATTTAAATTTTAAAACTCCTAACACTCTCGGAAGTAATAAATTAAAAGAATGTGTTTGTTGTCTTTAAAATATTCTTCCCATACTCGTGCTTTTTTAGCTGTTTTTAACCATTTAACTACGTTAGACGTGTATATGTATCAATCCAAATCTATATTTTGGTACGGTGGGCGTGTAGTTTTCCAACTTATAAAAATGAAATCTTAATGGTTTTATTATGATTCTTTTACAAAATGTATTATGTCGGCTTTCTAGCACGTCTTCCTCGTGTTCTGAGAGTCTTGGTTCGGGCATGGTTGTTCTTCTTTGTGCTATCTGTGAGATGTGTGACTGTGCCCCCCCCCCTGTAAAAAGGGGCTGTGCAAGCAAATGTGGTGAGTGTGAGCTAAGTCGTACTCCCGGCCCTAGCTGGCGCTACTTCTAAAGCAAGAGACGCTCCTTTCGGCTTAAATCTGCTGCTATCAGCAGGGGGCTTGTCTATGGCAAGTGCAACAAATAACAAATATATTATGCAACCATTTGTATTGGGTTCAACATTTATACACGTAATCGCCTGACTTCGATTACGTACAGCGTGCCAGACTTATAAAACTAAATCTGCAGTTGATTGGTTAAACACATCAAATTATTCAAATTTCTTTCCCAATAATGATGTCTACTGATTAATTTCTCTTAGCAAATAATTACGACTACAAAGTATTTTAATATCTTAACTGTAGGGCTCAAGTGTCGTTCGCGAATCAAATAATTAAATTTGTTATCTATTAAGCTAAACTTAATATTAGACGCTACGATTCGTTATATGAACTTCATGGATCCTTAGATCTGGATTCTGAGTTCTATGGATTCTTAGTTGAATAAATGTGGCATCATTCCACAATCAAATTAGTTAACTGATTCGATAGGAGAAAAAAATAGCGCAGCATTGGGTTGAAATTCTTGTAGTCTTCTTAAACGTAATTTAATGTTTTAGAATAATTCTATGCCAAGGTAATTAATTTTGAAGGTTGGTGAATTAATTACAATACATTTTCTTAATATCCAGTCTGATATTTGGGCTCTTTTCAATTTCCTTTTGTTTAGTATTACCTAGATAAATAACTGAGAGGTATATAAATTAGTTGTTTGTTTATTTTCCCCTCTAATCATTGTAAAATAAAAAGATGGAAATTCATTCATTTGTTCCAACGTATGTTTTGAATTTGACATGTGTTTTGTGTGAGTGCCATCCTGACCCATCTAAACCTCAGAATGTTGAAGGAAGAAAGATAATATTTACGCATGTGAGTATAAAAAATGAGTATAGAAATGAGTATACAAATATCATCAAAAATATGAGTATAGAAATATGGGTAAAATATGAGCATATAAATATTATCACAAATATGAGTATATAAATATCATCAAAAATATAAGTATATAAATATGATAAAAATATGTGTGTAAAATCGCTACTGTGAAAAAATTTCAAAATTTTTTTTAATTTCTCTTTTTACTCTTTCGTGGACATTGGGAAGATTATATTCTACCTACATTATCCTACAGTTAACACAGAGTGAGATAATAGATAGATATTCTTCAAAAAAAGTATGTCTCGTTAGATTCCAATCAAAGAATTGTACAGTTCCAGATGATGTGTGATAAGGCAGTATGAGAAACCATATATCAAAGGATTTCCCAACCCCAGACGATATAGGAAATGCAGCACACAGGGACAAGAAAAGAGGAGGCACTACATGTATGCAGAATTGGATATACTTTTGTACATTGTAGCATGGTTATTATCGTTTTATGGTAAAAATTCTTCATTAAATTTAATTTTCTTTATGACTGCATAAGATTCCATAGGAAGTATATTTAACACCCTTGAAATTTAAGTAAAAATATAAACTTCAGCAAAATAAAATATATTTCTTTAAATAATGCTTTTTAGTTGTTAATAAAACTTTTTAAAAACTGGAAGAAATTCAAAAGAGAAAAAAATTGCTCATGAAAGTATTAAATGTACAACAAGTCTTTTTCTAGGCACAATTGAGCACTACGTGCCTTCATCAGTTTTACAAGAGTTGTAGCCGGCTTGCTGGCACAGAGGTAGCGCGTCTACCTCGTGTTCTGAAAGTCCCGGGTTCGAGTCCCGTTTCGGGCATGGTTGTTCTTCTGTGTGCTATCTGTGAAATGTGTGAATGTGCCCTCCTGTAAAAAGGGGTTGTGCAAGAGAATGTGGTGAGTGTGTAGCAATGTCGTACTCTTGGCCCTAGTTGGCTTAATCTGCTGCTGGGTTCAGCAGCGGCTTGTCCAGGGCAAGTGACATTTGACACAACAGCAAGAGTTGTTCAATAATGGATGATCTTAATTTTTAAAAAGTACACGCACGCACCTTTTACGATTATGACATCACTGATTAATCCTTAGAACCCATAAAGTTGTAGTCAGTGCCACTTCACCTATTCTTAAAATGCATGTGACACATGGTGGGCACATTGAAATTTTGTTTTTACCTTAAAAATTCGTCAACTGAAGACTATGTTGTGCTGTAGGAAGCTTATAAAGACTCTGTTCTCCTTCTCATTCTCTATAATATAGTCCATAGATGTTTAAAGAGGTAAAATGAGCAGTTTCAATGCAAAATGGGCTTGAAATTCCAGTGACAGCTTCAAGACAAGTAAAGATCAATAATACTATTATGATAGCGATGGAAAGGGTTTGAATCACATTAAGAGACTTGTTAGAAAAAGAGAGCATTTCACTTGGTGCCACTCGCATATTGTTCATAGAAACAATACACATGCTACGTGTTTGTTTCTCTATGGATTCTGATATTGCTCATCATTATCTTTCAAAAATCAACACTACATATGTTTTTTCCCTGCTTAAAGACTGATTTAGTTATATAAGATTCTTCCTTTTCAAAAATTTCAGAAATTTCATTAATACTATTATGATAGCGAGGGAAAGTTACTGAATCACATTAATTGGCCTGAACGTTTCATGCGCTTTAAGAGATTACATTTAATTTGGTGCTATTCATATATTGTTCATAGAAAATGGCACTTGCTATCTGTTTGTTTCGCTATAAATTCTGGTATTGCTCATCATTATCTTTCAAAAATGAATGTTACATATGTTCCCTTTCCTTACTTAACGATTGATTTAGTTGTATAAGATTCTTTCTTTTCAAAAATTTCAAAAAGTGCTTCTGAGGTGAATGTTTTCTATTGTCATGGACACTTGTAACATTTGATGATTTTGGAAGCCTGTAAAAAAATTTTCAACATGTCTGAAGAATGGAGTAAAGGTGGTATGAATGCATTTCATGCAATTTGGATTGCTTTGAGAAGGATCATCAAAGTTTATAGAATAAACACCAGGAATTATTTTTTATTAGTTTTTTATTATTCTTTATTGACCAACTTATGTTTTAAATTTTCGCGATATTACTTTCAAAACAAAAATTGTAAAATATTCGTTATTCTATTTTACTCAAGATTCCTGATTCTTTTAGTTGCGTTTTATATATTTCAGTCATACGTCAATTGAGATCAATAAAATGATGAGTATATAAAATGATGAGTATCATTCTACTTCCCATAAGAATACTATGGGTGTCTCTATGGTGTGAAAGCGAAGGTTTTGTTTAGTTTAATTATATTAACGGCCCATCATAAAACAAGACTAGGGTTACTTTTGAACGGATTTCGTAATATTGACACGTGATCAGATATCGAGGATGACACCTGAGCTGGCATATACCTCTCCACACCACTTCAGAGGGAGGACGTTAGACTCAACGGATTTAAAGTGCAACAGACTCCCTTACAAGATGGGTTTTTTATGGAATCGAGTTTCGAACCTGAAACCTTACATCTCAAGAGGCGAAACCTCACCACGAGACTAACACAGCCAAAAAAATCAAGACTATTTTGGCACAAGAGCAGAGTTAATATTAGTATGATACAATTGCATTATTGGAAGATTTCTGATCCGATAAAAAACATAAACGTTCGAATGAATTTCTTATATTAATAGTAGTATTATATTATCCAAACTTGTAGTATTATATTATTCAAACTTAACTTTTCTTTAGACTTTGAAATTAATGCTTTGTTAAATTACATCATTGATAATGGAAATAATTCTTATCAGTGACAGATTTCCGACAAGGCGAACTAGGAAATTACCTGAGATTCTGTTTGAGGGCAGATACAGACAGTATGATTTAAAAGATGTTATTAGTCTGAAAGTGAAGTAAATAAATATGTTAAAATTTTTAAAAACAATTAAAAATCATGCCATGATTTATTAACCCCTTAGCAAATGTAATTGTTCATATTTTAATTTATTATAAAGTATGCAGAAGCAACGATTGTTTTCTTAAACAATCATGTGTATGAACGTGCATGTAGCTTAGTCATGAGGCACAAGAAATAAATAAAAATATGCACATTTTTACAAGGTTAGTGAAGTAGAAACGTAATATTTATTAAAAAAATGTTATTAAATATTGTTATTTTGAACGCTATTGTGAAGTATGAAACTATATATACTGTTAGTTTTTAATTAAAATTATTGAAAGAGAAAGGCTCAATACACACTGACTACAGCGTCAGAATACCAAAAATCCACTATGTTATCTTGATAAGTATTTTATTTTCAAAATAATCTCTGTATCCTCACACAAAAAAATTTACCACATTTCTTTCCAATATTTCTTATTGTAAAAATTTTACTTTAAATATACCATTGCGAATCTAGAAAAAAACACTGATATGAATTTCTGTGTTTCTATAATTTCTGTTAAATGCACTCTCTTCATTAAATTTAATTTGTATTTAACACTTTCAATAGTAAACAAATTAAAATATGTCAATAAAAATATCAAATAGAAAGAAAAAATGCTAACGATCTTTGACACGATTATCTGAAAGAATTGAAATATGGTTTTCGTCCTTAGCAATAGGTGATTGAAACCGAAAAATTGCTTATTCTTACTCCAGGAAAATGTCTGAAGGTTGTTAAAATCGTAACTAATTGATTTCAAGAATGCAAAGGATTCAAGGAATTCAAAATATTTACAAGCAATCTGAAAAATTCCCCGTGTCTCCTGGAGGGTGAACACAAAAATCAGCAAAGGTCAAACGAGGTCAAAAAAAAAGAAAACTAGGTCTAGGAATTTATTTGCTACAGAATAAACAAAGAACGACAATGGCAATATTGTAACTTTGGTAATTCAGCTTTACGACCCTACTGCGATAATGTAGGAAATACTTTGCCTAAATTAACAACTGCAGTAATGTCAAGTAGATCCATAAAATTTCAGCCGCAGAAAATGGCTTATATCGGAGAACAGGCTGACGCATTTTGGCTTAAATTTGCATAATTTAGCTTTTGTGACAGTCAGGTATTCAATTCCTCAACGTCGCATTTTTCGCCACTGGTTGGATGCGGTGGAATATTTTTCGAATTCATGGTTTTAACGAATTTCTCTGAATTTTCTCACCTCTATGAGCGCGAAAAACACATTTTGAAATTTATACCTATCTGTCTGTGAACACTAAATTTAAAAAATGCGCAGACATATAAAATTTAGTAATTAATCTTTACTTTAAATTTGTTGACCTATTAAATTTTGAACGAATTTTATTCGCTAGATAGCTATCTGACTGTCTGAGTGTAGAGAAGCTCGATGACAAAAAAATGAAAAGAGCTAGATGAGTAAAATTTGTTGGACTCCCACTGATTGTACGTGGTGGAATTTTTCGAATTCATGGTTTTAACGAACCTCTCTGAAGTTTTTGATCTCTCTGAGAGCAAAAAACACGTTTTGGGAATTATATATATATCTGTTTGTGAACACTAGAATTCAAAAACACACAGACATATGAAATTTAGTAAGTAATATCTTTAAATTAAATTTGTAGAACTATTTAATTTTGAACTGATTTTTTTTTGCTTGTTGACTGTATGGCTGTCTGAATACAGAGAAGCGCGATAACAAAAAAAAAGTTTGATGAGTAAAATTTTGTGCACCGATTGAGCGTTAAAAGTGTAACTCTATTTCAAATTAGATGTTAACCTGTGAAAATATATGTCTCCTATATATTTTCACACGAATGTAAATACATGGATTTAGAAACAGATAAAAATAGATGAAATTTGGTTTATAGTTTATACATTTAAAGAGTATATTTTTCTCAAGTTTTCCTTCAAATCTGTCGAAGGTTTGACTATCTGCAGGTCTGTAATTTTATATATACAAAAGCAATGATTCATACACGCAATTACTGAATTGATAATTGAAATCGTATTCACGATTCAAGCACTTAATGAGTAAATTTTTATGAAATTTTCTCTCACATTAGTCTAACAATCGATTTTTTATTGATCCATACATTCTCCTGCACAAATGCGCTATCATTCAGTTCGCAACGACTTATATTGATAAAAATCAGCATTAGATCACGTCACTTTAATTGTAGTTTTCAGTCCTATTATGGTTTTAATCAGTAAAACAAGTAATATAAAAAACCAATTTTTAAAATAAATTCCTACATAGGTTTAGGCAGAAAAATTTTATTTTAATTACTTTTTATTAAATAATTACAAATTGTTGTAGTTATTCTTGTGTTCCACCTTACAACGAAAGGAGGGGTGCAGTAGCTTCTGAGGATATAGACCCCATATCACTCGAGAGCAGAAGTCTGATTTCTAGTTCACACATGTCACAAACCCTTTTTACGGAGCTGACTTCATTCATTCATTTACAGATCGTAATTTAGTTCTGGAATAGAGAACGATAACCTCTGACCCAGTGCCAATAGTGGTATTACTCTCGACATAGAGGACTTCACGACCATGACAGATATAACGTCCACCACACATGGAGAGTCTTCGCCTGGCGGTTTCGAATTCACAGTCCAAGAGATGCCAATCCAACGCTCTACTAACCAGGCTATCACGACATAATAATTACAATTACTATAAATAATTGATGGAAAAGTTATGCAAACGTTGAATTTTTAATCCCATTGAGGCAAAATAAGTGAATTTTCTACGCCAGTTGGGGCAACGCAATATAGGTTAGAAGTTTTTAATTGTTTTTATTCTATTCTATTTTATATCGAAGGTACTTCAGAATGAGTCTGAAAGCTCAATTAATCAGCAATGTTTAATTTTAAATGCATCGAACATTAAGAAAATAAACAGAATCATTAGAAATAATCAGCCGAAAACATTTTAAGCCTAACCTTATTAGCATGGGGTAAAAAACAAATTGAATTCGTTACTTATTTAGCGGTGGGGAAATGAAGATTTTTGTTTAGAAAATTAATTTTTTTAATTAATAAAAAATTAATAAATTGATATTTGAAAAATCTGTTTTAACATCAAATGCCATCAACTACAAGTTTTAAAAAATGTGATTAGGCATGCCTCGCTATTTCAGTTAGTGTTTTAGTAAAAATTTCAGCATTTTCATGCTTGTCTTTCTATGCATATTTCCTTAAGCATGATTTAATTTATGATTGAAATATTGATTTGGCTTACACTCGTTCAACTCAATGTGCGTAAATATTTAGATTTGGCTTACACATCTTCGTTCAACTTAATATGTATTATGTTTGTGGGGATGGAATTTTGTAATCGATTCAAATTGTGTACAATTAACATTTTTACCATTTTAACATGTAACTTTAATATTTTCAGACATTAATAGTCTTTCAACCGATAAAGTCATTAAAATTTTTATTTCATAATAAAGAACCATTTGATTATGAATACGAAAAAAAATATTTCAAGAATACATAATGATTATAATAATGAATTATGAATTTACACCATTAGCTCCACTCATTGCTATGGCTTCGTCGCCAAGTCCTCAAAGCATGCGCCAATCGTTAAAACGCTAGCCAAGTGGCCTTATCTTGGATAATAGTAAAAATATTTTGCTTCAGAAACATCTCATTTTTCGTTTTCCTCCGACTGCATTTGAAATTTTGTGGTTTGACACATTTGGCGAGTTATTGCTTGGTAAAAATGATGGTTTGGAGACTGTGTCTTAGACTTTATATTTTGAGTCTGGAACAAAGACTAAAAAGTAGAAAACAATCAAAATAAAAAAGGATAATTTCGTACATTAACAGAAAGGACTTCTTAAAGACTGTTTTTGTCAAATTTATTTTATTTGTTTAAATGCCTTTTTTTTTTATCAAACTTCCTGAGCAAGTATGAAAGTACAAAAATTACGCTCCCTTTCTAATAAACAGCATATTTAACAAAGTAAACGTCCTTTTGTAAATAAGAGCCATAAAATACAGGTGATTAATTTACCATCCCTATTATTATGTGAAACTACGATAAATCTTTTCAAGCAAATAACAATTTATTTCAGAAAGTAATTGCTGCAGTTATTTTAAATAATTATCAAGACCTCCTTTTATGAATCCAGACCAAAGGAAAAGGATATATATACTACAGAGGCTATATATAAAGAAATAAACAAATATTACTCAATTATTTAAAATTAATTAAGAACAGATTCGTTGTCATAATACTAACATCGGAGAAAGAACTTACTCTAGTTAATTTACATTTGCATCTACTTATAGGCTTTTACAATACACAGATTTTTAGATATGATGCAATAATTTATTGAAAAGTTTTTTAAGAGAACTTTAATACTGTATCTTAAAACACATTTTTTAAAATTTTATTATATTTAATAACACGGTATTAAATGTTAAATTATGTTAATATTAAAATCTCATTATCAATATTGTGAAAGCTTGTTCAAATTTATACTTTTGATATCAATATATCGACCATTTTGATACATGATATATGTGATGGTTGCACTATTTTAGTTGTTCCATGCCTTTTTGTAGGAGGAATCAATGTTTAGGGTAAAATCGTCTCTACTCTGATGACAAAAGTTACCTCCTAATGTAGGATGAATAGTATCGAGGATTTGTACTTTTGATAGTAATACATCAATTATTTTAATACTTGATACGAGAGAAGGTTGCACTATTGTAGTTGGTTCTCGCCTTCTTGGAGGAGGAATAAATATTTGGCGTAATTCGTCTCTACGCTGATGACAGGATGTACCTCCTGATGGAGGATGAATTACACCAAGGATGGTGATGACCATTTAAACTCAAAAATAATTCCTTCCTTACTGCTGCCACTATGACTATCATTCAAATACACCAGATATTACGTCATGGTTAGCTTTTGCGTTTCTCTTTCATACAATTCGTTACGATATCTTTAGAAAATTCTTAACCAAGAAAAATCATATTACATTTACATTTACGCAATACTTTTCAGTGAATATTCATAATTTAAGGACAGTAAACTTTCTAAAAATTGTTTTTACTATAAACAAGTATTTTCTCTACAATTTTCTCAAAAATCTCATAATAACAACTATAAACAGAAATCACTCAATTATATATAAGTTGAAATGATTAATCCACACTTTTAATAGCTTATAAGACTTTACTGAATTTCAATTTTTGTTTTTTCTCTTGGGCAAATTTAATTTATCATGTCTCAGCAACGAACTTTGGGTTGCGAGTTCGAACCCACCAGCCGAAAACTCTCCGTGTGTGTGGTGGCTGGCCCACGATAAATCGATCGTAGTCACAAAATCCTCCATTTGGACAGTATTGCTATTTTGGGTACTGGGTCAGAGGTGATCGTTCTCTGCCCCAGATCTAAATTACGATTTGTGGCTGAATGAATGAAATGCATGAATGAAGTCATCCCCGTGAAAAGGGTTTGTGACGTGTGTGAAATAGAAGTCAGACTTCGGGTGCTCAGTCCATACACTCAGAAGATACTGCATCCGTCCCTCCTTTGTAAAGTGGAACACGAGTACAGCAACACTGAAAATACAGCTTATATTTTAATTTAATATTTCTCTAAATATATTTTGCATGGATTTTTGTTTCATCTAAAGATCTCTAATTTCAAAATGGAAAGTATTTGCAATTTAAATCCGTTTATATATGAGTTTAAAACATTTTACTAACTAAAATTGCATATTCTAGTTTTCCCATTTGTAATATATTTTAAATTTCATTTCCAAATAATAAAACATTTTTGAGAATTTGCCTATATTATATTTATTTAATTCTTGATTTTTTTAAATTGAAATTTTCGTATCTAATTATCGAGTTAAGCCTACACTCTTGGAAAAATGTTGGCCACTTAAATTTAAAAATTGGAAATAATTAATTTAATTATTTTTAGTAAGAAATTCAAACCATCAAAGATGACATCATGATTTTATATTGGCAAATATCAACAGTTTTTATTTATGACAAAAAAACAATGAAACATATAATAAACATATTTTTATGTCAATACCTATAACATAGAATTAATTTTTAAAAATATTTTCGTTAATGATACTTAAATTATACAAATAAAAAGTGGGGGTTCCTCGCTTGAAGACAATTTTCCTTAAATATTTTTACTGAAGTTACTTAATTTTTGTGTATAATTGTACATAAAAAATAAACTAAAAAATTAAATATTTCAGAAGGATATGAAAAGAGCTGAAAGATATTTATGATAAAAAAGATGCATTTCTAAATAATCAGCAAAGTTTTCACGTTTAATTGAAGCATAATTAAATTTTAATTTGGTCTATTCCTCCAAAATTGTTCCCACTTGGATTATTTAAGATAATACAAATTTAACATCAATATTCTTATTAAATATAAATTAAGTAGTTATTAAATAATTATAGCATTTTTAATAACTATTCCATTGAGTAGAATAGTTATTAAATCCAAAATACTAAGCTTTTATCGATTTCTATAAAATTTTATGCTTTATCAAATCTTCAGAGTTTTAATTCTTTTAACTGCTCAAAACTTTCTTAGAAAATTTCGACCCATAAATGTTATAAAATAAAAAAAATAAGAGAAATTAACTTATTTTCTTTAAACCAAATTTAATCCAAAAACATGGAATTGTACAAAATTTTCAAAAACTTTTTGAAGATTTCTTTATTCTTTCTTGAAAAATATTTCAACTTGTTCAAAACTTCACGGATACTTCAGAAGCTTGAATAAAATTCTCTGGGACAGAATTCTTCTTAGATAAAGTTTTCTGAAATAATATATTATCCATACAGATAGTAATGTCTATTGTCGGAACTACATTTGACAGGTTATAGATATTTCTTATATTTTCTTATATATTCTATTTAATATATTCTTTTTGATTTTTTTGGAAATTTAAAATATTTTAAATAAGTACTTATACTATTCATATTAATGTTCACATATTTTATTAAAGATTTTGGCAAAGCAAAAATAAATATACATATTTTTTAATAAGCTGGTTGTCACTCTTCCGATGAGTTTTATTGTATAAAACTGATACATTTTTACAGAAAAGTGGCTTCCAATATTTTCAAAAACGAATTTTCATTCTTGAGATTAATGAATTTGCGTTTATAGAATAATTTCACAATATCTCAAGTACTTTTTATATTAATTTATATCATTAATTAATATAAAAGGTTTTATGATATTTCACCTCTTGGTATTTTTTGGCACTTTTCATTATTGTATAAAATTTACCTTTTTTGTGTTCCAGTTTTGTGCCGTGTCTGCAGTTAAATATGCATTAAAATGGAAAAAATTCTGTAATAATTGGCAACTTTGTTGTATTTTTATGCCATTTTAAACAATTAAAAAGAATAAAATAAGTAGATCCCTTTCTTTTCTTTTTTTCAGATCTCCCAAAACATTTGTCTTTTTATTACCGGTAAATTTATGTCGTTTATATTTCTTTTGCCATTTGTCTTCTTAAGTAAAGTAATATTTATACCCTATTGGCTCTAGAAGCTATTATTGGCAAAGTGTAAATTTCTTTTTGATAAGTGTTTTAGCCATTTTTCTGACGGCTTTCTGGTACAGAGGTAGCGCGTATTCCTCGTGTTCTGGGAGTCCTGGATTCGACTCCCGGTTTGGGCATGGTTCCTCTTCTGTGTGCTATCTTTGAAATTTGTGACTGTGCGTTCATGTAAATAGGGGATATGCAAGCCAATAAGGTGAGTGTATAGCTAGGTCGTACGTTTGGCCCTAGATGGCGATGCTTCAACAAGAGACGCTCCATTCGGCTTAAATCTGCCGCTGTATCAGCGGGGGCTTTGTCCATGGCAAGTGCCATATGTAACAACAGCCGTGTTTCATCTTCGGTGAGTATTGGGTCAATTAGGCTCCATTAGGCTTCATTTTCAAGTAAAGTAATATCTGCACCCTGTCAGTTTCAGTCAATTTCGGCTACTGAAAGAATATAGACCTTTCTTGAATTACTTCATATTTATTACTTGACGATAATTTACAATTTTTTCTGAGTTTTATAATAATTTAGAAGAAGAAATTAAATAAATCTTTTTTTGAAATTTAATGCTTTAACTGCCGTTCTTAAAGGCAAAATTAAAACGATTGTTAAATTATCATTTTTTAAAATTACTTTGTTGGATGTTCATTTTCCATAAAGTAAAAAAGCATGTTTTTCTACTTTATGTTATCAAAATGGATAAGGATAAATAATTATTTTTCTCTCATTAAAATGATTACTGTAATATCTATCTTGCAACATGAAATTAACGCTATTACCTGCATTTTCAACAATTGCAAGAATGTAGATATTTCTTATATTTTTTATATTTGATTTTTGATGAAAGTTTGTCCTTTTTAATATATTTCAAAACCTTAAAACAATAAAATGAAATAATATAATAGTTTAATTTTCTTTTTACTGATTTTTTAATGCTTTCAAACATATTCAACAAATAAAAATTCAATCAATTTTTATATTTCGATTGTTTTATAAATTACCATAAAATTAACATTATCTCTAGATGTTCATATTTCCTAAAATAATATACGGTTTTCTCTTTTTCGTTATCAAAATGGATAAGAAAAATCCTCCGTTTTCCTTTCAGTAAAATGATTACAGAATACCCTTTTCTACTATACGAAACCGGTATTTGATTTCGATATTCGAAAAACTTTTATACATCCTTCTCGTGCAAAATAAATGGAATTTGCTAAGGAAAACGCTCCTGTAATAAACCGATGGAAAGAGAGGAATTTTCCCAACCGTAAGGAAAGCTACTTCAATGGCAAAGGCCAACTTATGGTAAAGGATGCTATTAGATCTCAGAAGCAGTCTAATGTATAACAAATAAGAACTGAAAGAAACTAATGGATATAATTCAGGAGAGCTAGGCAACGATGGAGAAAATGTGTCACAGAAGGGTAGAGATGCTCAACTCCATTACATAAATAGTTACTGCTGCTTAACTGCCATTTAACCGGAAAAACGTTATATTTTAGGATAAGAATATAGAAAATACACTACCTAGAAAGCACTTGGTCAAAACAAGAAAATAATTTATTTAGGTTTTGGACTCTGTTTCAGAAAATAAAATAAATATAGCATCATTGTTAGTGATAATAATTAATTAATTAACATTCTTATTTTCACATTACGGAACTATGCATTTTTGCCATTTTATGTTGTATAATTTAAAAATAAATTAAGCATTAATTTCTTTATCCTGAAAATTTATTTATTATTAGATTATTTATTAGTAAAGAATTCAAAAAAAGAAAATGTAACATTCTCTTGTTCTAGGACTTCACAACTTATTGATTTGTAACCCTTATGTGACAAAAGGAAACGGTTGATTGAATTGATTTTTATATATTTTTTGTAATATATTTTAAGAAAGATCAATCCAATTTATGCATCGAATCACATATAAATCAATAAGTAACCTAATTTAGTGCACTTGAGAATATATTTCTACTTATTTAATAGATCAAGAATGGTTTAATGACATATAAGTAAGAGATAGAAAATGTTTAAAACAGTGTATAAAATAATAATAATTTATGATGTAAAGTATAAATAAGGTATTCAAAAAGAATGAAAATTTACAACTAAAAGATATATAAAATAGTTCAAAAATTGATTTTAAAAAATGTAATGATTCTATTTTTATTATACCAATAACTAATAAAAACCATTTTTTAAACACATTATTAGTGTTTAGAAAGTAGTACTGTTTATTTTAATTATTTTTCCTTTTATATTAATTCATTATTCATTGTCTTGACTTTTATAGAATCTTAAAATATTTTTTTCTTAAATTTCATAATAAAATGTGCCTCATATATGAAATTGAAATTTAATAAAGTTAAAAGATTTATCAACAATTAACTTTCAAAATATTAAAATAGTATATTGTAGTCCCCAACACACTTGCATAAAATATCAAAATGTTAATACTCAACGAAGTGAGTATTACGTTCATTGCAAACTACTATCTTTACAAATATGAAACAAATAAAGTGAAATAAAAACGCGTCAACAAATCAAGAGAAATTTATATTTTAATCATTAATGGTAATTTTTAATTTCTATTAGTTCCTCTCTAAATCAATCAAATTCGATGAAAATATAATTACATATTTATATGCAAGGTTAAAAAGTTAAAGCTGATGAAAGAAAAATATTTTAGTATATAGCTAAAACTACTTAGAATTCAATTAGGCCTTTCTATGGTACCATAATAAAATCAAAACGAAAAATTCAGAAGTAAGTAGATAAAATAAAATTTCAAAGAATCACAATTTTGAGACTATTGTAAATAAATTTCAGTATAGTCAATATGTATAATAAATAGCTGACAAGTGTACATTTTTCAAAATCATTGTGGCGAAATTATTTCTAAAATGTTACTTACAAAAATTATTTTGCGCTAAAATAATTTTAGCATGTAAATGTCGTTGGTCCTGAATACGTTTAGAAAAGATTTTAATGACTTTCATCCTTGTATAAAAGCTTGTTTTATGCTTCAGGGAGAAATGACATATTCAATGTGGCACGAATTCATGGAAAAACAAAAATTGAGCTAATTTTTACCTTTTTTATGTTTTACTTTACATTTCTTTCACAATCACTTTAAAATATTTCGAAGGAAACTTTTTTCCTTTTCAATGCCTAGACGATGAAACCAACAATCTGTATTTCACATTTGAGAAAATTGAAAATCTCTAAATGACGTAAATAATTGCTTGCATTTTGAGTAAATAAATTTATTGTTCAAAACGCTGTGAAGTATATTTACTCAATCATGTTCTGTTAATCAGACTTAGTAAAATGCTTTTGTTACGCTAACATTTTAAACGAAAATGTTCCGTTCTTATGGCTCTCTAAAATTAATTGAATTATAAAATTTTGAATATCTCTATTTTGGGTTATTTCAGCAATATCCAGGATAAAAATTCGTAAATCAACGCACCGATTCTCTTTAAGGTAATAGTCTATTGGCTTAAAATAACAAAAAAATCTCCTGAAACCTGATCAATTTTAATCTTAGAATGATGGAATCATGTCATTCTGAATAACTAACAGGATTGGAGAAATAAATAAAATTACAGAGAATTAGAATTACATTATTTTTTTCAGATTATTTATGGAGATATTAGAATGGATTAGCATTTAGAGTTCCTAATTTTTTTAGAAATGCAATTATTAACTCAAATAACATAATATAAAATGTTTTAAATCATTCATAGAACTTTGTATGTTGTAAATATGTACCACTCACTAAAAGCTTAGAAATTATCTATTGAGTCTTGATTATTTTGATACCCTGTATTTCCTTGAAATTCGGATAAATATTCAAAAGATTACATAGATATTATTAAATACAAGAAACTTGTATTTAATTCACTTATAAAGTTATTTTTTTCAATTCCTACTATTGGTTCACACTCTCGTTATATATATTTATTTATAAATCTTGTAAAAATTTTCAATCGTTAATAAAGAACTTTTTATTCATCCATTCAAGTTCAAATACATTTTATAAACTTCTAGTGTATGACACTGGATGTCAATACAGTTTTTTTCAAATATTAATTCTTTAATTGAATGAAATTAATTTCTAATACTTTAAATAGAATTTCAGCAGTTTGTAATGAAAATTGAAATCAACAGGTCCTTGCTAAATCGGTAAAAGGCAAGGATTTCCATGTTTTTCACGTGAAGGTGAAGAATGCGAGTTCAATTCTTGCGAAAATCAATAATTTTTTGATAAATTTTGAACATTTTTTTCTTTAAGTATAAGCTTTATCCAATTGATTTTCGTGAGTGAGTTAGCAGTTGTGATTTGGTAGATAGAATAAAGAATTTTCTCAAAAATTAAAATTAAATAATTTTTAAGCTTTCGGTTCAGTTCCAATTTTTCTCCTTTAAGTCCTCGTCATCAATTGTCACTTCTCCTACCTAACCTTAAGATTAAATTACTTGTCGAGAAAGAAATTTGATAAGGGGAATGGAAAATTGCGAGGAAATTCGCTGTCTATTTTGCCACTTATTAATGTGATTCAGTCATATGTATATATGTATTTATAATAATTGTAATTATTTAATAAAAATTATCTAAAATAAAATATTTATTTGTTGGTCTAAGTAGGAATTGACTTCAAAAAAATTTTGTATTACTTGTTTGGATTTCAGATACAAGTTTCGGCATTTACTCTATTAGATTCAAATATTCCCCGATTAGAACACTGAAAAGTAGGACAACTTTCTTCTAAACAAAAGGGGAAAGAGTGATTTTACTTATATTTTCAAAAACAAACTATTCTACCAAAATTATCAAAAACTATCAATTTATAGCTTTTTTGAATAATTTCAAAAAAATTTCTCAAATGGACTATAACACAAAGGTAGTAAATAAAGGATAATGGAACTTTAGTTAGTTAAACAGTTACAATAATTAGGTTTGCATGTTTATGTTTCCTTTTTTACAAAATTTGTCTGTTTATGAAAAAAATCTATCAAAAAATCAATCTACTCCTCATTATGCTATGAAAAATCCATTTCGAACAGCTAATCAATACCTTAATTTCGAGTAACTCTTTGAAGTATAATTAATATTTACTTATCCAATCAACTAACATTTTTATCAACCTTTTAAACAAACGCTTAAATATTATGGAGATCGATTATTGTCGCAAACGAAGTAAATATTTACTTGACAGCGAGGAATTATGTTCGTTTACTGAAATTGAAAGACGTGATAAATTAATACTGCTTCATCGAAATGAATTTTTCTCATTATGTACTTTGAATTAAATGAACACTTTCATCTTTAGGTTTCAATAATTAATTTTTAATATATGCTTTAAATAGATGAGAAACTGAACTTGTTTGCAAATGTAATAAAATTAATTTTCAGCTTATTTACTTCCCTGCATATATTTCACTGACATTAAATAAATAATTACTGAAAAGCGTTTATTATTCTATTTTTATTATGAAATGATAAACTGATAATAAAAATAATTTTAAAAATTTAACATTTTTTATAGGAATACTGTACATAATACCATAGTTTTTAATATAAATTATAGAAGTCAAAAAACCTTGAAAGCGTAAAAGCCTGAATGAATAAATAAGGAGTAGCTAAATAACTCTAAGTAAATAAGGATTTTAATACCGTTTAAAATATCTATTTAATTTTTAGTGGAAGTAAAGAAATTTCTATTGCAATGAAATTCGCTGTAATTTAATTTCTGGAAATTAATGTTTTTAGGCCAGGTTTTTACATTTATATGATTATAGGATTTTCATCTTATTTTATATGATTTTGTTTCAAATTTGATTTTTGTTACACTAATAAGCAAATGTTCTTTTAGAAAAGATATTTTTGCCTTTTAATATTCAATTCATTTTTAATATTAATGCAATAATTATAAATATTCATGAATCTCTCTGAAATTTCCGACAAAATGACATTTTATATCTCAGTTTATTAATTAATACCTAAGTTTCGTTAATATTATTATAGTGTATTATCATCGGGAACACAGAACTGTGACAAATTTTTTAAAAAATTAATACACGAGTAAGTGAATGAAAAATTAACTACAAAATTTCTTCTTTATAAACCAAGGGAAATTAAATTATGCAATATTTCGTTTCTAGTAAATATTCATCAACCAAAATCAATGGATATCTTATATATTAAAACTTACATTTTCAAATACATATAGAAAATAGATAATATTATTTAATTATATTTAATAACTCTTAACAGATACATTTACAGAGAAATCTTTGAAACAAAATTTAAATAGTTAAGGAAGTTTAGATTCAACTGTATGCATTCCACGGATATTTTTTAAAAAGGAAAAACTTTGAACTGAAAAAAAAAATCAACGCATTAATTCATGGCCGAAGAACTCAGTTTTTAAGAATTTAAAAAAGATTCTTAAGAAGAGGATTTTTTTTCTGCCCCTGAAACAAAATCATATTTTTTCAGACTCGTTCTTCTCTGACCTTTTAAATCTGTAACGGCACTTCAGCCCCTTAAACTATACAAGTACCAAATAATAATTTTTCATACATAAAGCTCGATTTACAAAGGAGTGCATTGTTGTTAAAAATTCAAACAAAACAGCTGTTGATGGTAAACCACGATTTTATTGTTGATGTTTCATAATTTCTCTTTCCTAATTTTATAATTTTAACTATTAACTTTTTTAATTGCAAAAGAGCTTATCTCAAATCTAAATGATGTGAAAAAAGGGTCTTTAATTTGATGGATTCGACAGTAAAAGTCTGTTTATCAGCGTAAATCGCCATTAACAGGGTTTTATTCTTCTTTAAATTCCTCAAATTCATTTTTTTTTCGAATCCCTTATTAGCTCACACTCTTTCTATATATATACGTATATCTTGTACAAATTTTCAATCGTTTATAAAATACTGTTTATTTATCCAATCAAGTTCAAGTAAATATTTTCAAACTTGTACTGGATGACATTTGATGTTAATGCAGCTTTTTCAAATATTAATTCATTAATTTTTTTATTAATTAATTAAAAACTAACTTTTTTACCAAAAATTTTCATTTCCTCGCCTCCAAATAAGTAAGGAATTCAGTTTGTTTTTCCCCACACTAATGAGGTTAGGTTTAACATGTTTTCGGCCGATTATTTTAAAAAATTCTGTTTATTATTATAATGTTTGATGCATTTCAAATTAAATATTGCTAACTAATTTTTCCCATACATTTTGAAGTACTTTCAAATTAAAATGATACAGAATAAAAAAAAATTAGAAATTTATAATCTGCATTGCGTTACTCCAATTCAAGTAGAAAATTCGCCCATTTTGCGTTGCCACAATTGGTGAGGAAAATTCGCTAGCATAATTTTTGATAAATTATTTTATTAGTAAGCTGTAATTATTAGTAACTGTAATTGTTAAGCTGGGGTAGACTGGTTGGTTTTGCACCTCTTGGGCTGCGAGTTCAAACCTGCTAGCCGAACACTCTTCGTCTATGGTGGACATTAAATCTGTTGTGGTGACAAAGTTCTCCATGTGGAGTGTAACAGTGGAGATACTGGGTCAGAGGTGATCGTTCTCTGTTTCAGATCTGAATTACGATCTGTGGATGAATGAATGAAATGCATGAATGAATTCCAACCCGTAAAAAGGGTTTGTGGCATGTGTGAGTTAGAAGTCAGATTTCTTCCCTAGGAGGCTCAGTAGTCCATATCCTCAGAAGCTACTGCACCCCCCCCCCTTGCGTTATAAAGTTTAATACGAAACAACAACAAATGTAATTATTTAATAAAAAGTAACTAAAATGATTTTTTTAACTTCCTTGACTTTTACTGATAACCTAAGAAGGAATTGATGATAAAAAAATATTTTTTATATTACTTGTTATTGGAGTAGTATTTTTTAAAGTATTGGATGGAAAGTGCCGGATCAAATACAGTCCTTGTCCTCTGACAACAGTTCAACATTTCAAGGTCTTGTTGCATCACTATAGGACATTAATCAAATTACTATTGTAGAGGCCGGCTTGCTGGCACAGGGGTAGCGCGTCTGCCTCGTGTTCAGGAGGTCCCGGGTTCGAGTCCTGGTTCGGGCATGGTTGTTAATCTGTGTACTATCTGTGAGATGTGTGAATGTGCCCCCCTGTAAAAAGGGGTTGTGCAAGCGAATGAGATGAGTGTGTAGCAAAAGTCGTACTCTTGGCCCTAGTTGGCGCTACTTGAAACAAGAGACGCTTCACTCGGCTTAAATCTGCTGCTGGGCCCAGAAGCGAGCTTGTCCATAGGCAAGTGCCATTAGAAACAACAACAACAACTATTGTAGAGAATTGTGCTACAATAGTAATTGTGCAATCCGGGATTGCATTGAGTTCATAAGATTGATTTGATTTGTGATGTTTTTTGGAGTAATAGCCACATTTGGCCATGCTGCGCCAAATTGAATTAATAGAATTCAAACACATAGTGATAGAATTAAAGGAATATGTCCCAAACTATCTGATCACAATTCCACATTGTGAAATCCTTCTGCAAATAGCTCTCATGTAACTTCAAACCTGGACGTTAAATTAACATCGGAACCGGAAAGTCAGGAAGAGGAAATCCAATTCATCGGAAGATTCGTCGTTTACATGATCCTGGTGAATATTAAATCCATCGAGGACTAATCCGATTTCGGTGCCGGATGTTAAAGACTTAGAGGCCTAGTTGCTCCAAAGATTGGCCGTTTTCGCTGTCAAGGTGTAGGTTAAATCCATTAGTGCAAGCATCCTTCATGTAGAATATTAGAGAATTAGTATTTGCTCACATGCAGTCGTGGCCTTTTAACAATAGTTGAGCATCCCAAGGCTTTTCTACAATAGTCCCAATATTATCTTCGAAATAGGAGTTGGCCCGACTGAACTAAATATGGAGACTAAAATGTGATATATCCATATTCAAAATAAACGAACTTGTGAAACAAATATCAGACATTCTTTTATTAAGTATTTCATAAATTTTGATTTGTGTTTTCATATCTTATTTGGTTGTATAAATCAAAATAATCAATACATGAAGTAAAATTGTGATCGATATTCAATAATTTTCGCTTGTATTCGCACTTAACACTGAAAGTATTTTTTGTCACATTCTATGTAATGATATTAAAATTAATTGTTTAAGTATTCGTAAAGGCCTAAAAATGAAATTAATAATAGAGTGGTATTTCAATCAATAAAAAATATGTAAACATTTATAACTATTTCCGAATTTTTAGGAGATAATTAAATTTTTGTTCTTGTTCTCTATATATTAAAGTTTTTTTTAAAAAAATTACCTAACTACATTTACGCTCATTTGACTCGATAGAATATGTTAATAAATAATGACTTATATACATGTTAAATAATAAACTAATGAATTATATACTTATTTTAATTGTAACATCAACTTGCATTGTTTTAATTTAAAAATTAAGCAATGATTTTCATAAAGTATTATGCATGGGAAATTATCAGCAGTATCTTAAGAAATGATATTAGAATTACGAACCAACAAGAGTGGTCACCTCCGAACTTTTATTCATATATTTTAATAAGGTTGCTAAACCCTTTCTTCTATATTAAAATTGTGTCTAAAAGCGTTGCAAATGCTCAGATTTTTATTTTCATTGTCCCAGACGCGAGTATTTCATGCTTAGTAGTATAGAAAATGTAACCGATTCTGTATTTTTGATGCTTTTTTTCGAACAACTAGAACTATAATTTTAATAAAAAGAACACATGCCAAATTTGATTTAGCTAAATTATGGCCTTTTTGTATTAACGATTTTTCGTACATTCAAATGTTCGTAGCGACAAAGAGTCAAATCTTTAATGGACTTAGATCAAAATTTGATACAAATCTACATGTAACATACTACATTTGAGATCTTTTGTTCATCTATTTTTTGTATTTATCGTATCAGCTTGAACTTGGACAGACGGTTAAACTGTTTTTGAATAGATTTTGTTCAAATTTTGATAGAACACTACAAATTTGATGGCAATTCACAGGCCAAATTTAATTTGGCGATATTGAATCAGCATATTTGCAAACATAGTGACAGTACTTGCCCTATAAGTACAAGATATTTGGCGATGTTACCGCGATATATTCCGATATTCTGATTGCCGATGCCAATATCGTGAGGATATCGTAACAATATTTTAGACCTTTTTATGCTAGTAGGGTAAACACATAGATATATAATTTCAAAAATCTAATTTTTGGATGCCAGGAGGCTCGAAAATGAATTTTACAATAATTTCTCTTCGTATAATTAATACACAATAATTACAATTTATCTTCGTATACGAGGTAGTAATAATAAACATTATTTGGATTACTTTGAGAAACTAAACTGTTTTTTTTTTATTCTTACTGTTACTGTTTTTTTTAATTCTTTGTTCACACTCTCACTTAATATACTTATTTTTCTTGTTCAAATTTTTAATTGTTAATGAAATACTTTTTTATTCATCCACTCAAGTTCAAATACATTTTTTTAATTTTGTAATGGATGACAATAGATGTTAATACAGTTTTCTCCAATATTAATTCATTAATTTCACTAATTTTTCAATAATTAAAAACTAATTTTCCGGCCAAAAAATCTTCATTTCCCCACATCCAAATGAGTAAGACTTTTTAAGACTTGTAAGAGATTTTTACCCCCACGCGATTAAGGTTAGGCTCAAAATGTTTTTGACCGATTATTTCAAACGATTCTGTTTATTTTTTTAGTTTTTGATGCTCTTAAAATTAAACAACGTTAATTAATTGAGTTTTCGGATTTATTTTCATGTACTTTTGAATTAAATAAAACAGAATAAAGGAAATTAAATTTTCAAATTTGCATTATGTTACCCCAACTGGCGTAGAAAATTCAAGAATTTGTGTTATCCCAGTCGGCTTTAAAAATTCACGTGTGTGCAACAATTTTTTCAAATATCAATTCATTAATTTAATTAATTTCTAATACTTTAAAGAGTGTTTTAGCAATTAGTAATGCGTTTTGAAATCAACAAGCAGTAGCTCAATCAGTAAAACGCAAGGATATTTTTCATGGGAAGGTAATCAACGAATTTCAAATCTACATTTTTTATAAATTATTTATATTAATTGTATTTATTTAATGAAATGAAACTAAAATAAAATATTTCTTAGTTGACCTATGCAGGAATTGACTTTAAATTTTTTATATAATTTATTTATTATTATTATTCATGTTGTTATTAGATGAAATATCATAATACATATCTTCAAATTCTTCTAGTTTGTCAGGAATTTCATAATGGTGAAACATTGTATATTATTTTCATACATCAAATTTTGTCTATCAAAACCAAGAATTTAAAAAACAGCCACTTTAAACCACTCATAATCTTTTCAATATAAAGCCATCCCTAATAATTTTTCTCAGAAACTTTAAAGTTTAAAATGAATGGCACATCCTTCCTTATCAAATATTCAGAATCAAATTTATGATGTTACGTGAATATTTTAATAACTAAATAACGCCCTTTTATGTACTCTGATGCTTTCAGTATGATATTATTTTCCAAGAACATAAAAGTTGAAGTTTTCTTTTTGTGTTTTTCAGTAAAAATATTTATTTATGCGCTTTTCAATGTAAATTTTTGTTTATCAGCTCCCATATTGTCAAATACTTAAGAAAGAAATCTGAAGATAATTGATTCCAAGACAAGATTTATATCTTTTGAATTGTTTAGTGCACTTTGTAAAAGCGTTAACATGTAAGGAAAACGTTGAACCGACATTTTTGCCCATTTTATGTAATTTCTTTTTCGCAACATTTTATAACTTAATATTTGCGTAAATTTGAGATAGAATACAGGCTACAATTACCATGAAATTTTTCAACTCAAGAGTTAAAAATTGAGCAATATTAAAAATCCCTGTTATCTTTTGAATATAATGAAACAAAAACTGTTGGCTTTACGTTTATGTAACAATCATTGAGTAAACTTAGTATTTCAATCAGAAATTTTGCAATCAAGTTTTAAGTATACGAGAATGTAAATTTCACGTATATTAAATACAGTGAGGAATATTTTCAGTATTTTTCTTAAATCTATTTTTGTGCATCTCTGTACCTGTATATTTTTATTAGAAATTCCTTTTATCAAAAGAATATTCAAAAACTGTATTAGGATTATTTAAAATAAGTATAAAATAGACGGTGAATACTATCAGAATATCTCTTGCATTCCATTTAAATTTTACAATTTATATTTACTGAAACGTACGTAACTCTTAAATACCAGAAATTCTAAGCTCTAAAGGGCGACGGTTATTGTCATAAAAGATGTTTCTATGTGTAGTAAAGATATCGTTTGTTACGTGATAAAGTGCTGGTGTTCTGGCACATCGGTAGCTCGCTTTTATCGTGACTTGGGCGTCCCGGATTCGAATCCTGGTCAGAGCATGGATGTTTTTTTTCTGTCTTCTATCTCTAAGGTGTATGAATGTGCCCTCCGATAAAAATAGGTTCAGCAAGCGAACTAGATAAGTGTTTGTAATCTTTATATGAGCTAGAAATCAGATTTCTGCCCTTGGGTACTCAGGAGTCCGTACCCTCAGAAGCTACAGCACCCCTCTTTCCGTTGTAAAGTGGACACGTCATCATCAGAAAACTATTCGCAACGCCACCTAATAGAAAATTGTTTAGGAGTTAAAGTTCCGTCTTGAAAATGGTGTAAGGAATTAGAAAAAGTCTACTTTTAAATTATGGAATAACATAGGCTGAGCACGAAAGAATGATTTGTACACATTAATACTAGAAATAAAAGTCACGAAACGAGTACCAGTTTGGTAGAAAATTCTGAAACGTGACGAGTGGGTATATACCTCCTAAAACTGTTTGCAGAAACTATTTAACTAATTAATCCTCATCCTTAGCTGTTAATATTTTTGTAAAATCTACTGACAAGGAATGATAGGAAAATTGAAAGTGTTGGAACTTTATTATATATCAATTGAGTTTCAAACTACATTCCTTATACATGGCATATGAGCAGATTTCGCAGAATGATGTGCAGAAATAGCACACATTACTATAGGCTGGAAATTCCCTTTCTTGCCTTTCACAATTTGTTACCAATTCTCGTGGCACATATAACTTGCCCTTTATACATTATATAGTGTGTCCAATCCCCCCCCCCAGATGTGCATTGTTATAGCAACAGCAAATGGTTCTAATAATTAGTAAGTTATCCATTCTTCCTCGTTTTGTGACGTAATGACTTTGGAAATCGATAGCAAATTCAAGTGTTTGCATTCTATTTTAACATTCCTAAGCTCAAAGTTGCTTCATTTATGAAATCGGTGCGGCTTTATAATTTTGCATCTGATTTTCATTCAGCGTCTCATATTAAAATCCGGATTTTGCCAATCAATGGCCTTGTAAGGTATCACGTAGTATATGTTGTTGTCACTTATGGCACTTGCCTATGGACAAGCCCCTTGCTGATACAGCAGATTTACATATTTAAGCCGAAAAGAGCACATCTTGTTTTTGAAGTAGCTCCAACAAGGGCCAAGAGTACGACTTAGCTACACACTCTCCACATTTGCTTGAGTAGCCCCTCTTTAGTACACAGAAGAACAACCATGCCCAAATCGGGACTCGAACCTGGGACTCCTGCGTTACCTCTGTGCCAGAAATAAAGCATATAACCAATTCAAAGTATCTAGATACAACTTATATGCCAACGCTTGCTACCGTTTAGAAAATAAGACATATATAGTCTGCCACGAAACGAGTACTAACTCGTAAGTAATAAAACTATGAATGATAATTCGCTTATGTATTCATGTTTAATGGAAGTATTAATACATAAATGATGTTTCCTTAAAAAATAATATTCATATATTTAAAACTGAAATATCCTCAATGAATTAAATACAGAGTAAAATAGATTTTTACTCTCATATAATGACTTAAATTATTCTCATAAATTAAATCTAATTAGGTGTCTTTTTTATTTACCACGATGTCATGCTGTAAATAGATTTGAGTGCATTCCTTTCTAATTTTCGGTAAACAAAATCTACATAATTCTACATAATCTATTTTCTTAAAAGAAATTGAGAGCCATGGTGGCCTGTTTGTAAGACTTTGAGTCGTGAGCTGTGGGGTAGCAGGTTCTTGGCCCGATTCCAGCAAATAACCGTCGTCTACGGTGGTCTATTGCGCGTTAACACTGACGAGGACAAACGCTCTACCATTGACAGGGTTTGGGATGATGTGGAGAAGAGGATGCCAGCTCAGGTGTCACCCTCATCATCTGACAGCGGTTCAAAATAGCCTTAGAGATACTTTTTATGTGTGTGCTAAATAAGTGTTTTCAGTGCATTCCTTTCTAATTTTTGGTAAACATAATCTACATAATTCTACATAATCTACTTTCTCAAGTAAAATGGGAGCCATAATGATCTGGTGGTTAGAATTCGGCTCGTCAGCTGTAGGTAGTAGGTTTGAGACCCGATTCCATCGAAGAGCCGTCATCTACGGATATCTGTTTCGCGTTAAGACTGTTGGGGCCAAACGCTCTCCCATTGGTCTGGTCTGGGGTGGTGTGGTGTGAAGGGTGCCAGCTCCAGTGTAGCCCTCATCTTCTGACTGCTGTTCAAAATAGCCTTAAAGCTACTTTATAACGGGACGGTAATCTAATTAAACCAAACCAAGTAATTTGAATATGCTTTAAGAGCTTTTTTTCGGATTTTTTTGTGTAACAGAATATTTTGAAAAATTTTCTTAGAACATTTGTTTACATTTCTATATTTAAGACAATTGTGTTGTTATTATTTTTTGATGTTGATAGTAGGGGTGAAGAATTTTTCTCTGACAAATTCTTGACATAATTGCTTCAGATAATCCTTCATTGAGATTTGAAAAAGAAATCTTATTTGGAACAAAGCACTTGTATTATGTCAAACAAAAGTTTGACATTTCTGTCTCACTAATATGGAAATCAATTTCTCGGAAGAAAAGATGACCATCTTTTTTTGTATGCCACATCAACATAGAAAACTAGTTTATAAAACATATATGTGAAGGCATTGTTTGACTACTCTTTATGCGATATGGTAACATTCGAGTTCTTTAGTGTTTATGATGGATTGCTTAATATCGCCTCAAGAGGCTTTTATCTCATACACAAATCAGTAAAAGTCTCTCCAGGATTGTCTAGAGATGGTCAAAGAAGGCAGCTTTTGTCGAGAAATTTCTCAAACGCAATGAAATGCCACCTGAAGGCAATATTTTATTAATATTCTTTTTGTGATTTTGACTCAGTATCATTTGTTATATATGGTGATGTACTTAAATCTAGACTGAAGATTTTTTTTACTGATTACCAATTGAGAAGAGGATGACTTGTCAAACTCTATCTCAATGTGTACATTATTTTGTAAATCTGAAGTCATGCATTTATTAGAGAAATTATTATTACGCCTTTTCTTTTCTATAGTTTTAGAACAATAATACCCACCCATCTTTATGATGCTGTAGATTACTGCATACTAAAAATATCATTTTAAAGTTAATAATATATATTAAAAGATGATTTAATACCTAAATTGTTCGTGGGAGATTGTCTATTTATTTAAAGTTATATACACTAGAAATTTTCTATGATAGCGTCTTTGTTTTATGTCCTGAATAGAAATCCCATGTAAAATTTACGTAGAGAAAAGGTTTTATTTAAAATGCTATGATAACATAAGAAAATAGTATTTCGTATTAAGAGGGGGGGTCATTTTATATTTGGATGCGAAAGATTTAGATAGTCCTTAGATGTCGGTAATAGTAATACAAAGATAATATTTTTATGGCATCTGTGAAATAAAGCTATACATATTGAATCGATTGCTACTCAATCACAATAAAATATTTAAGTAAAATTTGATTCCTTTACGAAAGGAAATATTAAAGACATTAAAATTGCACCTGAGATTGAATCGTAATTACACTAAAGTTTAATTGTTGGCTTGTATTATCCGTTTGGCTAAAGTTTTAATGTTGAATATTAGTGGTTTGTATTATTGGTTTGGCTAAAGTTTTTGTTGAATATTGTTGGTTTGTATTATTCGTTTGACTAAAGTTTTAGTGTTTAATATTGTTGGTTTGCATTATTGGTTGGCGAAAGCTTATTGTTGAATATTATTGGTTTGTATTATTAGTTATACTAAAGTTTATTGTTGAATATTATTGGTTTGTATCATTGGTTTGGCAAAACTTTTATTGTTGAATATTGTTGGATTGTACTATTAATATGGCTAAAGTTTATTACTGAATATTGTTTGTTTGTATCATAGGTTTGGCAAAAGTTTTACCGTTTAAAATTATTCGATAAATCATTCTTATTCATATATTTGTCAAACAGTTATTAATCGAAAATATTTTTTAAATCTTTGATATTCTCTTATCTTAGCTATAAATATTAAACTTTTTTTAAAAAATAATAATATAAAAATAAATTTCTTTAGAAATCTTGCATATTATTTTCTAATAAACATTTTTTCTTATCACAAGAAATTCTTACAAAACTCTTTTATAAATCATTGGTCAGTATATTTATAAAATTTAATAGTTATACAAATGCAAAATTTACCAACAAATTTATTCACTTTGATATTCAATTAAATGATTGAGTATTACTGTTTTTAAATTTTATTTCGTCCACTTCTGCATTTTATTTAAATTAACTGTGATATATGATTCAAATAATATGATTACCGATGATAAATGATTCAATGATATGACATGAATGATACAATTAAAATGATATATAATTTAATGATATGACATGAATGATAGGATTAAAATGATATATGATTTAATGATATGATATGATTAAAATGATACATAATTCAATAGGAACATGTAATATTATGTTGTCAAAAATAGAGACTAAAATTATAAAAATTGTATGAAATTCGCCATTTTCGCTTGTTTAGGATTTAATACATGTTTAGTATCTAAAAAATTAATACCAAATGAATTACCTAAAATGTTTTGATTCTTGAATTCTTTTTCCTTCAGAAATTTGAGACCTTTCTAAGAAGTATTCAGCACTTAATCAAGCATTAATAAGTGTCGGTGTCATGGCATATGGGTAGGACGTCTTTCCCGAGATCTGGGCATCCTGAATTTGAATCCCGGTTCGGACATGGTTGTTCTATGTTTTATCTGTAAGGTGTATGAATGTGCCCTCCTGCAAAAAAGAGCTATTCAAGCGAATGTGATGAATGAGTTTCAAAAGTCATATTCTTGATCCTAGTTGGCACTACTTTAAACAAGAGACGCTGATTAGGTAAGGACTATCTCAGCGAGCTTGTCCACGGCAAGTGCCATAAGAAACAACAACATTAGTAAGTTTAAATAATCTCAAATGACACTTTTCTAGTTACAAAATAGGGAGTTCTTAGTTATTTAATTACAAAGAAAAATAGCTTGGTCTCTGCGCTTGTAAAATTTAATAGTTACCCTACTACGAAGTACTTTTAAGGAAATAGAATTTTTATTTTTCATTAGTTTATTTTTCTGTAGGTGACATTAAACGAGCTGACGAGTAAAACTGCTAGCTTGATTCAAGGAACGGGAGTATTCTCCACATTTAAAATCCGAGAATGTTAACATAATATTATGGCAATGGAAAGCTTTTTTTTAACTTTGATTGCATTATATTTTGCAGCATGTGTATGTTTTTAAATAAATTTTTAAGCTAAAAATACTTGGAAAATGATATATGATTTAAGAAGTGCATGATAAATGGCATTCGAAGGGCAAATAAAAAATGTTGGCATATTAAAATTTTCGAGGGAATTCAGAAAATTTGATGTAACGTAAAACTACGCATATGAAAGAGCTTTAATTTTGCATGGCCTCATAAAATATATTTATTCTTTGATTTATGCAGAAATTTAAGTCTTTCGTCCTCCGAAAGTATTTAAATTCTAATTTTGAAATTTCTTTCACATATTAAAATTAACTTTTCCATAATAAATACGTATGCAAATTATGTAGAATGAGTCATATTTTCTTTACAAAAGTTATGCCAGTACCTATGTTATTGTTATGATAGGAATAAAATTCAATATTTATCTTTAACTTCAGTAAGTCAAAACTTTATTAGCTCGCAATTTCGAAGTGAATAGACCTAAAACTTCTGAAACTATTTTTCATGAATAATTTTAATTCCTTTTTAAAATTTGTTGATGATAATGAATAATGGCCTTTTAGAAGTTTGTTCCTATTTCGATGAATAGACGGCTTCCTATGTAATTTTTGATTCCAAGAATGCCTTACATATATGTAGTTACAATCTCCAAGAATGCATTACATATTTTCAAATGGGGTCATTTGAATATAGTTCGAATATAGTTCAGTGGCTCTTTGTTTTTTCATCCTGAAAATCATTTTTATTACATCGTTATTATTGTTCTCCTGCTGTAGTTGTAGTAGCTTCTGATGTTATCTACTCCTGAGCACCTGAAGGCAGAAGTCTGACTTCTTGCTCACACACGTCACAAACTCTTTTTACGGGGCAGACTTCATTTATACCTTTCATTCATTCATCCACAGATCGTAATCTAGATCGGGAACAGAGAACAATAATCTCTGACCCAGTATGTCCAGTGGTATTACTTTCAGCATGGAGGATTCTGTGACCTTGATATATTTAACGTGCGCCAGCCACCTCACACACGGGAAGTCTTTGGATCTCGGATTTGAACTCGCAGTCCAAGGGGGGCGAATCCTAAGCCCTATAAACCAGACTATTTCGGCCCCATTCTTAATACATTAAACAAGAATTTTAATGTTAAAATGTATTTCCTATTCATAATCATAAAAAATAGGAATCATAATAATAAAAGGCCCATAAACTATCCTTGATTTTTTTCTAGTATGCTATGTAGGATTGCAATGGAACTGTTTACAGTGTATAGTACAAAGACATTTCTAGTACATTGTGGAATAGATGATACATTGACTCCAAAATTTGACATTGATCTGCATATATATAATATAATATAATGTAATATAGTAAGATAGACCATCAAATTCATGCATCTAACTATTTGCATTTCTTAAATGCAAATTTCTGTGCATGAATAGACATACTAAAATATGCCATTGTAGTGATAGATTTAATACAAAATTCATACATATCTACAGTTATAAAGATAAAATTATGTCTTTTACCCCCTTTAATTTGTAGGTTGAGTCTTTGAGATGTCATGGTAATGTGTTTACTATTAGACAGTTTCCATTAGCACTTTTCTTCTGAAATTTAATAGAAATGTACCTTTTTGATATAAATATTACTTAAGGAATTTCAATCTTCTACTATGGCTCATTCTTTAATTGTTATTTCACAGACATAATTTAAAAGAAATATTTATTCTTACTCAATTTTGGAGGATAAAAATTATTTCTAATCTTATTATATCAGAAAAAATTACTATACTGAAACACAAAATTGTTTTTACCATATTAACATGCAATTCCAAAATACAGTTTTACTACAGACCGACAATTTATTATTTTAAAAAAAATGTTCTGAAGCAACAGCTGTATATACACTGAAAATTCTTTTGATTTAATTTCACATAAAATTCTCTTTTCATCTGTTTGCTATAATTGAGTTATACAGTTTGAATTTTCTCTTATCTAAGACAAAATCTGTAATAACAGTGAAACTATAAAGCATGAAGTGACTTAAAATAAATTTTCATGAAAAATGTGGTTGCGTAAAATAAAAGGAAGAAAAAGTCAAAAGAATAGGAAGTTTGCGTGCAACATAAAAGGGAAATAGCGTCTAAAAATTCTGTGATAACTAAAGGCAACTAAAAATGTTAAATTCCCGTCTTAACTGTATTACATCACGCCATGCAAATGGACTTCTGAAACTTTTATTCGTGTAACTTTCGCGGGGAATATTTTAAATTAAACTCTTTAAAAAGGGAAACTTTGAATCAAATAGCAACATTTCTATTATAATGAAGTTTTTTGTTTCTTAAATGTTATTTATATTCATGAATCAGCAAATGAACCAAAAGAATACAAAATGTTACTGAAGACTTCTTCACTAAAACTTAAATTTAAACTCAAAATAAAATTTGATTTTTTGTGATTTATCGATATATCATACAGTATGAACCAAACTATAAGAAAAATGAATTGATAGTTTTGATAGTCTTACCAAACTATAAGAAAAATGAATTGGTAGTCTTATCTTCCAAAGATATGAAGACTGAAATGTTCGTATAAAATTGAGCAATGTATAGATAATAAAATTATGCAATTCTTATAAAATTATGCAATTTGAATAGATTAAAATATTCTTATAACAATGAACAATTAACAGGTACTGAAATATTCGTATGAAAATGAGCAATTTGGAGATATTAGAATATTCAAATAAAATTTAACAGTTTGAAGACACTAAAATATTCGTATAAAATTAAACAATTTGAAGATGCTACAGCACTTGTATAAAATTGGACAATTTGAAGATACTAAAACATCTGTATAAAATTGAACAATTTGGATGTATAGAAATATTCTTATAAAAGTGAACAATTAGGATGTATGAAAATATTCGTATGACATTGAGCAATTTGGATGTACTGAAATATCCAAATTGCTCAATGTCATAATGTCATAAAAATTTCAAAAAATTGAACAATTTGGATGTATTGAAATATTTGTATAAAATTGAACAATTTGGATGTGCTGAAATATTCGAATAAAATTGAACAAATTAAAGATACTATTCGCATAAATTTGAACAAAATAGTTGTTAACTGAAAAAATACATTATAACCTCGCTCTTTCTTTGAATATTGGAACAAGTTCTTTCTTGAACAATATATAAGTGAAACACTCTTAGAAATGCACTACCAACTAGTAAGTTATATTTTGAGGTAGTCATGGTGGAAACAAACATAATTTTAGACCGGCTTTCTGGTACAAAGGTAGCGCTTCTTCCTTGTGTTCTGTGAGTCCCGGGTTTGAGTCCCAGCTCGCGCATGGTTGTTCTTCTGTGATTTGTGTGACTGTGCCCCCTGTAAAAAGGAGCTGTGCAAACGACAGTAATGAGTGTGTAGCTAAAGTCGTACTCTGGGCCATAGTTGGGGCTACTTCAAACAAGAGACACATATCTTCGGCTTAAAACCCGCTGATGTATCAGCGGGGCTTGTCCATGGCAAGTGCCATATGTGACAGCAACAAAACAATTTTAGCCTCGTCTCTTTCTTAAGACAGCTGAATTATTGAGATAATTAATTGTATGTAGCATGAATATAATATGTCAGGCAGTACCAGAGCATACGACACAAATACAAATAAATTCGACTAGAGAGTTAGAGAGATTGCATTATGAGAACAGGCTACATGAATATTAATAACATAAGAATATCATAACATGAGAACATAACAGCATGTAGTATGGGAGCATAGAGAATGAATGCTGTAAAGTGTTTGTGTCATATTCACTCATAAGGCATGATAAAAATTTCTCCATGTACTTGGCATTTGATAGATATTCTTGATAAAATGGTATTTTTGGAGAAATTCCCTTTAGTTCAATTAAATTCGAGCTTTTGCTCCAATATGAATGGTCTCTACTCACTGACTTAGATGTATAAATTGAGTGGCAGAATTTGGTAACTATAAACCCTGGAAGAATTGCTTAAATTTTTGTCATCACCAGCGATAAGACCACAATTTCAAGTTGGTGGCTAAAAACAACCCCGTTTTCAAATTATAACATAAATCGAAAATATTGCTTAATAAATATAAAAACTACCTGTGGCAAATGGATACAAAGGTAAAAAAGCTTGATTAAGCTATGCCATTAGTAGTTAAATTGATGCATGAAAAAATAATCACCATCAAAATCCTTTCCTAGTGAATTGGTGCATTTTAAAAAGGAAAAAAATATTATTAATGTATTTTCCCTTGAAAATCTATGATGAATATTAAGAAAAACGTTCTTGCATTTATAAATGTCCCAAATATATTTGAATCATTTTAAAATGAACATATCTGTAGTAAAATTATCTTATTATTCTTGAATTTGTAAAGAACAGGAAAATTTTAAGAAATCTATGTTCAACATAGAAAAGCATGTTAGAGAGCTTTGAAAGTTGATGCAAATTTTAGTAATGATTAAGGACAATACAAATTAAAGAAATAACTAGAAAAATTTTAAATAAAATATAGATATTTTCAATCGCATTAATTTACTTTATAAGGGGGATCTACGATATTTTATGTATTTTCATAAAGATGATATTACGAATTGATGTACAAGATAGAAAACATTTTGCAGAAATTGAAAATTATATTTAACAGAGATTATTCAACAAAATCCAGAAAAAATTAACTGACATTTTATATGTAGAGGAGTAAGTGAAGAATAGATGGCGCATGTTTTATGATTATGGCATCACTGTTAGGATGTTGGCAGCGGACAAAGTACATGCTGTTTTACTTTCGCCTAATTCTAAAATATATTTGATACATGCCAGACATATTAAATTTTATTCGCCTTAACAAATTACTATACTGGTACTGGAAGCTTTTAGTTAGTCTATCCTTCATTAAAGTGTAGCTAAAATATATTTAAAATGTTTTAAAAAGGCAGATTATCGTTTTTAAAGGAATTTAGACCAGACACTCCTGTGACAGTTCAATGGTGATAGCCTTATCGTATTGATTGATCTAAAGAAAATCTGATTTATAAAGCCAGAATAGTTATGTACCATTCACAAATATCTCAAAAAAAACTTTAAATGATACTTGTTTCTGGAATCGGGTTCAAATATTTCTCATCATTATCTTTTTAAAATTCTCCCCATCCTCATTAAGCGCTTATCAAAGTAATGTAGACCAGACACTCTTGCGGCAATTCTAATGAAAGTAAAAAGCAATTAATTCCATTTTACTTTGAATAGTAATAGCCGTATCATAATGAATGGATATAGAGAAATTTTGATTTATAGAGTTTGAATAGCTATGTGCCATTTACACATTTCTCAACAAAAAAAACCAGCTGCAAATAACACTTGTTTCTAGAAAAGAGTTCAAATACTGCTCATTATTATCTTTAAAAAACTCTACTCATCCTCCATAAGCAATGATCAAAGAAGTGTAGACCAGATACTCTTGTGACAGTTCTAATGAAAGTAAATACCAACAAAGCCATTTTATGTTGAAAGGTGATAGCCTTATCATAATGAATGGATCTAGAGAAAGTCTGATTTACAAAGTTTGACTAGCTATGTGCCATTTACACATTTCTCAAAAAAACCCAGCTGCACATAGTACTTGTTTCTAGAGGAGGCTTCAGATACTGTTCATCATTATCTTTTTAAAACTTTCCTCATCCTCCATAAGTCAAGATCAAAGGAGGGTAGAACAGACATTCTTGTGACAGTTCTAATGAAAGTAAATACCTACAAACGAATTTTATATTGAATGGTGATAGCCGTATCATAATGAATGGATATAGAGAAATTTTGATTTATAAAGTTTGAATAGCTATGAGCCATTTACACATTTCTCAAAAAAAAACCGCTGCAAATGATACTTGTTTCTAGAGGAGGCTTCAGATACTGTTCATCATTATCTTTCCAAACTCTCCCCAACCTCCTTAAGCGCTGATTTAGCAGCATGTGATTTTTTTTCTCACAAATCTGAAGAATCATCTCCGGGGTAAGTGTTTTTTATCTTCAGAGACAATGGTAAAAGCGGCTGGGGCAATTTTTAAGGGCCTGTCAAAAAATGGCTCCCTTCATGGACTTGAAGATTGAAAAAAAATTGGAATCAAGGAATTACATGTAGTGGAAAATGTTGCGAGAAAACCCGTCAAAATTTTCAGGATAGGTATGAATAATTTTTAATGAATACTGATCACCCTTTATTGAACATCCTATGTGTATATAGAATAAAAATATAAACAATATTAAATAAGAGCTGTTTTGAACCGACTAGATAGCCCTCTAGTCCATAGATAAAGTGTTTCAAATGGCGTGTTTTTTCCTTACTACAAATCGAATTGCCAAAAAACACCAACTGCAGTGCTTTCCCCTAACTTTCACATACAATCTCCAATAATTGTTTTACTTTCCTTTTTTTGAATAAACCCGATAATTCCTTACATGGCATTGAGGAAGTATATTTGCAAAATATAGACCAATGATGTGAATCCAACATTTTGCTTAATCAATAAAGTGTATTTGTATTTTGAATGCCTTTGTGCCAATTAACTGACACGAAACTACATCTGTGGTCTGTGAAACTACATCTAACAGTCGTTACGTTTATGATCATATAACATGCATGTGATACAAAATACCAAACGTAGGTCGGCCGTTTGATTGATTTAATTCAAAATTTGAAAAAACAAACATTTTAGATTCTAATACTATGGGCCCAATTTCATTAACTTGGCTCTTAGCACTTTGTTGTTAACGATTTAACTTGTACTTGCCAGACAGACAGACTTCCTGTGGATGGGTTTCACTCAAAATTGGATTGCCAATGCAAGTCAATGTTCATATACTAAATTTCAACAGTTTAGAGTAAAACAGGAGTTATCGTGTTCACAGACATAATGCTAAAAATAGGTTTTTCGATCTCACGGAAATCTTAAATGTAAAGTTTCGTCAAAATCTTGAGTTCAAATTTTTTGACAATTACAGATCTTTTGCCATCTATACTGCGATTATAAATGTGAAAGTTTGGATGGTGGGATGGATGATGTTAGTCAATCATGCTAGAACGGCTGAATGAAATTTGATGAAATTTAACACAGAGATAGATTTTGATCTATAAAAGATTATAGGTTGCTATTTATTCCGTTAAATTCAGAGATTAATTTTTTTATTAATTAAAAACTAACTTTCTAGCCAAAAATGTCCATTTCCCCACCACCAAATGAGTAAGGATTAACATGTTTTCGACCTGTTATTTCAAACGATTGTGTTTATTTTCTTAGTGTTTGATGGATAAAATTAGACATTGTTAATGAATCGATCTTTCGGATTCATTTTGCAGTAATTTTGAATTAAAATATAGATACATTTTGGTTATCCGAGCGCAAGTGAATAATCGCCAAATAAAGAAGAATTCCGCCAAATTTCTTTGGTGATTTTTCGTTGGCGCCTGGCTAACTGAAAAGTACAGATTTTTTTCTATATTTCCGTTAATTTGCTGCAGCGTTTGTCTAAATCTTACGATTGGAAACGCTGTTGTTGCCATTCGTGCCACATTGAACCATTTTGCTAAAATTTGGCGACAAACGTTTTTTGGCGAAAACTATTTTCAACAACACCATAATGATACGGTTTGATGACATTTTACATTGCGATTAGTCCGATAGTTCTAATACATACACATTAAAATTTCCACGCGTACAAAGTTGCGAGTAAAAGCTAGTACTTTATATGCCTGAAAGTAAAAAAAAAATATTTTATTTTCTTATCTTAATGTAAGGGTTTCATTTTATCTCAGTATGCTTTTATATTATTAGGACTTCTTTATTAAATCAAAACTTATTAGAACTTAATTCTCCAGTTTTCCACCGAAGTGATAAAGCATTTACTAAATCATTAAGAGAACCTTGAATTTAGTTTAAATTAAATTCTTTATATTCAGTCATTCGTAGAAACTCAAAATAAAGGAAAATTCTTTTGCATCTCTAACAGTAAACACAGTCTGGATAATTAAGACTAATGAAAAGTTTTAATGCCATATAAAGTCTTTAATTATCAGTTAGATGACTTCAAAGGTTTTAAATGTCAATCGCCAGAAAGCTTGATCGCCCTCTCAAATTTTCATAGTTTATTTTTGGTGAGAATAAACACATCACAAAGAGGTAAACTCGACCTCTCACATCATTTCCCCAATGCAAATAAAGAATGGGTATAAAATGCTTTTAAAAGAGAGTGCAGATTTATTAAATTAGTAATTCCAAACTTTGCTCTTGAAGTGGAAATAACATGAAGCATTAATTTGACTAAAACATTTTAAGCATTTTGTCCTTTTGCAATCTGGCGCCCTTCCAAGGCATCTTTTATCCTAGTGTCAACTTTATTTGAAAAACGTTCCACTCAAGACTGTGAAACGGAGTAATATCATAAAAAAGCTATTTTCACGCTCTACTTTTTGCCTGGAAAATTCATTTTTAAAGAATTAAGTTCCATTATCAACATACTTTAGTGTTTGCTGTAATTTTTATCATCATTTTCATAGTTGAGATACATTTCCATGATGACGGATATTCTTTAATAATATGGGGCTAAAACTTTACAACCAGCATCATAAAAATATTCCAATAATTCAAGCGTTATTATCCTTTAAAGAATGTTAGCCTGCTTAGAGGAATTAGGGGAAATGTTGAAAAATACTTAGTTTTTTTATTAGAGGAGCTATGTTAATGAATTCTTTGTAGTAGTGATTAAAAATTTAATCTCCTTGTTTTTCGAAAGATGAAAAGTTTAGTTTTGGTAGCAGTAAGTAGGCTTATTGTTTTATTTTTTGCGTCTTGTATCTCAAGAAAAAATTACTTAAGATAAAAAGTCAGGATAAAAACTGTTAGATATCTGTAATTTTTATTTTATTCACACATTTTAAAAACATTTACTGAATCATATAAAACAATTACTCATAATCAAATTTATACATTTTTCATGCACACTGTTGTTGATCTTTTTTGTTGCAAGAGTAAATATACATCTTGGGCATTAGAAATGATATTTTGGTTGATAATAACGGTCTACAACCAAAACGGCTTCAGAAACCAAAGTAGACTAGTATTAATAATTCTAGAGTGCAGAATATGAATTCAACTATAAATGTATATCAAAATCTCAAGTATAAGTGTTATACAATAGTTTTATAGTTATACAATAGTTATACTTCGCATTCTTCTTTCTCATTTCATTTTATTTTATTTTTGATAATGCCACTCAATCGGCTTTCTTTCTGATCCTATTCGTGAATTATTTTATCAGTAATAAAGGAATTTTCCTACTGGCCTCCTATATTGATGACATCCATGGTAGATTTCAATATCTAGCAGTATTTTCATCATTGTGCACTGTATTGTAAGTTCAGAAATCTGGCATTATATACATTTGAAAAATTTACTTGAATTATTCTTTGTAGCTTGTCAGTAAGTGAGTATAGTTTAGACACAGTGCCTCGAGATTGTTTTCCACGATTTATCAGTAAGTGATTATATTTGGGACATAATGCTTCAAGATATATTGCTGCCTCTAGTTTGTCAGTAAGTGATTACATTTGGGACATAATACTTCAAAATGTATTGCTCCCTATAGTTTGTCAGTAAATGAGTAAGTATATTTAGGATATACGGTCTCGGAAAAGTTTTTACTCTTCAGTTTATCAGTAAGTGAGTGTATTTGTGACATAATGTCTCAAAAATGTGTGAATAATGTTGAAAAAGTTTTACATTTGTGATTGATGATGAATTGATGTTTGCTTCACAAAAGCGAAATAACAATCCACTGGTGCGAAATACATACAAACTGCATTTCATTCAGATCTTGTCACCAAGAATCAAGAACGTCGGCATTCTGGCACAGAGGTTTGCGCGTCTTCCTCGTGTTCTGCCCCGAGGTTCGAGTCCCGGTCCGAGCATGGTTGTTCTGAGTGCTATCTGTGAGATGTGTGACTTTGTCCCCCTGTAAAAAGGGGATGTGCAAGCAAATGTGGCGAGTGTGTAGCTGAGTCGTAATCTTGGCCCTCGTTAGCGCTATTTCAAAAACAAGAGACGCTCCTTTCGGCTAAAATCTGCTGCTGTATCAACGGGGGGCTTGCCCCTGGCAAGTACCATAAGTAACAACAACAAGAATCAAGAATAAGATCTTCAGCGTGTTATAACCATTATTAAACATCTCGCCATTAGCGGCTGAAATGTAGGAACTGCTCCGAGAAATTTAGTTCTTAAAAATACATATTTTTGCATTCTGATATTAAATTTTCGCTTAGTAACTGGGACTCTATAAGCGATGATAAGGAATGATATTCCTGGTGAAAATAGATGCTTTTAAGGTAATTCAGCCGCCGAAAATTAATAGTTTATTTCTAGAATGTCACGCGCTAAACGTGTATGGTAATAAAGAAATATTCGTATAGCTAATGTCCTCATTATAGTGAACCTTAATCTGAAACAACTTTGCTGTCAAAAAAGAAAAGAAGTTTAGTTCTCCACTAAGTTTCTGAACCAAGCAATTAATGATTTCCTGCTCAGAAAAGTAATTTAACGATAACCTTTTAGCACATTTTGGCCATTATAAGTTTCTTATACTTTTTAATCAGAATTTTTGATTCGCCTCATTGAGCAAGTGTTTTGGCTATCAAATGAATTTACTCGAATTTCCCATTCACTGCAACATAAGAAAAAATATAATTTATTTTGCTTAAATCAGTATATAATTCCATTTAAGAGACATTGTTAGATTTAAATTTTGCATCATATTTCGGTTTAATTATATAACTTGGAAATGTTTCACTCAAAATCTAATTAAAGATGGAATAATTTTACCAGTCTTATTTTTTTACCTCAAATTTTTGTATGGGTCCTTCAAATCACGTAATTTCCGTGGTATGTTTTATATGAGATACCAATTAATTATATAATTAAATATACTATAGATATAATTATCATATATATACCATATATATATCAAGATGCATTGTGACAAAGTTGGAAAACCACAAGTAAAGGAATAATAACTATACTATTTTGCCATTTGCTGTTTCTATTGTGATTTTCGAGAAAATGACAGTTGGAAAAACATTTGAAATGCGTAACATTTCACAAACAATCGTTGATCAAGTGCCTTTATTCAAAGAACCAAGTGCTTTTATTCAATGTTACCAAGGCACATTATGACAAAGTTGGAAAATCACAGGCAAAGGAATTATAATTATACTATTTTGCCATTTGCTGTTTCTATTGTGATGTATGAGAAAATGATCGTTGGAAAAACATGTGAACTGCATAACATTTCATAAACAATCATTGATCAAGTGCTTATATTCAAAGAACCATTTTCAATGTTAATTGAACTATGGTGAGAAATACCCAAATAATTCCTTCTCATTCACACTGGGGGATACCTTTTGATGTTCTTGACCTACGTCTTTACATTCACTGGAAAGGCAAACTTAATAAGTTTATAGTTGAAGGAAAAATATCAATCGCTTCTAAGTTCATAAAAATGATCCAATCACAGAGATGAATATGGTTTTGCATTTTCTTTACATAACACATCTAAGGAATCTGATGAAATGTTGACCGTTAACCAATCCTGAGTTTGACTGTATGGTTATTCAAAATAAAAGCTTGGTAATATCGTAAAGAAAGAATATTGCCAAGATTTTTATTGATAAATTCACCCAATAGTATGGAATTGGGGAGTTTAAAGAATTATTTAATCGTGCGAATTACAGAAAGAAAATCTTTCTCAAATATTCATAGCGAAGGTTTATTGAATGTACAAAGTATTGAAATCATCACTGACTTTTACAATGAAAACTGTGAGGAATATTTTCTGAAAAACAATTCCTATTCTAAGAGTTTAAGGTTTGTGTATTTTAAACATTTCTGCTTTTATATTTAGAATACTTTTGCATGTCTTTCTTTATAAAGATTTAATGCTAATTAGTTGAGTGTTTTCCTAGCTTTAAAAAATATTTTTTCTCGTTTTTTAGGGGGATCTCGATTGGCTTTAACACAATTGGCAAAATGCCCATTTTCCACAGAAAATTTGGCAAAGCTGTATTTTTTTATTATTTTTGGCATATAAATGTTTACTTAAATTGTCAGGTTTATGTAGAATGTAAAAAATATCAATAGTCATTATTATTCATGATGCTTTTGAAATAATTTTAAAAATTGCTAGTTTACAAAGCATTTGAAAGAAAAAAAATATGATAAAGTTGTCATAGTGAATGGCAACAGTGTTTTCGACTAATACGTTGAGTGTTTCATTATTAGAACACACAACGTAATAAAAAATTTTGCCAGTTTCTGAGGTTTTCCAGTTACCTTATTACCTGATTTCCAATTACCTTTATTTCTTAACATGTATATATTTTTTAATAATATTTAATATATCTGGTAAATTTATATTAATATAACGTTTCTATAACTCAATTTATAGCGAATTAATCTAACCATGAATAAAAGTCTGAAGTTTTTTTTCTGAATTTTTATTTTTCATTGCATTTTTTTCCTGTTAGTATATCACTGTTAGTTACTCTTCTCTTACTGATTAGTTTTATTAACGATTAGTACACATATATGTTTCCTTTTAAATGTTCTTGAACACCATGAATCATTCAGTTTGGTTATATAAAAGTCCAGTTATAAAGCAACATTTGGGACAGACCTCATAATTTTGAACCTCGATCAGATGACGAGGACGCAACCTGAGCTGGCACATCTCTCAACATCACACAAAGGAGAGGACATTTGACTCTGACGGATTTAACGCGCAACAAATCCTCTTACACGA
>JAOUZG010050968.1:14123272-14142965 GCA_026289955.1 Argiope argentata | reverse complement strand
TCATAGATAGATAGATAGATAGATAGATAGTTTTGTTAGTAAATATACGATATTCAATTTTTTGAGTTTTTACTAACTATCTGTATAAACGGACACATCTTCTAATAGTTTAAAGAAAAGTTGAAAATGCATATTTACAACTAGAAAATATGTCAAAGAATTAATTCTAAATAAAGTAAAACTTTATATTTCATATATTTAAAGTATCATCAAGAACTCATACTTTTATAATTAATCCTTCAAGAAGTCATTCTAATATTTTTCATACATTTAATGAAGTCGCTTTAGTGAAGCTTAGTTATTCTTCAGTCTTCATTAAACTCCATTATTTACAGCTTAACAATGATATTTAATTAGTTTTATCAAACTATAACTCGGAGGAAAACTTTTAACTCATTATAACACTCATATTATGCATTCTAGAAGCTTGCGTGTTTGAATACTGATTATTAAAAATTTGGTTAAGTAATTTTTATAATAACCGTGGTGTTTAGAAGATAGTATGCGATGACAAAGATAAATGTAAACTAATAAATACCTTTATATAATATTAAATAATGAGGTTTTAACTATATGTTTATAAAATTTCGAAAACCCATTTAGTGTTAAAGAATCCCGTCCAGAAATTATAGCATTTTTAAATAATATTCTTCTAAAGGAATCTTTTAGGTTTATTCAAAAATTAAAATACTTTGGCCTCAAAGATATGGCAGCCATAAATGACATAATATTTTTGAAATTTCATCAGGACTATAAAATTTCATTGTTTATCTAGGAAAACTGAATTTCATTATGTCGAAATACGCTTATCTCACAACACGGAAAGGTGACACTCACTTTTTGATTGAATAATAGCATGTGATGTGAACTCTAACAATTTAGTCTGATTCGAGATAGGAGACAACGCAAATGTATCAAAATTACCGAAACTTAAATTCTGTTAATGGTTAGATAATAATATAAATATTTATCTCGTTTATATGGAATTTTTTTAAACTAAGTAAATGTCTAATTATTATTTACTATAAATGCATTGAAGAATTAGTTAATGTTGTGAATACAGAAAAAAATTATCATATGGAAATGGACATAATAAAATGGAAATAATATTTTCCATGTGAAATGTCAACAACAATTTTCATGGGAAATGGAAACAATATTTTCCATGGAAAATGGAAATAATATTTTCCATGGGAAATGTCAACAATATTTTTTATAGGAAATGGATAATATTTTCCATGTACATACTTATCTTTGTAAAATTAAACTTCAATGCACTCACTAATACAATTTTACTTCAATTTAATATATATAACATAAATCTTCTATATTCATTTGCTTGATTTTCATGTTTTGAATTTTTTGCTTTCCTGAGTATAGTAATAATTGACATTAGATACAAAGTTTTGTATAGCGGCAGAATATTTTCTATTTCATAAGTGTTTCCTGTATTTATACGTATGCGTTTCACATTTTCAATTTTACTTAATATCATAAATGATGTCAGAAATTAAAAGTATATATTATGGTAAAATATCTTTCTGTCGTTACAATATATTCAAGAATTTAGATAGCAGAGTCTTTCTCAATAAAACTGTAATAAAATCAGTATAAATTTCTACAAATGCTCAAGAAATATTTGCTGTAAGTAAACAGGTAAATAAAGCTAACTTTATTTTATTCACTATTTAAAATATACAAGCTTAATAATTAAATCGTCGATTTCTAGTTAATTTTTTTCATGTTGTTCTAGTCAAACTTAGTTGTACGTCTTCCAGACTAATAAACAAGAGAAATGTTTTTGCTTTATGCTTGACGCTTCTAAATTTCTAATCAAACATGGACGTGAGCACAGAAATTCTAATTAAAGAAAAAAGGGTTAAATTAAACCTGATAAATAGTATTTGAATTGTACCAGTAAAGTAAATTGAAGCATATTGACTTAAGCAACGTTAAAGATCTTAAAACAAAAATTGAAAAAATAAATGTAATCTGATATCACTGTCATATCTATTCATAATAATTGTCATTCCACGTCATTCTTTCTACATTTATGGTAATAATGTAATTAATTAAATAATTCAGGGTACATTTCATATTGCTGGAGACTTAATTTGTTTATCATTGCAAAATTCTTTAAGATATACAATGAGGTGGCAAAAGTCATGGTAGGCATCATAATAACGTGTCATACTTAGCTTTGCATGACAAATGGCAGCATCTCGATGTGCCATGGACTCAACAAATTGTTGGATGTTCCCTGTAGAAATATTGAGTCATGTCCCTTACGACATCCATACTTACAAAATTGTTACCAGAGCTGGATTTTGCACCCAAACTGACTTCTAGATTATGTCTCATAAATTCTCGATGGGATTCATATCGGGTGATCTAGATAGCCAAATAATTCACTAGAGCTATCAGAATGCTATTCAAACCAGTCGCGAACAATTGAACGCGGTTACATGGCACATTGCCATGTCGTCTACGGTTCAACCTATTTGGTCACAAGCTCAGACGATATCTTGGTATTTGTAACAGCAGTCAGGTAAGTTTTCAGACCCTTAGTTCATAAAATCCTAGTTTGACCTCATTTTCATAAGGAACATGTCAGCCATATATATCATATTGATCTTGCGATTACTTGAATAAATGTTGCCTGTCTGTTAGCAGTGAAACTTCTATGCACATGTCACTGATCTTGGTCATTAACTGCAGACAGTCGGCCTCTGTGTTATCCATGGTGGGAAGTTATGTCTGAAATTGAGGATCGGCAGACTCTTGGCACTGTGAATCTTTTAATTCCCAAACAACTTCCAAAATGGAATGTCCCATATTTCTAGCTCTGATCCACGTTCAAAATCTGTTCACTCCCATCGTGCCACTATAATCACATCTAAAACCTTTTCATCTGAATAAAAATAAGAATCCCGCCTATGTTGTAGTTGTTAATTTTAGCACTTGCCTATGGTCAATCCCCTGCTGATACAGCAGCAGATTTAAGCCGAAAGGAGCGTCTCTTGCTTTAGAAGTAGTATCAACTAGGGCCAAGAGTACGACTTAGCTGCACATTCACCACATTTGCTTGCACAGCTCCTTTTTACGGGGGGGGGCACAGCCACAGATCTCACAGATAGCACGTAGAAGAACAACCATGGTCAAACCGGGACTCCCAGAACACGAGGAAGACGCGCTGCCTCTGTGCCAGAAAACCGGCATCTCACCAATGTATTACCCATTTATAAATTTTGTGAGCGATACTGATACTATCTGTATATTCTCATACTGCTATCTCTTGACTTTTGTCACCTCAGTGTATAATAAGTAAATGGTTAGTTATAAAAGCAGGAAAGTTTCTTCTCTTACTGTAATTTTTCAACTTCTTTAACTAAAATTAATTTAATTATAAAGTTGAATGTCTTACTCCTTAACTCGCTCTATTTCTTATGTCATCATTTATTCTAACCCTCAAGATCTATTGATATCAAAATCATTAAGTTGAGTCGTTTAAGTTGTAGCTTTTACTATAATAACTATATTATATTAAAAAATATATTTGTGTATAGAAAGAATAAACATAGAAAGTTTTCTATAAACATAGAAAGTTTCCTCTTGTTTATAGAAAGAATAAACATAGAAAGTTTCCCCTTTCCCCTCATAGAAAGTTTCCCCCTTTTCCCCTGTAGTACAGCTTTCTTTCTGTATGTAAGACTATAAATAAATCGATAAATACTCAAATACGTTGAATAATAAACCAAAATTCAACTTTCTGTCTTGCATCTGAAGCGTCCTAATTTTAACTTGCTAACATACTGCAAACAAGAAATCATTGCTGGAACTTGCTTATCTGATAACATAGTCTGGAATGTGTAGGTGATTTTTAATCTTATTTAATTTTAAATTCAAATAGATTTTTATGACTTGAAATAGTAAATATAAAATAAATTTTGATGCTTTTATTGTAGCATTCAATGAAGTAATCAACAATTGGTACACCTGGGCAAAAATTATTACTCATATTTAATCCCATTGATAATATAATAATTTTATTATATACAATTAATTATTATAATTTTATTAGAAGATGTATTTAAGATTATTTTAAGCTCCTTGAATGTTTGATATATTCGAAAAAGTGGGTAGATATTTTGTGCGGTTTCTTCTTTTAATATTCCTGGAATCTGTTTTATTTTCTAATAACAGGCTTGCATGATTTATGGTCATTTTATCATGATTATAAGATGGTCATACATCAAATCTATGAATACATGACATCATTATAGTCTAGACATGTCATTATCACGTTCATTATCTTCTACAGGAAAGGGTAGTTTTCGCACTGCATGCATTAATGTTTTCTTTCTTTTTCTTTTTTCCCGGGAGTTCCTATTTATGACAAAAGGACATCATCTCTTTGACATTTAACTATAAATATTACCATATCAGTTATGTGTCGTTAATTCATATTAATAATTATTGTTGATAGACTTCACTTTTATCGAACTATTTCTTTAGATTAAGGTTCAAAAAAGAATTAATAATTTTGCAATGATTTCATCATCTACATTGATTAGATTCAAATTTAAAAAAAAAGAATTCAGAATTTTAGCAATAACTGTTGCAACACTTTGTTCTCCAACAGTTTCTTTTCATTCAGATTCAAAAATGATTTTAAAAGAGAATTTTAGAAATTACAGCATTATCTACATTGATCTCGAACTATTTTTAGCAATGACAGCATACTCTCATTCCTCTCGAACTAGCAATGATAACATAGTCTAAATTCACCCCGTACTAGCAATGACTGCATAAATCTACATTCATCTCAAACTGGCAATGACAGTATCATCTACATTCATCTCGAACTAGCAATGAGAGCATTATCTGCATTGATCTCGAACTATTTCTTTAGATTCAATTTTTTTTAAAAAGAATTTAGAATTTTAGTAATGACCACATCAACTACTTTGATCTCGAAATGCTTCTTTAGATTCAGATTCAAAAAGCTATTTCTTTAGGTTCAAATTTTAAAAAAATTCAGAAATTTAACAATGATTACATGATATACTTCGATTTCGAAATATTTTTTTCAGATTCAGATTCAAAAAAGAATTAAGAGTATTAGCAATTGCCACATCATCTACTTTGATATAGAACAATTTCTTTCGATTAAAATTCAAAATATAATTCTGAGTTTCAGTAAAAACTTTCATCTACTTCGTTTTGAACTATTTATTTAGATTCAGGTTCAAGAAAGATTTCCGAATTTCAGCAAAAACTTCCATCTACTTTGTTTCGAACTATTTATTTAGATTCAGATTCAAGATTTCCGAATTTCAGCAATGACCACATCATCTACTTCGAATGTACTGTAAAAAGATAACAGTGCGATGCGATCGAAATTTCTTTCCCTCGAACAGGGCAGTAAAAGAAGTGATGGCAAAAGTACTAAAACTGGGAAACTGTTAGAACAAAATGAACCCTTTACGGAAATAAAATTTGGTTGCAGTTGCAACAGGTGTTCGAAATATCTTCATTTTCTCCAGCTGAGCGAAAGAAACTCTTTTTTTTTCCGGATTTTCAGTGACTTTTGCAGTTTATGTCATTGTTTGAAGGTGGAAAATATCGTTAGTTTGATAGCATGGAACAGTTTCGTTCCTTTTCAGCGAAATAAATTTATTTCGCATTTGACTTTGTCAGGTATAGAAATCTATCAGAATATTTATGGTTCTAGAGTTTAAAAATACAGATAATACGTTTAAAAACAGATTTATTTAGAGAAACAAATTTTTAAAAATTCTGAAAAAAAAATTTAAAAAATAAAATTGTTTATAAAACATTTGCTCTAAAAGGATAGAATTGTCATTGTTATTGTTGTTAGTTGACTTTAGCTTTTAAAAAATATAAAGATTTTCTTCCATTTTACTGAAGATCATTCTTATTTCTTGCTCTAGACGGGAAAACAATCTAGATTGTCTAGTGCAACAATGATATACTTTTGTTACAACTTCTTGCTTCTATTCTCTAATTTATTCATCAATATGCGAAATGCTAAAGAAATCCGCATCTGAAACAGAATAATTCTTCCTCTATTCAAAGTGACAACTCAATAATTACTTTTCTTATGGATGACAGTTCATCCATAATTAATCAGAAAAAGATTTCCAGACCTAAATCCCCTATGATATCTATTTTTGCAATGTTTTATTAATGTAGACATTCGATTGTTTCTAGTCCAAAGGAGAAATGAGAATGTTTATGCGTCTACTGCCTTTTTGCTTTCAACAATAACAATTTCAAATGACTTTCTTGGAACGATCGATTTCCTGAAGAGAATTAATGTCTATATTGGGATTCTTGTATTGATTCTATTCTATTATCTATTTCCAAGTGAATAATTTTATCTGATTTCTAACATAAATGGCTAAAAAAAAGTTGGAGAAAACTCTGCTCGATTTAAAACAAGGGTAAAAAAATCAGTGTTTCTAGAAAAAGATAAATGAAAAACGATTTTAAAAACATTAGGCTTTACAATTTAGGAAAAAGTATTTTTTTATATATTTTTTTTATTTTTTATTTTTTATATATTTTTTTATTTTTGACAAAAAAGTATTTGTCAAAAAATTGTATTTTGGATTCTTTACCAAAAACATCACTTTAAATCAGCATCAGTACAAATGCTGTTGGAATTTAGAAACGTGCATGTTCTTTCCTTTTAGCAGCGATTATGATATCCAGCATGGCAAAGATAAATTAGTGATCTGGTAATTCATTAGTTTTTAGAAAAATAAATAAAAGGCTACTTGAAGTAAAGGAATTTTTCAGAATTTTCGAAAATACTATTTTTAAACTATGGAGATAATTTAAAAAAAACTGGAAATGCATGCTTCGAAACATAAGGAGAGTGTTACAACATAAGATTTAGAAATTTAAAAAAGTTTTAAGACTAATCAGCAGACTGTTCAGCTGCCCATCTTCTTTGGGCCACACGGTGGCGTGGGGTCAACGGAATGCAGACCATTGCCCTACGTGCATAGAGCCCTCCCCCATGAAGCCTATTACGTACTGTTTGGCTGGATACCCTTCGTCCTGTTGCCAAGAACAACTGTCTTTGCAGCTGAGTAGAATTCTCTGTTCTGTTTCGATGAGCTGTTAACCGTATATACCGGTCATCAGTTGCTGTAGTGGCGCGTGGCCGACCTTGCCCTGGTCGACGTCTAACATTTCCTGTTTCTTGGAATCGATTCCACAGCCTTGCAACAACATTTCTGGCGACTCCAACAGCGTCCGCGACACTCTGTTGTGTTTGGCCTGATTCCAGTCGGCCTATGACACGCCATGCCATGGATTCCGGTAAATCACGTTGTTCAGACACTCTCATAAGCTTGTCTCAAAAACAGAAAGACTGGGGAATCAAATTTCACAGTTACGGCAATAAAACAAACGTTTCTGCAACATCTCGATTTCTGGCCTTATCCCTTTTTTATGGTTTTTAACGTCTTGAACTTTGATTTGCATATAAAGTTTTCTTCTTCCGTTTCTTGGCAGGCTGTAATTAATTTGTGGATGATTCATTTTATGTTACTTATTAGTAGACATCTTTGCGTAATTCTGTTAAAACCACGTGCTCCCCTAATTGTTTTGAGCAATGTATGTACATATATATATATATATATATATATATATATATATATATATATATCACTTAAAGTGAGCCAGGTACTTCGAATAATCCTGCATTTGTGATTGTAAATATCCAATTTGGATTATGAAGAATAAAGGATAGGATAGGATACATTTTATGTATGTGTATTTCCTCACATCATCAGAAATGAATCAGTGGCAACTCAGCTTAAGAAATGAGATCTTCAAACCCTTTGTTGCTCCTTGTGTTGAAGCAGTTGGAAATGGTTTTATTCTGATAGACGAATGACGTCAGTGCTCAGTGTGCTTGGGTCGTTCATAAGTTACTTTTTGATGAAAGAAGTTTCTGACTATAGTTGATATCATGTTTTACTGATGTAAAACTAATGAACATGTTTACTAAATTCTAGTCAAAAGGTATGATCATTTATCATCTACAAAGGCAGGTTATGAGACAGAAATCTCTCTTCTACGAAAGAAGAGACAGCAATATGTCAAAGGTTAATAACAATGCAAACTTTAACTGAAACATATTTATCCCAGGTTTTTTTTCATTCATTCAATATGAAATGAGCGTATTTTACCTACAAAAATGAGGGAGGAATATAACCCCTTATTTTTGACTAGAGCTTCTTTTATTTTCCATAATACACAAAACCCAATGTATTTCTGAACCAACAAGAAATTTTCTCATGCATTGTTTGTATCTGAAGTTCTAGCATTCTGTAACAGACCTCAATAATTTGGTTTTCTTGTATCTCCTGTAATAATTTGTTGATTATTCTCTTCTCTTAAAACTCTAGGAGTTTTTGACCCTCAAATTTCTAAAAATTTTCCTTTTCTCATAAGGCAATAGTAGCCTCATTCATAGTCAACCAGTTTTTACTCTGGAATAAATCCAACGATCAATACAAACAGCATAAATTCAATCTGTTCTAGAATTAAAGTTTTTTCTTCATATCTTTGAAAACTGTGTCATTTTCTTGGCATTTTTGACATTTGAATTGTTGGCCTACATTGCGTCATTTATTTAAACAATATGACGTTTGCTTGGAGCTTATTTCTTTGTTCAGAATTCATATCTTTACAGCATACAGCGAAACATTTCATTGATCTCTTTTTAGTGTCATGTGAGATTTTTATGAAAAATTCATGAAGCCTAAAGTGTTACATTAAGCTCTTTTGCACTCAAAAATTTTACCTTATTCTTAAAGAAAAAAATTATATCCTTAGTGTTTCGAATAGCTTATAAAAAAGCACTTTGTTTTCTCAATTTCAATTTTTAAAACAATTTCACAATTTCAATTTTTAAAACATTTTATTCACTCATTTATTTCTTCAAGCTTTTAGACATGAAATTTTATAAACAATTTTTCATCCACTTTCTAAAGAAATTCTATTTTATATTATGTGAGTGTTTTTTATAAAATATTCCTTGTCTAAAGTGTATTAAACTTTTTTCACTGAAATTTTACCTCATTCTCAAAGAAAAAAGATAACAATCTATGCTGTATTTTCTTGTTTAGATAATGCATTTCGGATAGCTTATAGAAACAAAATGTTTTGTGTTTTCAATTTCAATTTTTAAAACAAATTTTATTTACTTGAATTTTTTTTCAGACTTTTTTCACAGAAAATTTTACAAACATTTTTTTTTCTCATTTTCTGAAGAAATTCGATTTTAAACTATTGTGTAGTCGCTGGTTAATAATTGTAGTGCAAAATGATTACACTTTCACAAATTTCTTATCAATTAATCAATAAATTTTAATCCAACTTTTATTCCGTATAGGAGCCATTATCCAATAAAGAATATGAGAAAGAATTGATTTTAATATTCCATAATATTCATAATATGTAATTATAAAATATAATAAAGCAATTAAAATTTTAAAGAACTTTTTAAAATCCTTGTTATTTGTTTACTTAAATATAGAAGTAGTTTTAAGCATATGAATATCAGAACAAAATCAGTAATGTCAGTAAACCTTGAAAACAGTGCTCTAAAGAAATTATAATACAATGTGCATCATGAAAAATGAAAATTTACCGTCATTCTTTATGTAATAAATATATGAAAAATGCATAAATGTGATCGTAATTCCATTTTATTTGCATGATCTTGCGATTTCCTTTTGGCTGCCATTATTTCGATAAATTAATAAACTTTCACTTTAAAGTACAATAAAAAAACGGATTTTTTTACAACTATTTTGCTTTTTCTGGTTCTTCCCTGTCAGATAATATCTATTTCATTTGAGACTTAAATTAGATCTATTCGAAATTAACTACATTGCTCTTCCCGTCATTCTTATTACTAGATCAGCTTTACTTCAAAACCCCTAAAGAGGAATTTGTCAAGAATTCTCAATATTTCTTTAGGGAAAGCAACTGTATTCCTCATTTTGGATGTTTCGCTTTGTATAAAGTTGAAGGATATTCTTGCAAATCCAATAAAAAATCATTTTCACGACACAAAAAGAGAACCAAAATTCGTCAACGAAAATATTTATGGTCTTTTACAGTAAGAAAAAGGAATAAATGTTATCTTGTAGAATTGTTTTTCTTAAGTAATATCGGGTAATAATTATCGTGTAATTTTCTTAAGTAATATCGTTCTTAAGTAATATAAGTAATATATATAATAACAAAAATGGCTTGACAATGTCTTCCTCCTAAGAATGAAAGGATTTGCCTCCTATTGGAATGCCTGTTACGTGGCCGATGATGGCCTTAGAATCCAATCATAGCCCCCGCCAATGCTATCGCGGTGTTTTGACCATTCAGTTTCAAATACGAAAGTCTTTAAGGGGAGGTAGCCATATGTGATTTGAAGGTCTCGCCAAAGGGATCTCAAATATAGCCATGTAAAAACTTTGAATAAGCAAGCAGGCTCTCGCTTCTCTAGTGAATAATAGTGATATGATTTTCGAGCTATTTTGTTGCAGTGATGGGCTATATTTCTCAAAATACGAGTAGACTCATCGTCAAACTTGTAATGGGGACTATTTTACACTTCAATACTGGGCAATTTCCTTGGCAGTCAGTGATTCAAATTATTTTTGTGCCTCTTCGGATATATATGGGATATTTCCCTTATGGCTTTCTTTATGAACACTCTTCAAAAATAAAAAGATAATAGCATTTCTAACGAGTCTTCTTATTTGAAATAAATAATCCTAATTCTGTAATTCTCTTCACGTCAACATTCATTTTAAGTGACTTTTCACTATATGTAGACAGTATATAAATCAAAGTAATCTTTAATTTAAGCCTTTTGCATTCCGTTAAATTTATTCCATATTTTTTTATCGAATAAACCTTTCAGAAATGATGTCATTTCAATAATTCAAATTTAAATTACCGAAAAATTTTCTTAATATAAAAATAATTGCTTTCCTGAATTCTCTCATGTGATAAAAAAAAATAAACAAAACACTCATCTCATGAGGCAGAAATTAATAATATTTAATTATGAAATAAACTCAATCATTTGTATTTCTACATATTTAAAAGCGAAGTTACGAACCGTATCAAAATTCTACTTCATTTAATCTTGATATATTTAATGAATTTCGGAATAATTATTTTGCTCTACAGACAGCTTTAAATGAATATTTTAGTTAGAATTTAAATTGGGTAGTATAAATGAAATTCCCTCAGGGATATTTACAATCGATTTTTCAGTTTTAAATTTACGCCCGGCACATTCTCTAATTAAGACCATATTTGCACTACTCATAAACAAAACCATTGAAGTCATTGTTTTCCCTGTTAATGAATACTATGTTGTGACTCGAGTTATTTGAGTTGCGACTCAAAGGAAACTAATAATGCAAAATAAAACTACACCTGAAAAGGGTCGAATATCATATTTTCTTGGAATTATTAAATATAAAATATTGTGTTTGAAATGGGAGCAACTCTCATTAGGATATTAACAGATGTCTCATTAGCATGATAAAGTAGTATCGAGGTTAATTACTGACAGTTGTTTAAAAGGATACATTAATCAGTATTTAGTCATGTTATACAATTATAGAGAATAAGCAAAAAGCATTCACGAAATCAGGTGTTGTCATTAACTCTGTTAATTTAAAATATCTTACAATTATTAGTAATTTTAGAATTTTTATTTCAGTCTTTGATGGTGGAAATTGTTTAAACTAATACCGATGATTTCAAATATAAATGAGTCTTATTTGATAAAGTATTTAGTGTGCTATAATATTGTAAACCTAATAATTTTATTAAATGTCTCATTGTATAGGTTTTCCTAGAAATATGTGAATTCGTCTTAGTAAGGAAACATATTTTCTGATTAACTTTCTTTTTCAATTCCTACTATTAGTTCACCCTCACCCTAGATAGATAGATAGATAGATTTTGTTTAAATTTTCAGCCATTAAATAAAAATTATTTTTATAGTAAAAAAACTAAAAAATATAATATAATAATAATAATAATATATAATTAATATATTTAAAAAAATTTATTCATCCACTCAAGTTCAAATACATTTTTTAAACTTGTAGTGGATGACACTTAATGTTAATACAGATTTTTCAAATATTAATTCATTAATTTAATTTAATTAATTTTAAATACTTTAAACAGTGTTTTAGCATTTTGCAATGAAAATTGAAATCAGCAGGCTATAGCTCAGTCATTAAAATGGAAGGATTTCAGTATTTTTCCAATGAAGGTGAAGAATGCGAGTTTAATGCTTGCGAGAAATGAATAATTTTCTTATAAATTATTTATATTAATTGTAATTATTTAATAAACAGTAACTAAAATAAAATTTTCCTTTGGTGACCTAAGTAGAAATTGATTTAATTTTTTTATATTACTTGTTTAAATATAACTTGTTGAATTTTAGCTGCATGCGCGTATCAGTTTTAAGCAAGTAAAAATATATTTTTTTAATAATTTGTATTATATATAAACAAAAATATCTATATTGTACAAACTTATTTTATATTATACAATGAATTTTAATAATATATACATTTATATATAATTGTATGAATATTGAGTTATGCGAATATTAACTGTGTAAATATTTATTTTTTAACAAAACTGGTGCAAAGCTTTATATCAAGTGTTTCTTATTTCTAATATTTCAATAGGGTTAAAATACAGGAATTATACTCTCAATATCTTGATATTTATATGAAATAAGTTGAATAAACAAATAATGTATTTTTTCTGAAGAATGTCTGTAAAATATGATGCATAATACATGATTAAATTTTAAAACATAATTTTATTAACAATGATAGCTTTTCTGTTTAAGAAAGGCTAATTAAATTGATATTTCAGATCTAAAATCACGAAAGCAATAATAAATAAACACTTTTGTTAAAATAGATAATATTTCATCATGCGATTCAACTCTTAAATTTAGTTGTATTATTTCTGTATGACACAACGCATAGAGGAATTATTATATGTTTATTGAAGGAAAAATCATATTTTAGGTCATTCGTTTTTGCTCTGTATCGAAAAAGTTACAGTTATTTTTTGTTGTGGTAGTTACTCATTTTACACAAGGTACCTAGGGGAAGAAGCTTCTGACGGTAAGGTTTGATTTATTTATCTTTTCTTATTGAAATTGTGAGTGTCTGTTTTGGGAGAAATATTTAGATAGGATAATACTACTTGTATGTCAAGTTGATTGATTAACACAGTAATTGCATTGTTACTATTGCATGTGAGCTGAGCTTATTCGAATTCAGATTATATCATACAGTGTCATCTCATTTAATTAGTTTAGTTATATTAACCTCTCATTATAAAGCAACAGAGGGATGTTTTGGGATGGACCTCGAAATTTTGAATCCCGCTCAGATGACGAGGATCATACCTGGAGTGGCAGCCTTCTCTCCACACCAGTGGGAGCGCATTTGTTCTGACAGATTTAGCAGGCAACAGACCCCGTAATACGACAGCTCTTCGGTGGAATCAGGTCTCGAACCGGAAAACCTACGGCTCACAGGCCGAGACCATACCGCCAGGTCACCGCGGCGCAGCGCCATCTGATTAAATTTTTCAGTACCAATATGTTATCATCATATCGTAACAATACTACTACCACCATAAAAATTTATGAGATGGCGCTTTATTTCATTGTTTGAATGAGAGCAGACAGAAGAGGCTGTAATAGTTAAAAAAATGACTTTTTTTTGTTAAAATCGAGTATTTTCAAACAAAAACCCCTATATAGATAAACTTAAAAGGCAAAAACCTTATCTTAATAAATAAATAAAAAGATTGATCCAAATCGTTAAAGCCTTTTCCAAGAAATAAATTTATAGTATATGTTGCTCGTTTAAAGAAATAAGATATGATATAACAGATGCAATGAACATTTATACTTTTTTTCTTTTTCCATAATTCTTCCTTTTCCATTCCAGCATTTTTCATAAACTTTGCTAAAAGCATATATCCAAATATAAACTATAAATGCCCATGCAGCCTCCGCCATTCCCATGAGGACCGGGGTGAAAAAATAGTTGAAACTTCTGCATGGTACTGGATTATCTTTATAGTTACAATTTCAAGTTTGAATCCATTTTTCATAATGTTTTCGCAAGAGATGCCAAAATATAAGATGTCTTAAAAAAGGAAAATGCGTTATGCTACTTCTACTTTTTTTTTACTTATGTATGATATGACTAAAGCCCTTTGGCGACTAGCTGGCTTGACGAGAATATCGGTAGCACTTAATTTTAATTAGATATCTTTTGCGTATATCTAATTAAACCCGTGATTATTTGGTTCTCTTAAAGAACGGTACATGATCAATCTTCGCTACATGATTATCTGGTTCTCTCAATGAGCGGCACATGATCAATCTTCGCTACATGATTATCTGGTTCTCTCAATGAGCGGTATATGATCAATCTTCGCTACATGATTATCTGGTTATCTCAATGAGTGGCACTTGATCAATCTTCGCTACATGATTATCTGGTTCTCTCAATGAGCGGTACATGATCAATCTTCGCTACATGATTATCTGGTTCTCTCAATGAAGTATTTTAAATATCAAATTACGATACATACTGAGGGTGTGTCATTTTATTAACCTTTCACCTGATCTCTATGCTGTATACATGAACCACCTTAACTCTTTTGTCCCTACAGATAGCATTTGCAACGACGGTATTTTAAGTTCTTAATTTTCCTTTATTTTCAAACCTGATGGTGGCATTTGCTGTGACTTACTGGTTCCCATACCCTTGGTGAAAATCAGATGAAATTAAAGGCGGGTGTTCTCTTAGTGATTAATCATTAATTTCCATCATTTTTTTATTCCACATTTTAAAAATTCAGGACTGAAAGGGTTAACCATGACTACATGTCTAGCCAACATCTTTTTCTACATGTCTAGCCAGCATCTTCTACATGTCTAGCCAATATTTGTTCTACATGTCTAGTCAACATCCTGTTCTACATGTTTTTCCAACATCCTGTTTTACATGTCTAGTCAACATCTTGTTTAACATGTCTAGCCAAAATGTTGTTTAGCATGTCTAGCTAACATCTTTTTCTACATGTCTAGTCAACATTATGCTCTACATGTTTTTCCAACATCCTGTTTTACATGTCTAGTCTCTTTCTGCATGTCTAGTCAACATCTTGTTCTACATATCTAGGTAACATTTTGTTCTACTTGTCTACCCAACATCTTGTTCTACATGTCTAGCTAACATCTTGTTTTACATGTCTAGCCAAAAACTACATGTTTAACCAAGGATACAAGGCTACAAGTCTAGCTACATGACATCACATTTGCATTAAAAACGTAACTGTTCAAGTAACATATTGCTAGGAATCTTACACGATAATGTAGTTTGACTTTTTTATTCTTCATGTAAAATTAATATTATGTTTGATCACATTTTCCATGAAATTCTTTTCAGAAAAGGTAACAACTTAAAAGAATTCCAAGAAAAAGAAAATTCAAATATGTTCTTCTCCATCAATGTTGTATTCATTCTGTAATTAGATAAACTTCGAATAAACACAATGTATGAAAATTGAATCGAGTGAAATAAAGCAGACTTAATTTATCCAAACACATCATATTTATTTAAAAAGTCTACAAATTCAGGCCATAAAAATGCTTTCTAACTCACATCTATGAAAATATACACATAAAAAAGCAGAACTAGCTGCTTGTTAACATTAAAAAGCGCTATGCATACCATTCACAATATAAATATTAATTTATTTGATAATGTGTCGACTATCTCTTCCTTTTATATAAGTAAACCAAAAGATGCAATTGAATATTACAAACGCAACTGGAAATAATACACGGCATATGAAGTCTATTCTTTTTGACAAGGGTATGTGATGATGTGCACATTTCTCTAAGATGTTGGTCATCTTATGGGAACTCTGAAAATAAAATAAAAGAATTATAATTCCATGTGATTTAAATACTTTAATTATTATTTAACTATAAAGGTTGAAACTTAAAAAAGGTAACAATATACAGCTTATACTACAAGATTATTTCCTTTAAATGTTAAGAGTTATTTGATGCAGTTACTAATATTATTTACAATCTTTTGGAAGTATGCACATAATATTAGCGGCATATATCTTTTGGAAATAATACAGAAGCTACAGAATAACTGATGAAATACCAATTATGCTGATGGCTTGTATGGAGCAGTCTATAATACAGTTTGGTAATTAAAGCCGAGTAATATTATTAAAATTATTTATATGCCTATTTTTCTTAAGCAAAAATAAAATTTTTAACATTTTTTAACTTTATATGAATCTTAATAAATTGCTAAATATTTTTTAACTTGATCAGAATCTCAATAAAAAGGTAAATATTTTTTAACTTGATAAGAATCTTAATAAAATGGTAAATATTTTTAACATGATATGAACCTTAATAAAGAGATAAATATTTTTTTAACTTGATATGAATCTTAATAAAGGGGTAAATATTTTCTTAAAGTGATAGACATTATATTTGTTTTTGAAAAAAAATATTTCATTGAATTTAAAAAAAACATTTTTTATCCATAACATATTTTATCCAATTAGCGTTTTTATATATTAATTATAATAATTTCAGCATAGGATAGCGTCTTTATTTGATAAAATTTTTAATTTATAGTTACCTAAAATATAATTTCATTTTTTTTTTGCTTTGGTTCAACATTAATCATGCAAAACTCCAACCAAAGCTATACTCATTACCTCAATCATGAATATTTTCTAATAATTATATAACTCAGTTTCAAACCATATTACAATTACAAATAATATTTTGCAATAATTTTGATGCCAGTTTATATTTCAAATACATATCTCAAATAATCCATCCACATTTATAGCTGCATACCTATTACTTCAATAGTAGCCATAAGGTATTTCAGCCAAAATGCTCGATTGCATTAACGCTACACTCTATCGCAGTCTGTTGGAATGTATGAAGGTTTAATAAACCATCACTGGATACAGAAATGACATCCTTCATAATAATGAACTGTGCTTGAGGCTGTAATTAAATGCATCCGAATATATTTTACATCTTCCTCTCTATCTGAATTCCCTATATAGTAAATTTCACAAACGTTTGCTTTTAGATATACTTGCATGTGATTACATGTCTTAACAGTGTATGGCTGATTCCCAACGATAAATGTTTTCCGATATTCTTTTAATCAGAGATATCTTAGTTTGTATCTTATAACGTGAGTTTCATTAAATTCATCACATCACACACACAAAACAATAAAGCTTAAAAAGAATGATCTTGCTTAAAATTTCTCTTTGTAAAAAGAATCTTAATGCATTTATAGTCATGTGATGCAAGTGTGTCTCACAGATAATGCCTTTGTTAGGACTATATGAATCACATATATTTCATGTACGTGTATATACAGGATTAATGAGAAATAAGTTTCCTGCTTTTCAAGAAAGATCTCAGTGGCTTTCTATGGGTTCAAATGAGAAGAAATTTGAATCCAATTCAAATAATAAGAGTGACATTTATTAAATCAAAAAAAGTGCAATACTCTGCCAATAAGTGGTTCTGTAATATACGTAAAAACTTTCAATATTTTTATAGATGTTAAATAATATGTAATCATATTTGGGTAAATAGAGTTCATTTTATCTTTAACTTTACACTATACAGTGATTTATGCATGCATAATGTAAAGTTCTGCCTTTTAAATATTAATTTTGACTATTTTAAATTATAATTTATTTATTACATATTTAATGGATTTAACAAAGAATTCTATTAAAGAAATTTCGATATCATAATTAAAGTTTCTTAGTCAATTAATGTTTCAAATTATTTATTCATATGGATTAAACCAACTGATAATTTTTATGTGAGTTATTTGTAAGACTTTTAAATAAACTTATTGTAAAAAGGCATAATCTATTATAGTGCATTTGCAGGATATTTTGGACAAAAGACAAGTTAAATATATAAAAATTTCTCACCTGTTTTCCATTCCGTTTGCATCCACCATTTTTGATGGAGGCAAAAAAGAGATTTTGATAGCTTAATTAAAGTTTCTTAGTTAAAAAATGTTCCAAATTATTTATTCATATGGATTAAAACAACTGATGCTTTTTATGTGAGCTTGTGCGATTTTTAAATAAACTGGCTGTAAAAAAGGCATTATCTTTCATATTGCCTTCGTAGGAAATTTTTGACAAAAAACGAGCTTAATATATAAAAATTTCTTACCTGTTTTCCATTCCGTTTGCATCCACCATTTTTTGTAGCATGATTTTCAGAAATGCGCACCCTCCTCTCCCTCCTCGCTAATTGATTGACCAGAATGAACTGGAGCAACGTGGCAAACACTAGTGATATACAAACTGCAATCCAGATGTCAATTGCTTTGGTATAGGAAGCAGCAGGTATCAAGCTTTGGATTTCAGTACTGATCATGATCATCATGAAAAGAAGCACAAGGATGAGGGATAATCGTAGGATAACAGCTCTTGCATCCAGCCATAAAGACAGCCAAGAAACAGCTACCAGTATAACAAAAGGCACAAAGATTTGAGTCAAGTAAAAGCCATACTGTCTCTTCATCTGAAGCTTCACCGATAAGCATCCATGGCCATCTACAGAAAAATAAAAATAAAGTTAGTTACTTACATTTTATTTTTCTATATAATTTCATTTGATTTGACCAGTGATCAGTGGTGGATTCTCTAATCGATTTCTTAATCACTTCCTGAAGTGAAAGAGTTTTGAAATTTTAAAAAAAATCGAGTTTTGAAATCAATACACTATTTCCGAAATTAATACAAATGTTCTATTTTCAGAATGTAAAAATCAAATTATTGATTAATTTAATGGGATTTTATTCCTCACCTGTGGCGTCACCTGGTGGGAAAATTAGAAAATTTTGATTTAGAGATTCTATACTATTTTTGAGGCCAGCGTCCTTCCCTAGAGCTAGAACAATCCCTAGAGCAGGGCGTCCATTGTTCGAGTCCGGTTTGGGCATTGTTCTTCTTCTGTGTTCTATCTGTAAGATGTATGAATTCCCCCCCCCCTGTAAAAAGGGATTGTGCAAGTAACTGTGATGAGTGTGTAGCTAAGTCACACCCTTGTTCCTAGTTGAAGCTACTTCAAAAAAAAGAGACACTAATACGGCTTAAAATCGCTGACTGCCGTCAGCTCGCTTGTCCATGGTAAGTTCCATTAGTAGCCCCAACAGCAACATAATATTTTTGATAGGGAATCCTAAACTAAAGACTGAAAGAGAGAGAATAACTACAATATCTTTTTTAATTTTTAGTATATCAATAAAAATATTTTTAACTGGTTTTCTTAAATTCAACTAAAGGTTGGAAACATGGCTGACACAGTTTGTAAATTCAGTATTTTTCCATTAAAATAATCGTTGATATAATGTAAATAATCAATTAGAAATAAAATTAACTGCAATGAAAATGGTTTTAGTCAAATTATCAATCTATATATATAAGTGTGTGTGTGTGTGTGTGTGTGTGTGTGTGTGTGTGTGTGTGTGTG
>JAOUZG010050968.1:14109888-14123262 GCA_026289955.1 Argiope argentata | reverse complement strand
TGTGTGTGTGTGTGTGTGTGTGTGTGTGTGTGTGTGTGTGTGTGTGTACGATAAGTACATAAACTGTTTAATACAGGGTGAACCTAACAAAATAGTAAATATAATACAAAGATCCTAAGATATTTAGATATTTAATACTTCATAAGGAACGTGCAAAAACAAATGTATTTCAAACTAAGAATCAAAATATTATCTCGAAAGGAAAAAAGCAATGAAATTGTTTTCATTCTAAAAAAATAATTTAATTTTTTCACATTCAAATTTAATTACTATTCGTTTTTTAAACATGTGTGACTGTTGACTTGCATAATGTAGTCCGTGTCAAATCTTAATTGTATAACGAATTTCAAAATCCTGTCTAATAAAATGACTCAAAACTTTGGTTTTTTCTTAGAATATTAACGAATCCTTATTTCATTCTTAATTACTATCATAAAATTCGAAAGTAATGCTTACTCAAAAAAAATTTGGAGATGCAAATAGATCATTTACAAAAAAAGATCATGAGATATAAATACATGAACAAATAAGTCTCGTTAGAAATTAAAATGATAATATATTTAAACATATAAAAACACACGAATCATAGTATTAAATCATTTACTCTCAGTATAAATTTAGAAAATATAAAATTATTATGATTTTTTAAATTAATTTTTAAACTTGTTTATAAGTTGAACTCGCTCACCTATTTTCTATTTTTTGATCTTCCTAGTTTCTCATTTACGAATTATAAAAACGAGAAAGTAGCTTAACCATTCAAAAATTGGACTTGAAGATTCTATTTAAAATCTTGCTTAGTTCTAAAAAAAAGTTGCTTTTTATATTCTGCTTGTTATAACTGAAGAAGTGCAAGTGAGGAAATTTAAATTTGGTTGATGATCTATCTCTACATCAAAATTGATTATTTCTATCAATATTTCCATTAAAGGAACAAATTTCGTTAAAGGAAAAGTAAGTTTGTCCATTAGTTTAAAAGAGAACACAATAACTCGATAACTTTTATGGATAAAATCTTGTATGTTGCTCATTCAGTTAAGTCATATATCTAAGTCAAATTTTGAACAAAATTCATTTGACTGATTAAATGTCTGTCTGTTCATACGTATATGAACCTAGTAATGAAAAAAAAAATACATCAATCTGGAGAATTAAATTTTCGGATTTCTTAACTCAAGAAGTGCAGATATGTAGTAAATTTTCGAATAGTTCAAAAAGAATTCCCAATTTTCTTTTTTTATAAAACTGAGCTAGACATAAAATTGGGCGTTTTATGGAAGTAACTTGAAAATCGATGGGAAAATTCTCCCGTTGGTTTATTGATAGGATATTTTAATCTCGGAAATGGAATGTGAGAAAAAAATATAAAAGGTTGTGATATATTTTTCTGGAAGGATATATTCCTAAATATCTCTTATTTTTTCTGACATAGAATCAAATTTTCGTATATTCCGAATCTAATATTTTCTCAATGAAAATTTTTAGAAACGATCAAAATCTTTCGATTCACGCAATGATAGTTGCAGATTTCTATGATGTTTTACTTTCACTTAGCTTGATATACGTAAATATTCTTAATAAAAATTATTTCAAACAACTAAAAATGAAATTAACCATTGCATAACTATCTTGAAAGATATGATTTTTAATAATCTTTGCTTGTAACTTCTTTTTTCTAATCTCCACACTACGAACGGTATGCTATTGCTTGAAGTTACCACTGAATTTTCATTATATAATTCTTTCTAAAACATACCGTAATAATAAACTAAGCCTAATATATTTTCCTTCTATACAAATCTACTTGAAGATCACGATTTGTATTTTTTTAAATATTTTTCCTTATAAGGCTCTACTAAATTATAAGTACCAATTTATAACTTCAAAAATTGAAGTAGAGTAATAACATAAGCCTAGTTAATCTTGTTTACTTTCAAATGAGCAGAAGGGTTATTTTTATTTGCCGTACATATAAACTTCTGAATAGTTTTCTAAGTCTGTTCTCTATCTATTGTCCATACCTATTGCATTTCATAATTATCTTAAAATGTGTGAGGGTTACGGTGGCTTGATGGTAAGGTCTCGGCTTGTGATCTATCGGGTGTTCGGTTCGAGCCCGGATTTCACTAAAGAACCGTCGTGTAAAGGGCTCTGTTGCACGTTAAATCCAATAGGGTGAAACGTCTTCCTGCTGGTGTGGTGTGAAGAGGAGGTAGCCAGCTCAGGTGTCATCCTCGTCATCTGAACGGGATTCAAAATCATGAGGTCCATCACAAAATAGCCCTAGTGTTGTTTACAACTTGACGTTGATATAACTAAACTAAACTAAAACCTAAAATATAGGTTTTTAAATTATCCTTGTTTGTGACTTCTTTTCTGATCATTATCATTCGAACGATATGCTTGGCACTGATGATTTTATTGTAGTTTCCTTTTCCTCGAAGTTCCCCCTAAATTTTCATTACATAATTCTTTCTAAAACATTGAGTAATTATAAAAGAAGCCGAATAAATTTTTCTACTATACAAATAATTCTACTTGAAGATCAATGATTTATTTTTGTCCTTATAAGCTTAGACTGAATTATTAATATCAATTCTTAACTTCAAAAATTGCAGTAATAATATAAGACTAATAATATTTTTATGTTGTCAGAGGATCAGTAGAATTATTTTCCTTTATTCTACATAGATTTCTATAGCTGTTCCTGGCTTTAGGAATATGTTATAGTAATGAAATAAACCTAATTGTTATAATTCCGAGAGGGCATTTTCTTAAAAGGCCTGAATGTTGCACACATATAAAATGCAGTAAAAGTTTTAATCAAATAAAAGCAATCCTTTTGAATAAATTCAGCATTCCGATTCCTGGGAAAGATAACCGATGCATAATTCAAAACACTTCATACACGAGGAGTAAAATAATTTTAATTATTTTTAATGCAAATGGATTACAAGCTAACAATTTATTCGTGAAATAATTAGTAGTAAAACCCGACTTGTATTCTTAACATCCGCGGATGTCTGACTAATAAAGCATTATTCTTTCCTGACAAGATCCATAATTCAACAGAGAAATGAACGGACAAGAATACCGAATGAGTTGCAAAATTTGTTACCGTCACTGTTACTGCTTACAGCATCATAAATAATGTTTCATTACAGAAAGCAAGTAAACACCGAGCTCACAAATTTTCTCATATAATTCCTTTTAGCTTTGAATGCATTCAACGCGTTTCTCGTGAAGGAAACGAGATATCCTTCTTGCATTCCGCTTAAACGTTGCTTTTGCCGATGTAAAAGATTGCATATTTTTTTAAAACTTTAATCCGGATGAGTCCTAAAAACAGTTTGTCTGCAGTTGAATATTAAGCATCGCGTGACTGAGATGCATTAGGAAGTCTGTCTCATAATTTGCATTCAAAATATGTTCTTGGATCTAACTTTTGTTTTTAAAGGATAATTATACATTCTGAAATCTCCATAAGGTGTGGAAATGTTTACTAAGAACGCAAAATCTTATTATTATTTTGTAGATCCACACGCATGGGAAATAATTAGGCGGTTCCACACCTACCAAGTATAAATTGCAGAGCCATTTTTGAAGAGTTTCATTTCCCTGCTATTTTTCGCTTTTGACCAGATTATTCCTAATTGAGATGAAACTACGTAAGTTATGAAATAGCCATTTCGGAATATATATTGAAATTTTGCATTTTTATTATGAATTCATAGCTTGATTGTACATTACATTGTGACTCAAAAATTGATTAACACTTCTTTAGAAACTGTTATTATATACCTCATATTTCAGACGCAACAATCTCTTCAAACGCACGATTTTTTTTATCTCCAATATCTTAATATTTATCTCTATGATTTATATCTTTAGGATTGATTAACTCTTCTTTAGAAACTGCTATTATATAACTCATATTTCATACACAATAATCTCTTCAAGTGCATGGTTTTCTATAATCCCCAATATTTTAATATTTTATCTTTATGATTGATTAACTCTTCGTTAGAAACTGCTTTTATGTATCTCATATTTCAAGCGCAACGATCTGTTCAAACACATTATTTTTTTAATCTCCATTATCTTAATATTTTATCTTTATGATTGATAAATTCTCCGTTAGAAACTGTTATTATATACCTCATATTTCAGAAGCAACAATCTCTTCAAACGTATGATTTTCTTTAATCTCTAATATCGTAATATTTTATCTTTATGATTGATTTACTCTTCGTTAGAAACTGCTATTATATACATCATATTTCAGGCGCAATGATCTCTTAAAATGCATGCTTTATTTAATCTCCAATATCTCTATATATTATTTTTATGGTTGATTCGCTCTTCGTTATAAACTGCTATGTATGTAACTCATATTTCAAGCGCAACAATCTCTTCAAACGCATGATTTTCTTTAAGCTCCAATATTTTAATATTTTATCTTTATAATTAAATTAACAATATGAAAGATAGCCATAAAATATATGAGATGTACCAAATTCTATTTAACTCAATGTAACTAAAAGCCCGCATATTATTCTGACTATGGTAATTATGGCAAAAGAATTAGCACTAGTTTTTGCTAATAACTGTAATAAAGTAATATATGTGGATTTGGTTTAGCAATAAAATTATCTTCTATCTTTTATTTTGACATCCTTGGCAAGTGTGATTGATTCAATTAATTGTCCTCATAAAGGTTCCAAAAATTGTCTTTTAAATTGCATATAAATATATAACATAATACTGAATACTGTCACTCAAACCTCATCGGTGGTTGTAAAGTCGAAATTCCCTTTCTAAGTCCCACCTTGCAGCTAATACAATAAATAAAAATCACAAGGAGTGAGATCTAGGTAATGTTGTAGTCACCAACAGGAAAAATCTTGGAAACAGGAAACTACTCCGCTCTTCTGTAAAACTTGATTAAAACACAAACCAATATGAAGAGTTGCTCCATCTTATTAAGATAGGGAAAATTACCGGCATCTATATTATTGAATTTGAGTAGTAAAAAAATTAAGAAACATCCTTTGATATATATTTACAATAACCGAATAATAACCCAATTACATCGTTTTCTAATGAAATACATACCCAAAATGTAGAAGACTACGATTATTCACCAAAGTAATCATTTTTTATTACAAAGGTATAGTTTGAAGTATTTGGGTATTCTGTGAGTAACAAGTGCAACAACTGTTTGTTCACAGTTCCATGAAGATAAAAAAATAATACTGTATTGCCTCATTGGATACTGAACGGAAATACACCCATTACAACTTCACTATTCTAATAAACAGTGAGAATCTGGAACTTTCATTATTTTAAATGAAACGGAGTAAAGTCATTGAAAAAAATTTATCAATTGTAATCATTGTGTAATTTTCTATCTATGTAATTTTTTCGGCTAATTAATTTGGCACAATGCAAGCACATTACAGTTGTTGTGAAAATTGGAACTTAACTTCTTTAACAAACTCCAATAGTGGTAATATTTTACAGAGCGAATTTGACTATATTTGAATGAGCTGATTTTTTTACAATCGTTCTCCAAACACCTTTTGTGATTTTATGATAAACTTTTTTATTGATTTCACAGATTTTGCAACTCTAATAATGCTGTTAAAAAAAACAACCAAATATCTTTCAAATATTCTACCTGCAAATATTATATTTTTAAGAGCCCATAGTAAATCTAGAGTGGAAAAATTGCTAAAATATGCAAATGAAATTTAAAAAATAAAGACAAAAAACAAGCTCTTTGGTAAACAGCAAGGGATGATGATGACGTGTCCGTTTTACAGCGGAAGGAGGGGTGCAGTAAGTTCTGAGGGTATGAACCCTTGAGCACCCGAGGGTAGAAGTCTGACTTCTAGCTCATATGAAGATGACACACACTTATCGCATTCGCTTGCACAGCCCCTTTTTACAGGAGGGCACACCTCGCATATAAACAACCATTTCCTGACCGGGACTCTTGCATCACGAGGAGGACGCACTACCTTTGTGCCAAGACACTGGCAGTCTTAGGGATAGAAACTAGGATTAAAGCCAAATATCCATTAAATTTATCAAGGCCTCTGAGATAAGCTAAAGAATCCCAAATTCATTTTTTGCTGATTTCAAGTAGTTGGTTATATATCCAAGCTAAGAATACCACTCATTCTGTAGAGGGACTAACTTTTTTCCTGTTTGAAACTATACAAGTAAGGTACTCATGAAAAATGTATTTGGAAAATATGTCTACTTCTTTTTAAATTAGTGGTTACTTTCATTTGATGAATTGCTACCTTCAGTTTAATTCAGCTGAAGAATTAAAAATTTTGTAATTCGAGGCTCAATTGTGAATATTTTCAAACGAAAATATAAGTAATGATTTTCCTGGTTCTATCTCTGATGGTCAGAGAAGTACTACAGCCTTTAAATAATTATAATGTAGGAAAACAACATACTCTTAATTATTCATTAGAGTCAAGATATCTTCAAAAAGAAGAAAGCAAATATTTAACAAGATTTAATGCTAATATCCTAGAAATTCTCCAAATTGCGTCTGCAATAAGATTTATGCTTTTTAATTAATTTCCTGCTTCGGATATTTTTCCGAAAATGCAAATAGACACGGTAGAATTTGTCGCTATGTCTACTACCAAAACTATCTCGCAATGAGCTGCTGAAAGAATCATTGAATCAGATTGGTAGTTAAATGTATCAGCTCACATACTTATTCTTGGTATACGTATTTTGGTAAATGGTTTTGCAGAATACGTCCTAAAGTTAGATTTTATTTATTTAAAGTTCTATTTGAGGATATCAATAAATGTTTTTGAAGTGAATAAATGTGTATTCTAGAAACAAACTATGCTTTCCTTTTTTTAATTTTTGATTGAGTTTATTAAGAAACTGAGCAGAAATACATAAATATTTACAGATATAAGATAAATTTTAAAATACATTTAATAGGTAATTATTGCAAATACATAAGAATTTTGATGATTTTTGAGCCTACCTAAGGAGTAAAAATTATATCATTTCAATATTAGCAATATTTTGTCATGGTTAGCGTATTTTAATGTGCTTTATTATTCCTTCAAAGACTGGGCTTCAGAGTTTTAAAATAGGTTTAAACTTATTATTCAATTGAATGATTATTATTGAATTGAATGATTCACAAAAATTTCATTTAATTCTCGACATCTATATTCCTTATTGCAAGAGAAAATATGCATATTTTTATATAAAATCTATTAATCCAATAAATTAGCTTCGATACGCTTTGCTTATAATAGCACTGATGCAACTAATAAAAATTTATGCATTTGCAATATAATTATTTTGAAATTCCATAATGTAGAAATAAGAAGAAAAGTAACCTTAAGCAACTTAAAAAAAGGTAACAGTTCAATCAAAACAAATCTGAGCTTCGAAAAAAATCGATTTCGAACTTTCCTAATAGTATCCTGAACTCATATTCAAAAATTTTCAAATTTCTATCTGTTTTTAATAAAAATTTCCCCAGATTTATCCGAAAATTAATATTATCTAATGGTTTAACTTGTAAAACCTATGATATTGTATATATAGTGTGAATGTGCCGGCGTCCTGGTATAAGGGTAAAGCGTATTCCCCATGATATGGGTGTCCCGGGTTCGAGTTCCGATTCAACCATGGTTGTTCTTCTGTGTTCGATCTGTAAGATGTAGAAATATCCTCCCCCCCCCCACTGAAAAGGGGCTCTGCAACCGACTGTGATGAGTGAATAGCTAAGTTGTACATTTTCCCCTAGTTCGTGCTACTTATAAACAAGAGACGCGCCTTTCGGCTTAAAACTCAATGATTCATCGGTAATGCTTGTCCATGGCAAGTGTCACTAATAACATCAACAACAGATTGTATGTAAACTTATCCTAGAATAAGAATCACTCTTATTCTACGAAATTATATAAACATTTCTTCACTTGCTCATATTATGCATGCAAATTTTAAATCTGCTTAGGTTAAATTGAAATATTTTGATCATAAAATATTTCTGATGCCTTATCATTTTAACTTTCAAGAATAGGTAGTGTATATAAAGTATAGTATACAGCCAAAAATGTGTGATTTTGACAAATTTGCACTTTTTAGAAAGCCCTGAGTCCGAAAAAAACATTTTTAGAAAAGGTTCGCCTGTTTCATAAGCTTATAACAAAGATAACTCAAAAATACTTTTAGATATACCAACGAAATTTGATATATAATCCTTTAATTAAATTTGTTGATTTCTTTCAAATTTTGATCTAATTCTGCTGCACGTAAGTTTGTCTGTCTGGTTGTTTGATAATGATGATGTTGAATAAAAGTGTCAGATTGTTTGATGTTGAATAAAAGTTAAAACGATAACTACAAAGTGATGAGAGTTAGATCAATAAAATTCAGTTCACAAATTTAAAATGTATGGTTTAAACATTGTTAAAATTTTGAGTTAAATACAAAAAGGGTATGTTTTTTGGTCTAAATCCAACAATGAAAGTCAATCGGTGTGTACTTTCAAAAGCATGTAAAATAACAAGCATTTAAATATATCAAATTTGTTATGGAATTTTAAAACAAGTAAGGTTTTGGATTAATGTTTTGTTTAAATTTGGTCCAAAAAAGCGTCTTAAAACAAACAAAAATTTATAACCGTATACCAGAGATTAAGCGCCAAAATTCTCACCAATGAGTACACTACAGATCCAGTAAAAAATCTCAAATTCACTCCAAAGGTTAATATTTCGTATCTATTATATGCCAGTGCCATGTAAGATATTTTCTGGGATAACACATTTACTAGAATGTGTGCGAGAAAATTTCAAGGGGACCAATTTAGCCGGTTTGAGCTAGCCTTCTTTTTACAAAATAATTATTCATATTCTTTCATGTAGAATTTCCTTTTACAAAAAGAAGTTTTTTTACCTATAAAAACAACAATAATGACCCAATTAAGCTTCAAATTCAAGAACTTAATACGCTTTTCTTAACATCTTCAAATGGATTTAAATTAGCAAAACTAGATGGACATGTTATGTTGAAGATTCTATTAAAAATTATACTTTATAGAAATTTTCCTCTTAACTTAATAGAGAGAGGGAAATTCATTAAAACTGTCGATTTGGAAGTAGTATTTAAAATACAGAAACTTCCAAAGTTCTAGTATATTGAAGAAAGAGGAAGTTTTGAGTATTGGTAAAAAAAATTATAAAGAATTTTTAAGACTTCAAAAGTGCAGAAATTCCAGCAGGATTTTTTTAAAGGAAAGATTGGCGGTATTCTCAGATAAGTATCTGCTGCATGGAAGGTATTCAGATATCTTTCATAGAATTCTTTTATTTATCAAAAAGGATTTCAAAAGTTTTGGAGCACTTAATTTCTGCCTTTTAAAACTCTTTTAAAGAAAATATGTCCAAATTTTCATTTTCTGCGTATGAATATGCAGGCTGATATTGGATGATGACTACAAAGTGAAACTTTTTAAAGATATCTTTTTTTAAAAGGCACAATCGGATTATAAGATAACGTAATGTATGAACTACTAGATATTACTTCCTATGAATATGCTCATTTCCTCAGATTATCGTTATAAGAATTTTTGCAAAATTTCTGTATATCTAATTTTGATGAAAAGAATAGTAATAATTTTTTTCGGTAAATTATGCTTAATTACTTCAATTTTAACGATGAAACTAGTAATGTTTAATTATTAAATTTTTGATATTATTTTATCGTTATTTTCAGAATGAATTAGAATTAAAATTTTAAATCACTTTCCAAATAATACTTCATAAAAAGTGAATAAATAATAAGTTATTGAGTTTTTAAAAAAGAAATTTTCATTAATTATAACTTTTGGAGAAAATCATCAGCATTTATCATTGCTTCTATTTATAGTTTGGATTTAGCATTCGCACAATCAAAAAAAGGTTATATTAATATAAAGAAAACTATCTTGAAATGGATGTTTTCAATAAGATTAGCATTTATATTGAAAGGTATTATTTTTAATGAAGCATTTTATAATTCAAATGTTGTTGTTTTTTCGATTTCTCATTACTGTGAAAATATTTTAAGCGTCCTTTGTAGAATATAATTGGAATGATTTTGAAAGGAATTTTTTTCATCCTTTAAGAGATAAAAACTTCAGCATGTTTCGATAAAAAATATTTACTCTTCCAAATATTTTATTACCAAAAAAAATATCAAAAGTTTTTCCATCCATATTTATTTTTAATACAATAAGGTTATTATTAGAATTTACAGGAAATTGGACAACAAATATAGTAACCGAATAAAGAAAGAATTTTCAAGAATTTTTTAAGAATTTCTTGAAAGATGATAACATGATATAAAAAATGTAAGAGTTGTGGAAAAGTTATTATTTTTCTTTTTAAAAAACTTTTTTGAGAAGAGTAATTATTGTTTTCTGTTCTAAAAATATTTTCGAAATGGAGTTTTATATTTCAAGCTATTTTTTGAATAAATGATAAAATAGAAAGAAATAAATGGTTTATTCGATATTTTTTAAAATTATTTTTTTACATGAAAATAGATTTCTTAAAATGCTTAAACAATGGGTTTTTTTTAAGATTTTAATCAAAAATAAAACCAAAATATCCTTAGGAACACTATTAAAAACCAAAAAATCCTTGGGACCATTATTAAAAACCAAAATATGCTATTAATCTTTTTCCTGTAGCTGGAACACGATTGTTTTTTACCTTCGAAAAATAAATAAGGGTATATTAAATCTCTCTCTCTTTTAATGACTTTCTTTGTGAATATAAGTTAATGTTATTACAGAGAATGAACGCAAGGATGATTTAATTTTCAGTGATAACAAATTCTATTTCTTAGCTCTTGGGTTATAATTTTCCAAAATATTCTTTCACACTATAGTTGTAAAAGATCCCACTATGCTAAAAAAAAGACGTTGTTTCTGAATTTCCGATGTTCACATTTTAATTTTATGACAAACATGCACTATCCACACACAAAAAAACGCGCTCTCGTCATTAATAGAAACAGAGCCATCACCATAAATTCAATGTCTCAGTCTAATAAGCTGGAAGACCAGTCAGTAGATCTAGGTCCAAATATTTGAATCTGAATTTTAAAAAAAAATTTAATTGTTGATCAAAATGTTTACTTCTGCGTTTCTGTTATATGAATATTCAATATGGATGTAATTTTAATTATCTTAAAAACGCTAAAAGGTGTGATCATCTTCAGATTTCTTACGCCTGGATAAAGTTTCAAAACGAATTTTGATGGTGAGACAAAAAGGGCTCCTTTTGCTTTTCAAGTCAGAATAAAAGCTTTTTAATTGGACTTGGAACTTAAGTCATTTACAGAATGGTTGAGAACAGACATGATAGTTCTATATTAGCGGAGCGAAAGAAATCTTATTATCTAGTAGCATCATTTGTATTAGCCCATATGTAGAGAAATAATCAACTGGCACAACAACTGGACAACTAGGTAAACGAAAAATTAAGCAGTGAACTTCAGAAGAAACAATAAAAATTGTTTCGATGCACAAATTTATTACTTTGAAATACAAAGAAACTCAATTTGAGAGAAGAAATACCTCAAACTAATTAGAGAACAGGACAAATTAATTCTAAATTAGAAGAGGAGATGAAGTTTCAATTTTTTACTGATAAAATATCTATACTTACACAAACATAGATGAAAAATCAATTTTATGTAGAATTTGAAGATTAATGTTACAAAATTTCTCACAAGAACTAGGGGAAGATGCAGGCTTTATAGTCTAGAAAAACGTGCTAGATATACGCAACATAAGCTACAAATATACATCGAATTAATTCTATTAAATCCGCTTATTTCGGGCAACAGCAAAGATATAGAAAGCACTCCAAAATGGAAAGACGCTCTCTCAAGGTAAGCCAACTACTGTAGCTCGTTCTTTGAACTGATCTGATTCTTCACTTAAGCCGTACTTTACATACAGTCCTACTAAAGGGGGAGGGACAAATTCAGTAACGAAGCTCTCGTTCTGGACAACAGTGGAACTTTCTACAACATTCTCTAAGACTAAATATTTATATCTTAGCTTCTATTACATATTTTACGTGTATTAAAATCCATTATCGACCACATTATGTCTTTAATACACCACCAAATTAGTCAAATATTCTGTTGTAATTCGCCTTAAAACAGTCTTTTCTAGTTGATGCGCGATTCCATTGCAATTAATTTTATACAATTAAACAATTTACAATATTTACACAAAAATTCATAAATATTTCAATATTTAAACCTACATTACACAAAATTCATAACAGTATGTAAGGAAAATGTGCAAAAGTTCACTTAAGAAAACATTGAATTTAGTTTATGAATATTTCAGGAAGTATTTGTAAGATTTATAGTTAAATAAAAAAGCCATAGAAGCAAATAAATTTAACGCCTATTTTAAAAGCTCTATTTCTTGAGTTCTTGCTACAATAATGAAGGCCAAGATGCCAGGCACTTGATACTTAAATATACCTAATTCACTTCCAAAAGACGTATACTTATAATTATGTCTATTAAAATGGACCTCGTAATTTTGAACAGCAGTCAGATTACCAGGATAGCACCTGAGATGGCACCTCCCTCTCGAAACAAACGCGCATCACCACATCAAAAATCAGTTTAGCAAGACCTCCTCCTATATTTGACTTTGTTCAGAGCAAATCCTCTTTTAATTCATTTTGCATATGTATTAATGGTATTTTCCTCTTATTATTTCGACTTCATTTCTGAGTGTTTACTTATATATAATCTAATAATATATTTTTGTCTTTGTGTATTTGTGTTTTGAATATCTTATTTTGATCATGTTTCGGAATCTTTCCCATTGTATAACATTAATTAGTGAATGTTTTCGTTTGCATGTAAGCAGTTTTTTATTCTGTTTGAGTTTGTAAATATTCTTGTTTTTGTTGTTGTTGTCGTTGTTTTTGTATTTATACATATTTCTCTTTTTGTTTTCATTTATGCATATTCTTGTGTGCCTGCGCACTGGCATTGGGATAGCGCGTCTTCCTCGTGATGTGGGCGTCCCGGGTTTGAGTCCCGATTCGGGCGTAGTTGTTCTGTGATCTATCTGTGATGTTTGTAAATGTGTCCCCCTGTAAAAGGGGGTTTTGCAAGCGGACGTTACGAGTTAGTAGCAAAAGTCGTACTCTTGGCCCTATTTGTTTCAAGAGAGGCTGATTAGGCTAAAATCTCTGCCTACTTCAGCGAGCTTGTCCATCGCACGTGCCATAAAAAACAACAGCAACATATTCGTGTGTGTGTGTGTGTGTGTGTGTGTGTGTGTGTGTGTGT
>JAOUZG010050968.1:14094521-14109788 GCA_026289955.1 Argiope argentata | reverse complement strand
AATATTTGTTGGAATACAAGGTTGGAATACAGCTTCAAAAATATGATTGGCGAGAAGACATATTACTTTCAGATAAAAGAAGGATATGAAGCTGTATAGTTTACAGTTATCAGCATCAACCTAAGTGCAGTTAAGAAATCAACTGTAATAACAAGTGCACTCTCGGCAAGGAGAAGCTTACATAGTTTATCACAGAAGAAACAGTAAAAATACTTTTTGAATACTTCAGAAAGTATTTGTTGGGCTTATTTTTAATTTCTGTAGATGTTTTCCCTTTTTTTATAAAGCAAAAACAGGGTTTAAGTTGGAAAGAAATTTCTTTTCAGAGGTCTCAGCTACTGTCAAGAAGCTATTTAATTTACCTTAACATTGAAAAAACGCCAATGACTTGAAAGAGTGGAAAATCTACACCCAATAAAGCTGCCTTGCGTCAAACCTCGACTCGCTATTATCTTTAAGAAAGAATGGGAGCTGTTTAAAAGTTTCGTGATAAAATCGGCACGCACTGAAAAATCTAATAAAGTCTCTCAGCCAGAGCATGACTTTCACTCTCTTAACGGCATTTCTTTCAAACCTTTATAAAGACCACTTTTCCTGCCTTTTTCAGAGAACTCTTAATTTTTTAGAGACGCCAACCCTGGCAAAACAGATTACTTTTAACAAAGAAAAATATAATTAAAAGTTTAAAGTAAAAAGGATTAACCCATAAACATTTCTGTAACAGGCTGGTCGTTTTGTTTTAACATCAAATTTATCTTTAAAAAAATTCACTTACAAAAGCATGTTTAAGTCATGCATTGAATTGCACCTTGTTCGATACCTAAATCTGAAATTAAGGGAAAGAGTGATTGATTAAAACGATAAAAATCACCTAGACAGGCTTATTTTTCTTATGAGTGCTTCAAGCTCTAATATGTGTAGAATTTACAATAAAGGTTTCACTTAAAATATGTCGTTGATATATTAGGAGATCTCAGATTGAAAATTTCATATAAATCAAGTTATAAGACTCTTTTCATCGGAAACTAAAGTATATGTTATCTGTAGATAATAATTATACATTATCAACGCTTTTGAATAGAGGAATTTTATAATATTCTCATTTCTGTATGGATTTCGTAGCATGTTTATGAATTTATATTTAATTTTATTTATTTTGAATTTTCTAAAGGTAGAATTTCGCAATTGATTTCTTCTTACTTCCTGGTACTTTAAACTGTTGAAAGGTTTGTAATGTGTGTGAACTTCTGCCCTCGGGTGCTTCTCCTCCTTCCGTTGTAAAGTGGAACATGACGACAACAACAACAAGTAATGTTGAGACATTTCATCCACTTTTAGTATCATTAAAGTAAAAGAAAAAGAGATTTATTACAGACAAAAATTACTTGTTGATTTTTCAGGTGTAGTGTGCATTCTTATATGGATTGGAATGACTGTAAATGTGTTAAATAATATGTTTCATCCGTCCATAAACGCTAAATAAATTCGAAAGTTAAGAAGTTAAATTATGTAATACACATTTCAGTAAGTGGAAAGGTATCCAGCATTGGAAAAAAGTGCAAAATTCTTATTAAAAACACTTTTTAATAGATTTTTTTACTTCATTTTAAAAAGATTAACTACATGAAAAATTTAAATTATTTAAAAGTAATTTAAAATTTATGTTTTCTACTTCTATTATATAAATATTTTACTCGCCACAAAATGTTGCATTAATTTTAAACTCACCTTTACAGATCTTGAAGGCTAGTTTTAAATCTAGCTCTACTATTTAGATCATAACTAAAGAAATACACAAATGTTTCTCTGCGCAATTCCCCCCCCCCCAAATATGAGTTTCATTGCATTTTTATGTTTTTTGTTGCAATTTTCAGTCATTATAATGGCGAATCCGAATAGAAATGAAAAATAAGCAGCAAATGTAACATTTTTTAATGCCGTATTTTTCCCTATCATTATCATATTTTGAAACAACCGTATGACCATTGAGGGATAAATGTAGAAAAATTAAAATATAAAATATTGGAAAATTGAAATATAAAAATTTGAAAAATTAAAATATAAAATATTGGAAAATTGAAATATAAAAATTTGAAAAATTAAAATATGAAATATTGGAAAATTTAAATTAAAAATATTGGAAAATTTAAATATAAAATGTTGGAAAACTAAAATAAAAAAAAACGTTGGAAATTTCAAATATAAAATGTTAAAATTAAAATATAAAATTTTGAAATATACAATAAAAAAATATTTTAAGCAATGATAAAAAAAAACAGTTCATTATTGAGATTTTTTAATGGGTGAAAGAATTTTTGGTCAAAAAATGCACGTTTTATTACTGTGGAATAAAATATATGATTTTTTTCCTTCAATTGCTATTGATTAACGGATTCTCGCATTTCATACATTTGTCACATCATCATTTTCAATATCTTGAGTAAGAAATTATTTAATAATTATAGCATTGTCATCAAAAAAGAAGATTGGTTTCATTTGTGATAGGTTTTGATGTAATTATTGTTTCTGATTAAAAGAAAAAACAATAGCTAGGTTAGTTTTCTTTCATCTCATCAAGATGTTTTTAATACTATTTTTTATTATGTTACTCTTTGAAAGCTACGTCTAACAAAGCTTCTGCATTTCAGTTCGATTCCTAGTGCATTTTTTTCCAATTGAGATATTTTATCTATATTTTGAGTCTTCCATTAATCTTTTAAGAATTTTCTTATGCTTGGCTCAGAAACCATTTTGAAAATGACAAATTTGATGCTTTTGTTTCTGATACTTCAGATATGAGCCCAAAAAATGATTTTTTTTATTTTTTTAGAAATGATATAAGAATTACTAAAATTGCTTTTAATAATTTTCCTTCTCTTCATTATAATAAATCACGCTTGATCTGATAATTATCTTTTCAATTCTATCCTTTTTAAAATCCATGCATGAATCCATTAATTTTTGCAATTAAAACCGACAAAAGTAAAGAATTACTCAGAGGAATAACAAAGTATTCTATGCCTTTTTTATATTACAGAAAAATTATTAAAATTGCTTTATTCGTATTCTTTTTTTTCAGTATATTAAATTACGCTTAATCTCCTAATTACTTTTTGAATTCTATTCCTTTTAGATTCCATTTATGAATCCATTGATTTTTGCTATTAAAGTCAACGAAAGTAAAGAACTACTCAAAAAGAGAATAAACTATTCCATTCGTTTTATATTAAAAGAAAAGCTAAATCAAACTTAATTAAGATAATAAAAACATTTGATGAATATTTGATTCGGAAAGATAAAATATTTTCCTTGATGGCATAGGCTAAAAACTCTTCCGTTTGTTCAACTTGTGTCTTCCGGCAAAGCAAACCAGTTATGAACGAGATATTTTAAAATAAATTTTAAGGATTTCCTTAAACATTATTCCTGGAAAAATATTTGTATCCGAATTTTAACTTTCCCCGAAAAATACTGTTTAATAAATTAATATATATGATCATTATCTCACAATAACATAGAATTAAGGTAAACTGTTAACTTTTAATATTTTTTTAACTAAGCTTAACGCAAGTTATTTATACTGTGTTCAGTAAACCAAGTTTTAAATTACAAATAGATTTTTAATAGATATTCCAATCAGTAATATAATTTATAGACAAACTCTCTGACCCGCCACGAAAGTACACGGATTAACCATAAAACTGAATGACCAGACATCAGCAACAGCAACTCTGGCTGGAACTTTGGTTCTGTCCCACTGGTCACGGTGCAACCCTCCCCGTAGAAAGTACATCCTTTCATTGATGGGAGGAATCCAACCCCACCTATTAGTGTGCCGAGCAAGGGTGGCGAGATCCAATCAACATAACGGAAGCATCTCTTCTTCATTTACGAGATACCCCCCCTGTGGGGACTGTTAGTAATACAAGTAAAAAAATTTCATTTCTTTATTACAGTGATTTTTCCAACTAATATAAATACTAAATTTGGTTATTATTTAAAACTTTTGATCACAATACAACTGTTTAATTTCAAACTTTCGTTGATACGTATTTACTAGTTAATTATAAACACTTATACTTACGTTTAGTTGGTTTATCACAGTATCCGGAAACGAAATCCTCCAAAATGAAATTTGACATATGTAGCTTCGAATTCACTTGTATGGCATTCCCGTCCACCCATTTCAATGACACATCCTTCGTTTCAAAACCATCTGAAATTAAGCGAAATTCATTAATACTCTTCACGACAAATAATTTCGTTTAAAATGAAACTTCAGTAACTAATTAGTATGTGTCTAATAATTTCAAATATTGTTTAAATATGCGGCTAACAGCGTGAGTTTCAAGGAATGGCAATAAAAACTAGTAATGAACATTTAATAAAAGAAAAATCATTTTTCTTAATTTTTATTGTAAGTTCTGTATTTAATTAGTAGTATTAAGTAAACTGTAAGCATTGTGAAAGTTTAAAACAAAGGACAAAGAACCCAAGACCGGAAACAGTCACCTCAAATCAAGAACTTATGGTCTATCAATAACGCAATTCCGCTAATGTATCATTTCGACCTCTCGGTTTCAATTACTCAACGATTTTCTCATCGGAAATGCTCTCAAGGTACCTTCAGATAGAAATATTTATTCAGATTCTACATTAATATCTCATTAGTATTGATATTAATAATGTAAGAGCGTAGACATAGAGCAAATGACTAGAAAAATTACATTACCGAATTTCCATCAGTTTTTAAAACAGAAAAAATGACTTGTACAACATAAAACTATAAATAATTATATATTAAACTAGGATGTGACTAGAAAAATTATAGTTGCTTAAATTTTCATCAATCTTTAAAACAGAAAAAAATTACTCGTACAACATAAAACAATAAATAACTATATAAAACTAGTATGTGACTAGAAAGATTATATTACTTTAAATTTTCATCAGTCTATAAAACAGCACAAAAAATGACACGTACATCATAAATCAATAAATAATTATCTATTAAACTAGGATGTGACTTGAAAAATTACATTACATAAAATTTCATCAGTCTTTAAAACAGCAAAAAATGACTCTTACTGCATAAAACAATAAATAACTATATAAAACTAGGATGTGACTAGAAAAATTATAATACATTAAATTTCCATTCGTCTTTAAAACAGCAAAAAATGGATCGTACAACATAAAACAATAAATAACTATATTAAACTAGGATGTGACTAGAAAAGTTATATTACATTAAATGTTCTTCAGTCTAAAACAGCAAAAAATGACTCATAAAACATAAAACAATAAATAACTATATATTAAACTAGGATGTGACTAGAAAAAATATAATACATTAAATTTTCATCAGTCTTTAAAACAGCAAAAACAGAATCATACAACATAAAACAATAAACAATTATATATTAAAATAGGATGCAATATTCGATGCATAGTAAAAGTTGGAAATAAAAATTAATCATAGGTTAGTTTTTCAAATTATACTTAATATTTCCTTTTTTTTCTTTTTTAATTTGGAAGTGACTTATGAGTCGGAAGCAAACAAAAGAGTCCCTTATAAAACGGTAACCTGAGGCATCCGTTGCATATTTTAACTCCGTGAAAAGAATGAAAAGTATCCCGACTAATCTGTTACGTCTGGTTACTTTAGTTGTAATCCACGATTATTAATTGACTCAACCTTTCTTCATGAATTCATCCATTCTTGCTTTTCTGTAACCTTTAATTTACGTTTTCGTTGTTTATTTTTGGCCGCTGATGGGAGCTCAAGGTCTTTTAAAAGCGATCTTATTTATCACCTAAGAGAAGTGGGTTATAATTGTGTGCAACAAACCTTCTCGTATTTTTTTTTCCTTCGAAGCAGGCTTTACCTTAATCTATCTTTGATGGATATGGATTCGAGACTCTATATATTTATTTAAAAATGCTTTAGCTAAGTTTGTAAAACTTTTTGTTGTAGATCTAAAAATGATTTCGTTATCCAAATAATTTTAATTTTGCGTCCATAAAACTTAAGCACTAACTACAAATAGAGATTCACACACAAATATGCACATTAAAAAAGATCAATTATAAAAATTCTTACAAATTATAATTTTGTACAAAATTAAGAATTTTCTGAAAATGACAAATTTCTACTACTGATGTGGTGTGGTATTCTGCAGTTGAAGGTCATAGAAAGAGGAGAATTACCGTTTAATATGTTTGAATCGAAATTTTTACATATTTTAATGCATATAAACCCATTATATATGCATGAGCGCGCGTGTGTTTGTGTAATATAATTTTGCAGATGGCCTTCGAAAAAAGTTTGGTAATTGGTACATCAATTTATTTTTATACCTGATGACATAGTTTCTGCAAGGGTAAAGGCGATATAGTGAAACAAGAGGAAAATGTGAGAAGTTTTATCTTGGTAATTTTACTAAGACATCCTTTAGAGATTTTTTTTACTTGTATCTGTTTAGGAAAGAAAATTTTTAGCGTCTTTGAACTTAAACCTCAGGAGTTCGAGATTTTTATCCTTTCGCATGGAACATGAGAACTAAAGCATCAGCAATTTTTTTGAGAGCATGATAGAAAAAGTTAAATAAAAAAAAGGAATTCGGATCAGGAAATATGATAAGATTCTAGGATAAAGTATCATGGGATAATGTATTTAAAAAATAGGAAATTAATTAAGATATAAGTTAAACTAAGCAATATATATATATATATATATACAAAGCTGCGTTAGTTTTATTTTTGTTATTCTAAATTATTAAACTACATTGTAAAACTGAGGTAAGCAATTAAAAGCTTTTACCAAACAAAATATTTTATGACTTCACCTTCATTTATTTATAATGAGATTTTTTTCTATTACTATCATTAAAATCATTAATGTCATTAAAATGTCATTATTTTTATCCCTTCGATCATGCAAAATATGATGAATAATGAATTCATACGCTTTTCATTTAATTTCACCTACGCAAATTTCCAACTGAGTTTCCTCATTAAATATTAAAATGAATTAATTTTCATAAATTATTTAAATGAATCTTTTTACAAAAAATATAGAATTAGAATTTTGTCATCTTAGCATGTGAAAAAAAAAGTTATATAATTACATGTATGAATATCACATTACTTATAAATAATAAATATCTAAGATAATTTTTCATTAAAAACGTATTCTTTATTAATATAATTGTTTTATAAATAAATTAGTTTAATTTGTCTTTATTATGAAAGTCTCGAATATTCAAAAGCAATTATCGGATGCATGTAAAGCATACATATTTTTGAAATTTATTTTTTAGTAATCAGTTGGCATTCATTATGAATGAGTTTCCATTATAATGAGCAAATTTTACTAAAGGCAAAACAACCTTTAGAATTTTCAAACAGTTTGTTTAAAATTCAAGCAATAAAATTTTTCTGAATATTATATTTTATGCATGCAATTATTTTTCTACAGCGTTTCCCCTACCTTGGAATCGCATTATTTGTAAGCAATTTATTAAATTTCATATTCTATATGAATTATATAAAGACAAAATCCTTTGAGATGACAAAAAAAGAAAAATTGTAGTCTTCATCTTATCTGGATGAATAAAATCTTGAACTTCAGAGAAATTTTTACTATCCCATTAAACAAAATTCGAAAGTTTTTAAAATTTGAAAGAACAATTATTTTCTATAAATTTAATTACGTTTTTATATTTTATATTATGTTCTTATATTACATGATATGTTCTTATATTTAATAATAGGTTCTAATATTTTATAATATGTTCTTATAATTTATAATAGGTTCTTATATTTTATAATAAGTTCTTATATTTTATAGTATTTTCTTTCAGCTTATTTCATTTATGTTCTTTTATATTATATTCCTATATATTATATTATTTTCATATAACTTATTACAATTATGATCCTTTATATTATGTTCTTACATCTTATTGCAATTATGTTCTTTTATATTATGTTCTTATATCTTATTAAAATTATGTTCTTTTATATCATACTCTTACAAATTATATTATGCTCCTATAACTCATCACAATTATGTTTTTATATATTTCTCTTAATGAAAATTTTCCCAGTTACCAAATAAAATTCTAAATCTACCCGATAAAAGATATAACGTCATATTTTAAAGATTTCAAATGTTTCTTTTTATATTTTAAAGCTGAATATTAACTATTTCCTTTAAATAAAACTCTTATCAATATTTTTAATTTAGAAAAACAATTTATGTACATTTGATACATCAATTTATTTTCATATTTCAAAATGCATAAAAATCTGCAACTAAAAATTAATAATTTAAGTAAACCTTCTTTAATTGTTTAAAAATGACCTTATGTAATATAATATATAACCGGATGATAGGGGTATTCTATAAACTGAATGAAATTGGTATCTCACATTTTTTTTTCTTGCTAAATCTTTCAAGCTTTAAATATTAGAGTATACATTTTTCATTTTAAGGAATAACAGATCGAAATAATACTTTAAAATAACATTTTCTAACAGCAGACAAACATCAAAATAGGATTTCTTTATATGCTAATTATAATTCAGGAATTTAAAATTTATTGCAAATATAGCACTCTGACTATTCAATATATAATGTTACAATAGTTTTACCCTTAACTTGCTTTCTTACTTTATTTTACTTGCTAAAAAGCATAACACACTATTGAAAAAACCAAAAATAAAAACATCATGAATTTTCTAGTTTTTCTATAATTTTCTGGTGCTTACACAAAATGTTAGGAATTAATTGGGATAATCCTTTCTTAAAAGTAAAAAAAAACTTCAAAAATGTGCTTTTTTATTCACAGAAATTGATTGTGCATACTTTGAAAACTTCTATCTATGGCATTGTTATCATAACCATGCACTAAACTTTGATACGAAAGAAAAACATTGGCCCGGACTAAGAGTGTAAAGAAAATATAGAGGATTAAAAGTTGATCGATAGTCGTGAGAAAACACAGTTGCGGACACCATCGAGATAGATTTCCATTCGATTCATATTCCATATAGAACACTACATCAAGAATATCCACAGATCAGTCTCCTCCTCCAAAAGTTCAAGATGCGGGTTCGAGAATCGAAATTTCTGAAGTTGACTCAGCGGGAAGAAAATAGTTGTCACTCGCTTTTTGACAGAGTGACTAAATTTGTATTACAAAGGGAATTCGTTCTGAAAGAAAGTTATTTGTAGGGAAAATCTTTTCTTTCAAAACCAAAAGAGTTCGGGCTTCGGAAATATGTGCGAAATGGAAAAACAGAAATGCAACGCACAGAAGGTTTCGTGAGAATTTTGAAGTTTCTAAAATGGTTTTCATTTTATAAAAAGTTTTTTTCTGCCTTTTCGAAAATCTTTTATATTTATTCAAAACTGGGAAACGGGGCTTACTTTGTGATTGATAAAATGCAATCCTATATAAATTTTTATATGAATATTATTAAATCGTAAGTCATTTTGTCTTGTCTTCTCATTTTGGTACATTGGGCAATTTAAAAATCAGATTCGAAGTATTCGAGCTAATTTGAAAAAAAAATCACATTTCAAGTATTCGAGATAATTTCCATGCACTGGGAAAATTAAAAATCGCATTTCAAGTATTCGAGCTAATTTCCGTGGATTGGACAACTTAAAAGTCATATTCCAAGTATGCCAAATAATTTCCGTGCACTAGGCAACTTAAACGCATTTAAGTATCCCAGCTAATTTCCATGGATTGGGCAACTTAAAAGTCATATTCCAAGTATGCCAAATAACTCCCGTGCAGAAGGCAACTTAAACGCATTCAAGTATCCCGGCTAATTTCCATGAATTGAGCAACTTAAAAGTAGCATTCTTTACTAGCTATAATATTGAGTGCAAATACTTATTCTTTTGATCCCAAGAATTTGTAATTGTTCGTAAGCATTCTGTATTAATAGATAATGCTCGCTATTTTTATAAAAAACAGAAAATACTTCGTCACAAACTTGAGATTGAACTCACTTTATTCCTTCTAAAAATGCTTCTAGAATTTTAAAATATTTCCTTATCAGGCTGCTAATTGGCAAAAATCTGTATATTAAAAGAAAGAAACGAAAATGATTATACTATTAATTCCGTCCACATAACAGAACATGACTCATCATTTGAAATATTATTTTGTAAATATAATAAATCATTAAAAGGCATTGAAAAACCTTTGTGAATTCTAAAAGGTCATTTATGTCTAGCAGTATATTGCCATTTATAAATTAAAAATTAATTTATATAGAGATCTCTGATTTTCTGCGTCATAATTCCTCTTCCATAAAAGTATAATTTATAATTAAATAAGCGCTGTTCGAATCTAACGTTATTCTAACTATTTTCATTAGCTTTATTGCTTTTTAATAAACAAATTTAATGAATTTTACGGAAAGTGAATAAATTATTTATAACTCATATAAATGTTTTCATGGTTTATTTGCATTTCTTGAGAGCATCAACAAAATATGAATTGACATGGTTGTATGTCTAGAATAACTTAAATAGTTTGTAAAATGAGTTAATTGGCTCTTTGAGTCGCATAAAATGGGCTTGTGGCGCAGAATAAATTGTACCACCAGTTTTGCGTTCGGAAAGTTCAGAGAATAGATATTAATTCAAGTGACATTCTCCGTCATCTGTTAGTAATTAAAAATTACAAGCCTAAAAATAGAGCATGATCAAAAATTATCGCAATATTGGAATTTAACACCTTTCATTCAGTAAAGTATTGGCAACCCTATTAAAAAACCATTTGGAATGTGATAGTTTAGGTATAGTAAAAGGAGAGTGTTAAAAGTTAAAATAGCACTTTAACACAAGATTTGAATAAAATAAAATACAATTTTTTTTCTTTAAATTGTCATCTTTGGCCTCGTTGGTACAGACATTTGAATTCAATTAATTAAATAAAAGAAATCAAATAGTGTTAAATCACAGGATCTAGGAGGTCAAAAAGCTAATTTTTGCATTGTGGCCTTTAGCCTTTCTTTATTTTTGAAATATTGTTCAAGAATGAAAACTCTTTTGTCTATGATGTAACGACCCCTTTTTCCCGATCCTAAGCTATCATTTGTGAAATGGAATATTTTTAATAGGGTCGCCAACATTTAATAACACAAATGGCGGCAAATTCCTATCGCGTTAATTTTGGGACACCTTTTACTTATAAACTTCTGACGGATAACTTCAAACTTATAAACTTCTACTAAACTAAAATTAAGCTTGTAAACTTCTAAATAATGCAAATTTTTTACATTAAACTTCCTAAATTTTCCATTGTTTTCTACATGACATAAACGTCTGAGCAGTTAGTTATTATTCAAAAAAGGCAGTGACGGAAAAAATTTAGTTCAAATTAAAATTTATTTTTTGAATATTCTTTTATAATATAAATATAATATCTACAATCATAATGAAATGTGATAAAATAATTTGAGACAAATTAAATCACTATTAAATTACCAAATTAACTGTGAAAAATTAAATACAAATTAAAATCATGTCGAGTATTTATATCATCAGAACAAATCTGTAATGTTAGATAAAAATATATATTTAATTATTGTAGCTTTCAATTTAAATAAGTTTGACCTAATAATACAAAACAATGTAATATAAAATCCCTTTATTTTATTTTTTTAGAGAACAATTTATGGTGTTGTACTAAAGTGCATTTGCATGATTTCTCAGAGGATATGAAAACTATCTTTCAATATCCTCTGAGTCTCAACGATATAAAATGGATGGTCCTGAAATTTACAATCTGCTTTACATGTGAATGCTTTAGCTTACACGAGTAAATACAAAACTCGCCACATATTGTGAAAAACATTTTGCGTAAAATGAGTTTTGTCGCCAAACTTTGAATTCAAAGCGAGATTTTCAATTTCTCTATCGTCTTTAAAATTGGAAAAAAATGCTAATGCAAACTGAATCGCACAAAAGAACCAGTGTAAAGCAGTGTAAGAATGTTTTTGTAAAATATATCAATAATTTGAACTTTGCAGGAGGATATTTATTTAAACATCTTAATGTCAAAACAAGCTGCTAAAGGTTTTTGTAAGAAACTGAATGCTTTCTTTAACCCTTTAAAGGACAAATATTGTTTTTAGAAATAGAATGATAAATTATTTTTAAGATATTGATTTTAGAAAAGAAATTCATTGAGCTTATCTTATAAATGTTATGGAATAAAGAGAAGAAACAGAAATATGTTGGTTTTGTGTTTCATCGGAGCATTTGGTGAAAGTTTGCGTCACTCTTCTTTTTTAACCACTGATGTTTAAATATTGCGGTCTCAAAATAATAATAATTATTATTATTAATTTGATTGATAATATCCCTTTAAGTGATATAAGTGTTTTTCAATATACAATGCTCAAAACAATTAGGGGAGCAAACAAAAAATAAAGAAAACCGTGCTAGACAGCCACGTATTGGCAGACAATGGGTAGTACACGCGTATCCATGCGCAATACAGAGCAAAAAAAAATATAACAATGTGGAATTAAGCTTTAATTCTTTGAAAATATGGGAAATACGTGAAAAGATGATTTTGGGCAACAATTTGGTTACATGTAAACGATAAAAAAAAGACTCTGAATAGATATGCTGCATGAGTTTTAATAAGGCGTGTGGTCTCCTCGAACAGCTAAGACTACTGCACACCAGTTTGCCATGGATGCGATGAGGTTATCGATCAGACTTTGGGGAATACTGTTCCATTCCTCAAGAAGTGCAATCTCCAAGTCTGGGACAGTCACAGGCGGCCTTGGCCGCGCAGCAATCCATCGTCCAAGAATGTCCCAAACATGCTCGATTGGATTCAGGTCAGGAGAGCACGCTGGCCATTTCATACGCTGTATTGTTTCAGCTTTAAGCATGTTCTCCACCAGACGAGCTCTATGCAGTCGAGCATTATCATCCTGGGAAATAAAGGAATCGCCAATGGCTCCAGCTTAAGGGATGACATGAGATCGTAGTATCTCGTCTGCATACCTGCGGCCCGTCAAAGTGCCATTCCGAATGATATTCAGGTCTGTATGTCCGCCTATGCTGATTCCACCCAATACCATCCAACCAGCTCGTCTGTATTGTGACCTTTAACGAACGAATGCGGGGTTATTTCGAGTGCACCTCTCTCTCCATACCAGTACACGTCGAGTGTCGCACTCCAGACTGAATTAGGACTCGTCTGTAAACAGCACTTGGCTCCAATCATGTTGCTGCCAATCTCGATGTTCAGAAGCCCATCTTCTTCGGGCCTCACGGTGGCGTGGGGTCAACGGAATGCAGACCATTGGCCTACGTGCATAGAGCCCTCCCCCATAAAGCCTATTAGGTACTGTTTGGCTGGACACCCTACGTCTTGTTGTCAAGAACAACTGTCTTTGCAGCTGAGTAGCATCCTCTGTTCTGTTTCGACGGGCTGTTAACCGTATATACCGGTCATCAGTTGCTGTAGCGGCGCGTGGCCGACCTTGCCCTGGTCGACGTCTAACATTTCCTGTTTCTTGGAATCGATTCCACAGCCTTGCAACAACACATCTGGCGACTCCAACAGCATCCGCGACACTCAGTTGTGTTTGGCCTGATTCCAGTCGGCCTATGACACGCCATGCCATGGATTCCGGTAAATCTCGTTGTTCAGACATTCTCATAAGCTTGTCTCAAAAACAGAAAGACTGCGCAATCAAATTTCACAGTTACGGCATTAAAACAGACATTTCTCCAACATCCCTATTTCTGACCTTATCTCCTTTTTCTGGTTTTTGACGTCATGAACTTTGATTTGCGTATAAAGTTTTCTTCTTCCGTTTCCTGGCAGGCTGAAATTTATGGATGACTCATTTTATATTACTAATTGGTAGACATCTTTGCGTAATTCTGTTAAAACCATGTGCTCCCCTAATTGTTTTGAGCAGTGTATTTTGTGAAATAATTAAAACTGAATAGCTTCAAATAAAGTTTAACTGAATAGCTTCAAAGCTCACAGTTCAAAAATTGTCCAATTTTGAGTGAAGTATATTTTTTATGTGCATAATGTGTATATTTTTTTGCTTGTATATTGTGTAATAATATCCCTTTATGTGATTAAATTGATATGGATAATATCCCTTTATGTGATCAAATTGATATTGATAATGTCCTTTTATGTTATCAGAGTGTTTTTCAATATTTTTTTGGGAAATAAGATTGAGTAACTGCAAGTAAAGTTTATAAAACAGCTTACTGTATATGTTTAGAAATTATCAAATTTTGAGCGACGTATATTTCCTATGGGTATATTGAGCATATTTTTTTTTCATTTGTATAATGTGCATATGGATACATTTTTCATATTTATAGAATGGTGTTTATTTCTTAGAGATAATTAATTACTTCTTATATAAGAAATTTCTTATTATTATATTTGAGTTTTCATTAAAAGAAGTTCTTTTGTAAAACTTTATTAAATTAAATGTTTATTTCCTTTGTAACATAACATATTGTGCATATAGCGGTATTTTTATCCAGCCGAACAAAGAATAACAGTAACATCTAGCGTAAAAGTACAGAATCTCTTAAATCAGGATGTTTTTAAAAACTAGCTCCACAACAATAGATATTTCAATCTCCTATATACCATTACGTTAATTTTTTTTTATTTAAACCAGATATTCTCTATATGTTTGTGTTTGGGGTCGAGTTTTAAGTTTTTAGTTATATTATTCATCACCCCTTCCAATGATTCTGCAAGATTTCGTACGAAATTATTAATATATTTATTTATTTACCTTATATGAATGTATTCATTTTAATTTATAATTCCTATGAATTTGTTCATAGTTAATTATAACCTTTCATTACATGAAGAAATGCATTTCTCTTTATTTAAGTCAGAATTTTTGTATAATTTTGTCTTTCGAGCATGTTTTTTATTATTTGCGTAAATCTCATGAAATGATTCTAATTGAACTTTATTCCTTTTCATATAAATATGAATTAATTATTTAGCATTTAATTTTTTACTTATCCAAAGTCCAAATACTTTAGAGCTAGTGTTTTCATTTTTAGTATTGTACCAACAAGCCCGCAGAGGGAAAAAAATCAGAAATCAGCCCAAATTACATAAATCTGCTCATAAAGCAAAGGTTAAATGCTTTTTGTACATCTTTGTAATTATTTAACCATAAAGAAATTCCTTGCAATATCTTTTTTTAATCTAAGGTCAT
>JAOUZG010050968.1:14053167-14065583 GCA_026289955.1 Argiope argentata | reverse complement strand
GTGTGTGTGTGTGTGTGTGTGTGTGTGTGTGTGTGTGTGTGTGTGTGCGCGCGCTCGTGCGTGCGTGTAAAGGATATATTTTCAACGTCTCTTTTTCATGATTTTTTTTAATATTCGTATTGTTCATGTGTTATTAAAAAATCTATTGAATTATATACACTAATAGCTAATCATTAATTAAAAATTACGTGCGTGAATAACAACGGTCATAGAAATATATGGAAGGGTCGCCGAATTTGTATTCTCTTCTAGATTGAACTAATATCGTAGCCTCAATTTTATTCGATATCTCTATTGTAATATAAACAATTTATATTGTTGCGATGTAAATGTGGTGTTTATAGTAATTTTAAGAGAGTGTGCAGAGTAATTTTATTAGCAGAACAAGTGTTTAAATCCATATTTCGTTAATGATATATTTTATTAAAAAACTAATAACTCTTATTCCGTTTTAAAACAGTAAAATATATTATTTTCTGAGTATAAAATAATATATTTTACTGTTTTACATACTTTTTGTATGTAATCCAGAAAAACTGGATTACATACAAAAATGTACATTCATTAGAAGAAATTAAAAAGTAAAAATAGAGTAATATTTGTTTACATTTTTGTGGACCAAAAATTTCTCATACTAAATTCAAATTTCTTAAATCTGTCTGTTGAAGTTAATGATACTTTTATTCTGAGCTGAAGAAATAGTCGGAAAAGCAGTGAAATTATTAGCAGTCCTCATAAATTGGAAGTGGAAAAGCCGAAACAAAACATACAATTAGAGGACATTAAAAAGACATTAAGACGTTTCTTTCAGTAAAATGAAAATTAAAATTAAGTGGCTTTATACAACACGTGAAAAAATAAATGAAGGAGAACAAATGATACAGAGCATAAAATACCATAAATGGGTTCATATATTATTTCCTGAAGTGAAATTCAGAATAAAAAATACTTCTTCTTTAATTAAGCTTAAAAAAATATGTTAAATTAAATAATTAAGGAATCACGTTTTCTTACTAAGCCGATATCAAATTTCATAAAGCTACTTTTTTTAATTATTTTTTTTACTTTATATTAGAAATTTTATAGCATTATTTCGTAGATAAGTAACTTACAAAAACAATCTACTAGTATTTTTTTTTCTTTGTCACTGTGCTTTAAAAATTTTTAGGTGGTTTGAATTAGGCAATCTTTCCATGAAACAAAAATATGTCGAGGACAACAAACAGAATTTGGAAGGAAAACAAGGCTTTATTTTTTTATTAAAGGGAGAAATTATCTTAAATTCTAGAGAAAATCTGCTGCTCGTTAAGTGCTGGAAATTCTTCTGGTAGAATTGAATTGTCTGTCTAGAGAAACACTAAAATAGCAGAATTCTCCCTATTTTCTAAATAATAAATATCAGATTTTCAGAATTCTCGCATTCTGTTATTGTTGCAGGCAGATATTTCACCTTTGTTGTATCTAAAGTCAAAAACTTCAAAGAGATTTTCCTAAGTACGAAGTTTAATAAAATGAGCCTTCAAACTCGAAATTCGAGTTCATTATTTTAAGAACTCTATTTTTATCCATACGTGAGTAATGTTTGCCGATAGAATTTTGCTGAAAGTCATCACTGGCTGGAAATAAGATCAACCCTTGGAACTTGTAAAATAACAACGGAAAATCACGCATCCATAATAGGCATTAGTATTAATTTCAGTGGTTTTCTTATTAATGTAGCTTTTGACCATTAAAATATATTTTAACTTTCTAAATATTGTGTTTTATTTCAAAATCCCTGTCAGATATATGAAAGCTATATATATAATTGGATGATTTCAATCTTTTTATAACCATCGTACATTGTATTTCATAAGTAACCAGATACCAGTTATATTTAGCATAGTTTTCCCGAATTTTTATTGGTTTCTATTGAAGACATACATTTATTTCCATAAATTAAAGCACATGCATAAATATTTAGTTTTGTACCCAAAGAAAACCATGATAGGTTTTAAGAAGCCGTCTAATTTATCAGATGTGAGAAATAGTATTGATTGATTAATAAATATGCAATTATTTTGACTGATTTGATTATAAAATCACAAAACTGTATTATAGATGAAGCAGGAAAATAAATAAAAAAAATTACTATGACATGCTTTTACTTTGCCCCCTGCATTTCCAGCCAATTCCAATAAATCTGCGAATTTTGGCAATAAATTTTAGATTGGCAATAATGAATTTTAGACTTGCAATATTGTGTTTTATTTCAAAAGTTCTATCAGAATTATGAAATATATGTAGAATTTGCTGATTTAAATCATTTTATAGCCATCGTAGACTATATTTCACAAGGAACCTCACAGCAGCTATATTCAGCATAGTTTTCACGTATTTTAATTGGTTTTCGTTGAAGATATACATTTATTTCCATAAATTAAAGGACATGCACAAAGGTTTAGTTTGTGAAAAATGTGATTGGCTTTCAAAAGCCGTCTAAATTTTCAGATGGGATAAATGTAACTGATTGATTAATAAATATGCAATTATTTTAACCCACTTGATAAGTATATAATCACAGAACTGGATTATTTATAAATAAGGGGAGTTATTACCAAAATACTGTGACATTTTTTCACTTTCAACACTGTATTCCTACAGATACTGGAACCGTGGTGGCTTAGGCCTAATGTCCTCCAATTGGTGTGCTGTGGTATAGAGAGGGGCGTGCCAATTCAGGTGTCGTCCTCATCGTCAAATTTACGAGCTCAGTTCCAAATTAGCATTATTCTTGGGACGTTGTTGTTGTCGTGTTCCGATTTTAGACCGGAAGTAGGGATGCAGTAACTCCTGAGGACATGGACTCCTGAGTCCCCAAGGGCATAAGTCTGATTTCTAACTCAAGCAGGTCACAAACCATTTTTATAAGACGGACTTCATTCATTCATTTCATTCATTCATCCACAGATCATAATTTAGATCTGGAACAGAGAACGATCATCTCTGACCCAGTACTCCCAGTGGTATTACTTTCGATATGGAGAACTTTGTGACCATGACAGATTTAGCATAGGCCAGTCACCGCACACAGAGAGAGTCTTCGACTGGCGAGTTTTTAACTCGCAGCTCAAGAGATGTGAATCCAACACCCTACTAACCAGACGTTAATATAACTAAACTTAATATAAAGGAAAATTAGTTGATTAACAGGACGTTATTATAACTAAACTTCCTGCGAATTCTAATTAATCGGACACTTTTCGCAATTAATCTTCGATTTAGGTTTGTTATTATTTTATATTTATGCATTCATTCACATAAAGCTGAAAAGGCATTTTTTTTTCTTACACATTGTTATTGTCCCTTAATTTGTGGACATCAAATTAATTATTAAGAGACATAAACAGAGTATGAAACAATTTGTTGCATTAAATTACAGGGTGCGGCAGAAAGGTTGCAGCGATTTGGTGGAAAGGTTGCCTAGTCTGTAATTGGGATAGGACGGAGGGCGTGGTCTCTTTAGATACGTGAGGTCATGTCGTTTTCAAACAAATTTATTTTTAACACAGCCTATCTACTTTCCACAAGTGTTCTATAAACTGGGAATTTTGTACTTGAAATGTCTGACAAACTAAAACCTGCTCTCGGAACAATACGCAAATATTCTGTAGTCAGTTTTTCCGTTAAGTTATGCTCTTTCTGGCATTAAGATTGGTGTTATACTCACTGTTACATCAGTTCCTTATTGAGAACTTCTTGAAGGTTTTCTTCATCCGAAAAACCTTGAATCATTCGAAGATCCTAATCTGGAAGACCTATGTTTCCAATAAGAATTTGCGATATCTAATTTTCACAACGTTCCTTGATATTCTAAGATAAATACTTCAGGGTGATCATTCAGTGGAGATATTTGATGGCCTCCATGCTCACCGCATTTTACACCATGATTTTTTATGGCACCTTAGGATGATGTAAAACTCTCGAATCATTCTACAATCCTAATCGGGAAGACCTATGTTTCCAATAGGAAGGTGCGATGTCACATTTTCACAACGTTCCTTTATTTTCTAAGATAAATACTTCAAGGTAATCTTGCTTTATTCAGAGATGGTACTGGATGGCCTTCATGATCACGGTATTTTACAACATACATTTTTTTTCTCTGTGGCACCTTAGGACGACTAAAAGCTGCAGTACAGCAGAAAAACAATGAGGATATAATACAAAGGACTAAGGTCAACTATCAAACTAGGCTTCGTACCTTTATCACCATTGGCGAGTGCCTTTTTAATTTGGCACTTTTCGAAACGTTTTGAACCACAATAGCATTTTATGTATTTGAATATTCTATTACAGAATAGCATGATGAATACTTGCTATTCTTTATTACCCAGACTTTTCACAAGGTGCCCCATCAGTTTGTAAAGGTTTTTGATTCTTTTATATTTTAATATGGCATCTATAATGATCCCCAAACCTTTATAGATACGTTATATTACATTAATCATTAATCGATAAAAAACTATTAAATAATAATTACAGAAAAAGGCATCTGCCAACTTTTTAAATAATTCCATCTGTTAAAGCCATTTTCATTCGAGAAAAAAAATACATAGCCGACGTCCTGACACAAGGGTAGCGTGTCTTTCCAGTGATCTGGGTGCCCTGGGTTTAAATTTCGGTTTGGCAGATATATTTTTTATCTGTTCAATCGGTGAGATGTGTGAATGTGCCCCCTGTAAAAAGGGGTTGTTCAAGTCAATGTGATACGTAGATAGCTAAGACATACTTCTGGCCCTGGTTCACGCTGCTTAAAAGAAGAGAAGCAACCTCTCTTTAAAATCCCTGATTGCGTCAGCGAGCTTGAAAAGGGCAGGTGCTATTAGAAAAGAAAAACAGAAATACATAACTTTTGATTTATAACAAATTGGTCGGATGATCAAATATTTCTTTGTACATATTTAAATCAAATGTAACAACTTTCTCTTAATCGGCATAAATTCTTCTAATGGGATATATATTTGAAAGAACTTCTGTAAATCTTTTCAAAGCCCATTTTAAAGAATGGATCATGATGCATCTAAATTATAAATAACGGTATTTTTTGAAAAGAAAATATCTCTTTTCCCAAGTTAAAATAAAATAAATTCATTTCACAAAAGTTATTTCTAAAGAATCTATTATGAATGAATAGTAATTCAGAAATCGAGACAGTAAACCTTGATTCAGACAAAAAATCAGCAACACAATGATGATTCATCAGATGTTCACGAGATAAATTATGAATGATCAGACATTCATTCAACGAATAATCAGAATTTATCTCGAAGCAGAGTAATGACCAGTTCTACAAAAGAAAGTGAGACAAGATAGCTTTTCCTGAAAGTTGGGATTAAGTTTAGAACGCTATCACTCCGTGAGATAAGTTGTTTGAAAAATAGAGCTACGAATATTTTCTTTTCATTTCACAAACTTACTAGATTATGGATGATTATTTTTAACTAGATTAGTTTTAATTTGTTCTGCAGAAACTTTTAAGAAAAACAATATTAAAGTTTTGTTTTCCTCTTTATGAAACATAATTTTCCGTTGAAAGAAATTTCAAATTTGAGAAATACCTAATTAAATATTAGTAAAACATTTTATTGGTTATAATTCTTCTCATTTAAAAATCTAAAATAAATAAAGAAGTTAAAAGTATGCAGAATAGAAAGATGCAAGATGATAAACCTTAAATTAAATTCAAATAACTCAAACATCATATTTATGATAAAAACTATCATTTGAAAACACAATTTTAAAATATTAATTATACTTTTCTTTAAGAATAAAATAATTGAAAAATAACAAAGCATATATATTCATTATGCTATTTCTTAGATTCATGTTAACTGAAATTCGAAAAATAAATTCGCTCTTCTTTTCTTTAATTTCATTTATGAAATATACAATAACTTAAATTCAAAAGTAGTGAATTTTTCAGCCATGTTGTACAGCTTATCAAGCTTATCAATTAGTTATCATTTGTTTAAATTTATTTCAGTATTTCTGCATTACATAACTTGAACTCATAAATTATACATATTTCTGATATAAACCTTTATTTAAACTCGAAATTTCTGTAAAAATACTAATGTTTAGTACAACGAATTCAAAAAAATTAATAACACTATACATATTCAACATGTTTATTCTTAGGATTCATGTTAAATAAAATTTGAAAAATAAATCTGCTCTTATTTTTCTTTATTTTCATCCATAACATATACAATAGCTTAAAAGCTAAAATAATGAATTTTCTCACTATGTTGAATAGCGTCAATTCGTTAAAATTTTCTTAACCTTATATCAATACTTCTACAGTAAACCAAATATTACTGTAAGAAAAATAATGCACTTGAACCCACGATTTTCAAACAGTTTCATTATTATAAAATTAGCAAATATTTCTAAGGCTTTAAAAAAATTTAGAAGCATGTGCGTTTATTTTCTTAATTTTTTTTAGAAAATGTTTCAATTTATTGGCAGTATTTTGATCTTAAAAGATTTTTTATCTACCACCTACAACTATTTTTTAAGAAAGAAAGCCTTTCAATTTGAACTTGAATGAAAAGAATTTTAATCCAACAGCGTCTTGTTATTTATTTTTCTTCAAGAGTACAAAAAATCTAATCTTCATTAGAAATTTAGAGCTAATGTCATTGCACAATGCCATATTGAACTTGAAAAAAATAAAATGATTGAAGACAACAAACCTTTTTCATTTGAAATCTCTTGAAAACTTACTTTTATCTCCTACTAATTAATAAATAACGAATCTGAAATACAGAATGCAGTAGGTATAAAAGATTAATATATTTATATTGAAACAAAAACAATTACTTTTTCTTTAAATCTTTATCATTTAATTGAGTTTTTCATTTCAAACAACTAAATCTAAATTATCTTCTTTGAAATAAGAATATCGTTATGTTTAATATTATGTTTTCTAAAGATAAATATTTTTCATAATTAGAAATAAAATACAATCATCTGTAAGCGGATATCATCCTAATTTACTTATCAAAAAGCAATAATCAAAGTATTAATTTATTTTAAAACAAAAACAAATTCCTTAAAAGAAACCTTAATATTTCACTTTGATGAAACTGAAACGAGTAAAATTAATTTATTTGTGATTATAATTTCAAAAAATTAAATAGATTCTTAAAGTCCTTCGATGTAAATTAAACGGTATAAGTATTTAATTTCAGCTCTTATTGAAAAATCGACTGGCTTTATTTTTATCAACTGCAAATATAAAAAAATATAGGTTAAAAAATTATTTACATTGAAACCAAATTAATTCTTTTTATTTTAAACTGTCAGTAGTTAGCTGACTATCTAATTTCTAAAAAATAAATAAAATTAATAACCTTTCAAAAAAATTAATATTTAATTTTAATATTACTTTTTTTAGATTAAGTATTGCTACTTGTTTAGTAAAAATAATTATCGTTTACGATAAATGTAACGAAAAGCAATAAGCAAAACATTTTTCGTTTTCGTTTTCCTGAAGCGCAAAGAAAAATGTTTTTACAATTTAAATAAAATTGCATTAATTTGTTCAGTTTTTTTCTGTCAAATAAATTTTTAATATTCTCAGCTATATTTAAAGTCAAACATATATCATTTTAATTTGGTTTTAAAATCTTTCCTTTTTTTATTGTAATTTCCTTTTTGTATCTTAAAACGTTAAAATTCGTGTAAATATATAGAAATAAATTAATTTATTTTGAAAACTACAATGTCTCAATTTTATTCTTTTAAATTATTACCCAGACACAAAACACTTTACAATATAAATTTAATACCTTATGCAAATAAATATCTACAATTGAACCTTATTATTTTTAATGAATTAAGAAAGATGACCTAATACAACTGCAATGGAAGATTAAAAGTATTTTAATGCATCGCATTTAAATTACGAAAGATTCTGAATTTTTAAGTATTTTTAATACTCTTATATTCCAATCCAAAACTGCTGTGAGTATAATATTTTTTGTTCAAAGTACAAGGAAAATTAAATTACTAATCCCTCGCTTTCTAACTAATTTTGTTCGGCCGAATTTTCAATTCAAATCTGAAAACCAACAACGAAAGCTATGAATTTAAAAGCAGATCCGATTTATTGGTGGTAATTTGAGCTCAAACTTATTTACTATCTGTTTGAATAATAAGCTGTGTTACGTAGTATTAATAACTTTTGAGGCGCATGGGAATTTAAAAATTTCCAATAACGAATAATTAAATAATCAAAATATATCACGGCTTCTTAATGATTTTGCTCTCTTTGATTTTAAGTCGGAGGAGGAGAAAATTCATTTTCATTCTTTTTATTCTTCTTGATTAAAAATTTCGCTCGTTCTTAAGCATTTGCTTCGGCAAATCTTTAAGACTTTGATCTTCACTTCGAAGCTTAATTTGTTCCTTCGATGAATTTAATTTTTTTGTTCTATTTCTATTTCTTTTAAGCACTGTACCTCCAATCTCTATCTCTCTAAGAGACTGTTTTTGATAAGAATTCCATTTGAAGCTTAAGTTCGGAAAGCAATCGAAAAGTTTGAAATTATTCGTAGTTCTTAATAAGTAACTCATTTCGTTTGATAATGTAGAATATCGCTGATTCTTATAATAATCTTGAATTAAAAAGAGCAGGAAAGGAAATTACATACTCAAATAATTCAACCCTAAACAAATTAATTCTTAAAGAACATTTCAGTTACAAAGTCGTATACGTTAATAATTCTCCAAGGATATAGCGGTCTAATAAGACATTTAATGCTTTGCTTCGATTTCATTTGATTGGCTGGTTATTTAAACAATTTTTTAAATGAAATATGCTTAAATCCTTTCAATTTGACTTTGCGCTCCAAGATACTAAGATACTAAGAGGCTTAACTATCAAAAGAATATTTTGAGAGTATTATATGAAATCTTTGTTAAATAAATTCAGAAGAAGAAACTTTGACTTATGTGCCTTGGAAATATAAAGTTTTATCCTTAAAATATTTTATTTTCCTTAAAAATAATCAAGACCTCATATTTGTTTCAATATGAGATTGCTAATTTATATTGAAGCAATTAAATTCCAGTGAGATTATTTTAAGTCAGATAGTAGTTAGTTTGGTAAATGTAAAACATAAGAATTTTGATTTTAATTACCTATACTAATAAAAAATGAAATCTTAACGTTTGAACTTTAAATTGGAAATAAAATTCTATTAGGATTTTTTTCCTTAAATAATATTAACTCCTTTTTATCTAATATTCACTGTTCGGCCGGGATAGCCTGGTTGGTAGAGCGTTGGACTCGTGCTCCTTAGGTTACGAGTTCGAAACTCACCGACCAAAAGATTCTCCGAATGTGTGGCGGCTGGCGCTCGTTAATTCTGTTCGTGATCTCAAAGTCCTCCATGTCGAGAGTAATACCACTGGGGGTACTGGGTCATAGGTGATCGTTCTCTGTTCCAGGTCTAAATTACGATCTGAGATGAGTGAATGAATTTGAATGAATGAAGTCCGTCCCCTAAAAAGGATTGTGGCGTGTGTGTAGCTAAGTCGTACTCATGGCCCTAGATGGCGCTACTTGTAAAACAAGAGACGTATATCTCCGGCTTAAAATTTTGCTGATGTATCATCGGGGCTTGTGCATTGCAAGTGCCATAAGTAACAACAACAATATACACTTTTAATTCTTCAAGTCTTCTTTCTAAACACTAGATAAATGAACAAACTAAAAGTATAACAAACACAAGAGTACACGTCACTTTAAAAGCAGAAATGAGAAATTTATGCATTGCTAATATCATGAATGTGTGGATGAATATTCCTGTGGAATGATTTTCTCTTATACATCTTGTCACTTTACTCTAAAGCGATCTATTCATGAAAATAATTCATAAAAGGGGGTTATCGGGCTTCTCAAAGAACATCTATTTATTATAACGATTAAATATCAAACCACGAATAGTTTACAAATACATTTTCTGAGTGGATTATTTCATGAGTGATGTTGTCTTCAATAAATGTAAAGTAAGTTATCAAAAAAAATCCCATAAACCGAGCCAAATCAAATCACTGACCCTCCAACCTGCCTGAAGGCACACTGAAAGACCGGACCCCCCACAACAGCAACGCTTGTGAGAACTGTGGTTGCGCCCTAAGGGCCATCACCGGCCACGGTACAACCCTTCCCAAAGGAAGTACATCTCATCATCGATAGGAGGAGCCAGATCCGCCACCTATTTGTGTACCCTCCAGAGTGGCAAATTCCAACCATCATGTTGGAAGCATCTCATTCTCCTTTCAAAGTGCCCCCCGGGAGGAAAAATGCTCCGGGAAAGCTGTCTTGCAGCTATGATGAAAATAAGCTCAATTTTTCAGAGTATCCCTATTATCACACAAATATTGTACAATATTGATCAATATTCGCAATATTGTTTAATATTGTATAATATTATATATTATAGCACAATATTGTACAATATTATGTTACCAGGGATAAAGCCAAGTTATGTAATTCCTATAGCATATATAACATTCAAAACACCGCTTCAATTTATTTTATTCTAAACATCGCGATTTAATTTGCTATATAAATAGTTTCAAGAAAGGAAACTAAAACTATTCAGCCACAATAAAAATTTAAATTCAGCGGCCTTATTTTTTAAATAAAAATGTTTTAATTTGCAGGATTATTTTTAAATACCCTTTCGAGCAATATTTTATTTCCTTCCTAGTCATCTACCTTGTTAATTACCAGAAATACTAACTTATGTCTTTTGATTATATAGAGTTATCGATAATGCCACTCTTTTAAACTATTCAAATTTAAAACAATATCTTGAATAGTCAGGGAAGTAATGTGTATCTGTAATAAAATGGCTATGAAGAATTTATTAAGACTTGTTCCATCGCCTCAAGTGTTGAAATAAGGAAGTTACAGAAAATAACACAAAACTCACTAATTTTTTAAGCTTCAATACTGATCTAGATTGTTCTGTATTGAAATTTAGAAATTATTTTAGCATTAAATACTACATCCATGTATAAAATATCAAATTATGATTATTTCAAAACACTTTTAGAGAGTATACACGAGCAATGGAAATGAAATGTTTCATGGATAAATAAGCCTTCTTATTCCCTGACCTAGAACCTATAGACACCAAACCATAAGAATGGTTTGAACTATGTAAAGATAATAGGCGTGTTTATGAAATGCTACATTTTAGAATTTTTAGATTTTAACCCTGTTTATTTATTTTTTTCTGAATTTTATGCAGTAGTTTATGATTGGGGAGTGGAAATTATGGTAATTTTGATTTGTTGTTCATAAATAGAATATTTATTCAGGTTTTTTTCAAGCGCTTATAAAAAAGGCATGTGGCTTAAATAAATTGCTCTATGGTTAAAAAAACTGTTGGTTTAGCTGATCTTGTATCTTCATGCTTCCAGTCATAAAAACCTCTCAAAATATGCAGCTGTAATAATGATGGTAATAAAATATAATTTTTCAAAATTTCAAACTTTTTAAATCTATTTTCCAAGTTTTATTCAAAGTTGATTCAGAGTGAATTTTGAAAAATATGGTCACATAATTTTATACACATATACCGAAAATTAAATCATGTTTATTCTCAAACACTCGTGAAAAAGGCACATAACGAAAATTAAATAATCCATGGATAAAGACATCATTGTTTATGCTGTTCCAGAACCAATGTGTGTCGAATTACACGACCCACTCAATGAATGCAACGATCATGTTTAAAAAAATTTGAGTTTCATCGCTTTAAATTTATTATTTGTTTATTTATTTTTCTGATTTTGAAGTAACATTGATCCGGTTTAAAGTTTGATTCGCTTTAATTCGGTGTCCATAAATAAAAAATCAAATCCAGCTTGTTTTCAAACACTTATTTTAAAAAAAGTCATGAAAGTCACCCAAATAAAATGCCTCATGAATAAAGACATCGTTGTTTTCGCTGACCTGGAACCTACGTGCGTAGAGCCACAAGAGCCGCTCGAAATATGCGGATGCAATGGCCAAGTTTATCAAATCTTAATCTAATGATTGCCGACGCGCCTAGTTTATCATTGCAATCTCGAAAAGGGCCGCTCGAATCAACACATACTACTGTGCATCACCATTAAAACGGCTGATAGTAGAGGATTGCAATGCGAGTGTGAACACTCTGTCATCTCTCGGGTCGTGTCGTGACCTGCAACGATCAGGAGCTAATGTTAAGGAGATTGAGATAGCGTGTTGAGAGAGTTTTCCGTGCGAAACACCCGATAAGATACTACAGGGAGCTATCTAAAAATAAATAACTCGTTTCTAGTTTGCGTCTATTCGTTTGAAAAGTGGATGAATCCGCTTTTCCGAT
>JAOUZG010050968.1:14021701-14044645 GCA_026289955.1 Argiope argentata | reverse complement strand
GTGTGTGTGTGTGTGTGTGTGTGTGTGTGTGTGTGTGTGTGTGTGTGCGTGTGTGTGTGTGTGTGTGTGTGTGTGTGCGCGTGTGTGTGTGTGCGTGCGTGAGTGCGTTTAAAGTGACTGATTTAACATGTGAATAAAGATAAACATGAATAAACATTAGATATTATATCAATAACATCACGTTTTATTTTAATTATTTTATTCTGGATTGTAATAAAGGTAAATGAGCTTTCTGTAGCTTTTAATATTTTGTGCGTACATTGCTTCATGATATTCTCTTCTTACGAACTAGATGGAGTCGTTGCTAATATTTTCTTTTACTCTGCATTTTGTAATGAATTTTTTAATAAGTGAATCCTTATTTGTTTAGATCTATTTGTAGATATTAATTTCTATTTGAGTATTTGTGAAGTTTTTAGTTTATACAATTCTGTGCTTAATTGTTTATTTCTAATGCTAATATATATTTGTAGGTAAAGTGGGCTAAAAAGTATATTTTTTTAATTTCTTAAGCATTTTGCCAATATGCATTATATTTCCTATTACAATTTTCCAGTTAATCTATATCAAAACCAAATCTGAGAATTTGTTGCATGCTGTACTTTTATTGTTTACTTCCAATGCTAATATATATTTACATATAAAGTGACTTTAAAACATTATTTTTTATTGCTTAAGCATTTGGTCAATATGCCCGAGATTACCTATTACAATTCTTTTTAGTTAGTATATAACCTAATCAAATCTGAGACGTTGTTAACGGGATAACAATCCTTTCAGACAATCACACTTTCTAATTATTATATATTTTAATGTGTAAATAATATGTTATTTAATAAATTCGCTATCTATATCATACATATTACAATTTCTGAAGGTCATTTAACGGTCATAGACGAAATTTTTGAAAAAACACAAAGACCTTCACTTGAAATTGCTAACCGATCGGACTATAAAGCTATAAAATAAGACCGACTTTTTTCATATGAAGGTTGAAAACTAAATTTAAATCAGTTATTTTCATATATTCTGAAATATACTTACTGAAGTCAATGTGTTGCTTTCAAATTTGTCGACAATGAAGTAGTGTGAATCTTTGAAACGGATTACCTGTCAAAAAGCAAATAAAAGTTCGTTTATTTGGGATAGCAAAAGAATGGAGTTTCTTATTTAATCATATAATTACATTAAATATATAATCATACAGATGATTCATATAATTGAGTATTTTTTTTTCTTCTTAGAAGTTCTGACAGCTCATTTAATAAATCAATAACATTTAAAAAAATTAAATCCTTGACAATCAGTATCAACTTATATGCTTGTTGCAATTGTCCTTTTATCAAATATAAATACATTATTAATATCGAATCAATATGAAATAAAAAATACAAATATAATCTTTTAGAAAGAGCTACACTGGAATACAACAGGGATTTGCTATGCAGTGGGAGTGACGGTATTAACGGCTTTCAACTTCTTGGAAAATTCCCCAAAAATTAAAGAATAAACAGGACACAGCGATAGATATGTGTAATTTTTCTCAAATTAATCTATAAAAGCAAGCAATTATTGGGCCAACAATTTCTACACCTGTTTAATTGTTTAAAATCTGTTAATTATTTAATTTAGTTATATTAACTACCTGTTGTAAAGCAACGCTAGGGCTGTTTTGGGACAGACATCGTAATTTTAAACAGTAATCAGATAAAGAGGACGACACCTGAGCTGGCACCCCCTCTCCACATTAGATCCCACTAAATCAGCTGAAGGTCTGAAAATCGAAGTCAAAAGACTTTTTTCTGAGATAAATAAGATACAGTAAACCGTTTTCCGATAGCATATTTGCAGCATATTATTTTATACATACGAGTTTTTTTAAGTAATTATATTTAATCAGTAATTAAATTTGTCAGATATTGGAGTTTCTTTCACATGGCTACGCTGAGAAAAGTTGACCGCGCCATACCATAACATCAGCAATGATTGCTTACTGACAGCAACTTTAGCTAATTGTCAGTAATATTTTTAAACATTTCATCGGTTAAAAAAAATTCGAAAATTTTTACTACTACAAAAGAAGTAAGCATGGAACGATTTTCAAACATGTGAAAGGAAGAAGTCAAGGAATTAATTCATAATGACCATGAAAAAAAGGTTTGTTTTTTTTTACACTAGCAACAGTGAAAACAAAGATAGCGAAGATCATATAGCGCCTTTGACTTTTGAGAAGCTACAGGAATTATTTAATACCTGTCATTTTATGATAAGAGAGAAGTGGATATTTTATATGAAGTTTTGAAAACACTCAGCAACTTAATGCGAATCTTTTAAGGAATTGCAAAAAGAACTAATAAAAAATATCGTATCGTATAATTACGTTTAAAACAGCAGTAAAACTCAAAAAATTCTTGAATACTACAAAAGAAGTAAGCAGGGAAGGATTTTCAGGCATGTAAAAAGAAAAAGTCAAGAAAATTATTCATAATGACCATGAAAAACTGTTTGCTTTTTTTTTACATCAGCGACAGTGAAAACAGAGATAGTGAAAAACATGTAGCGCTTTTGACTTTTGAGAAGCTAAAGGAATTATTAAATAGCTGTCATTTTATGATAGAAGAGAAGTGGATATTTTATGTGAAGCATTCAAAACACTCAGCTACTTTTAAAGAACTTTTAAATAAGCAGCTTTTAAAGAATTGCAACCAATAATCACCAGCTTTAAAAAAAATAATCGTATCGCCTAATTACCTATAAAACATCAGTAAGACTCTTTTCAATTAGCTTTTGTTTTTCCCTTTTAATTAGTGTGTTTAAATTATTATCTCTGTAACACGATTTTGTCGTGAGCGTAATGTATTATTGACATAATCCTCGCAAGGGTTTACTGTATGAAAAAACATATCTCAATAAATCGGTCTTGATATAAAACCTAATCTTTATCATTCATTTCTCTAGCAATACATTTCTTTTTAAAATAAACAGAGGTTGTTATCTTTTTAAAATTTAATTACATTCGCTTCCATTCGTGTTTTAAACACAGTATAAATGCATGTATTAGGGTTAAATTATTAGGAAAACAAATATCAGCTACAAAAGAATAAATTGTACCTTGTATTAATAAAACATAAAAAATACTAGATTTTTTTGTTTGTTTGTTTATTAATTTTTAGTGAAAAAAATCTCTTCAAAAAAGAAAGTTTTTTCTCGAAAGATAGAGAGCTTTTAAGAATGTTTGTGCTATTGGTAAGACTTTATTGGATTTAGTGTTTTTATACAACAAGGTAAAAACTTGATCAAATGCATTGTTGGAATAGTTCGAATTTGATGAAGCATTAGGCTTGGACAAAAAAAAAGGCAATGGTGAATTGTTAAAAGAATATAAAAACCTAATTCTGTTAGAAAAAAGTACTGACAAAAAATATAAAAAGAAAGCAAAGGTCCAAAAAATGCCCTTTATTTAAAGTTAGGGGGAAAAGTTAAAGAAAGAAACCTGAGAAGAGTTTCAAAAAAAATTTCTAGAATGTAAAAAAAAATCTTGACGAATTATAATGGATGCAGGAATTTAGGAGTGCAAAACAAAAAATCTCTAAAGTAGATAAAATGTTTTCATGTATTTAAAAAAGTAAATCTAATAAAATTACCTGTTTCCATCTTGAAAAATGAGAAACAACGCAAAACTTTGAAAAACTATAAAAAAGGTCACTCGCAAGATGGATTTTTATCTCTAATGTTAGTACCACTAACATATTATGCCTCCGCTTTCATAATTAGTATTTGCTACTTTTTGTAGTACTTGACTGACTTTTTACACATGCATTGCAACGTGATTAGATTCAGATTGAGAAGTATACAACAGCTCTCAATATTAGAGAATTCTTGACTAACATTCATTTTTCTTTGCACAATAAGCATTACATTTTAATGTACTTCATAGAAAAATTCGTAACAAAATATTAATTTGGTCTTTTCGGTGCTTTTAAAAATGGAATACTTCGTCACGGGATTCGAAAACATCAAAATATTACCATGTTTATATTTTGTGTGTGTGTGTGTGTGTGTGTGTGTGTGTGTGTGTGTGTGTGTGTGTGTGTGTGTGTGTGTGTGTGATAAAAATATTAGAGCAATAGCTCCAATTCACATGAATTCAGATAATTTTCTTTTGGATAATGACTTAATCAGTAAAATCAATCACATTTTCAAGTTCGAAAATTCTATTTCAGTCTATCAAATAAAATTCAGATATTTTTAGAGTTCAAGTAATTCTAGATGTAAATAAAAAATGAATAGAAAATATGTAATCATTTGGAATCTGAACCTTGTGCTGGCTACACCAGTTATTTGAAATTCTTTTGAAAAATAGAAATGCTGTGCATGTACACTCGTGGGTATTATGAAAACAAAATATGCAATTCAAAATTTTATTTCGATAAAAGTTGTCACTACTGTCATATATTTACCAAACTGAAAAATATTTAGATCACACGAAATGGAAAGATCAAACATAATTTGAAGTTAATTTAATCAAGGATTGATTTTTTTTTTTTTTTGCAAAAAACGTAACCTTTCAATTTAGCCTTTAATTTTCAAATAATATTAATAAAACGTAAATTTTTTACTTCAAATACAAAAATCTAAAGTTTAGAATGGTAACCCACAGTAAAATATTTATATTACTATCAAATAAAATCCAGATATACCAGCTTAGCAGTAAAATGATGGATATTTCACAAAATAACAATCTATTGTTGAAGTTTTTATTTGTTTCTAACCTACTCGATCAACAATACAAATAAAACAAATATCTTGTCTGAATACCAATAAAATTAGACCCATCTTCCTTTTTTATAAAATTAAACATATTTTTGGATTAATAGTAATAAAACTTAATATTGAAATAAATTTTATTAAAAAATATTTCATATGGGAATGATTTATAATGAAAAATCATAATCATGTTTAATGATAATTACATAATAAATTAGAAAGCTGCATCATGAATTTTCAAATTCTAAATTTTAACATTAGGGACGTAATTAACAATGAAAATAATATATCTCTCATGAAAAATGTACACTTAATTTTATCTGAAAAATCTGAACCTCAGAATCTTAATTGAACTGAATATAATATGATCTGAAAAATCTAAACCTGAGAATCTTAATTGAACTGAATATAATATTATCTGAATAATCTGAACCTCAGAATCTTAATTGAACTGAATATAATGTTATCTAAATAATCTGAACTGATTATCTGTGAATCTTAATTTTTTCTACAAAAACCAGGAAGCTTATTTTAAAATTTGCAACCCACCATTTAGATCAACATTAATTCTTTTATTTATAGTTTATATTTGAGTACAACTTTCTGAAATAACCAAAAATTTATTTGTGAAATGACAAATAATACACTCAGGTGTAAGTCATCTCGTTTCTCTGCTTTCTTAGAGACAGGTGCCCGTAAATCTTCCCTACTTTTCTTGAGAATGTAAGATTAAAACCTTTTTCCATGTACCATGAGTTCATCTAGGAAGTAGATCTTTTGAAATATTTAAATGTTAAAACGCCATAAAAGTAGTTTGTAGTAAAAGATATATCTAATATTTTTCGTGATAGTACGAATTATTGTCAAAATATTATTTCAACTTCTACCAAGAACTTTATTTTGATTCTCGAATCAATGTAACAGTTATCAAACAAAATGTAAGTGATCATGATGGCTAAGGATGAACACATTTTTCCATTCCCACTATTAGTTCACACTCTCATTATGTGTATTTGTCCAAATTTTCCATAGTTAATAAAAGGCTTCTTATTCATCTACTCAAGATCAAATACAAATTTTAAAATTGTAGTGGATGACGCTTGATATTAATAATATTTTTTTCAAATATTAATTATTTTTTAATACTTTAAATAGAGTTTAAGCAGTTTGTAAGGAAAATAGCAATCAACAGGAAGTAACTCAATCGGTAAAATGCCAGCGTTTTGGTATTTTTCACGTGAAGGTGAAGAACGCGAGTTCAATTCTTGAGAAAATCCATAGTTTTTTCATATTTTTTATATCAATTGTAATTATTTAATAAAAATCAACTAAAATAAAAAATTTCTTTCTTAATCTAAGTAGGAATTGACTTTAAAAAGATTTTTATAATACTTGTATCTGTGGATTTAAATCGAGAAATGGTTTTGATTTTTAGCGTTTGAAACATTTTTTTGTTAGATTTTAAATGTTTTGTGCATATAGACATAGAAAGACATAGTGTCTTTAGAACTAAAATTATGAGGAAAAAATGCAATGATGAGGATATTATTGGATGCCTTAATTTTACGGTACTTTACGAATATTGGAACCTATAATGAATCAATCTTCATTGCTCAGAAATATTTTTACCCTTAATTGGAAAGGTGAAATTTTAGGATTTAACTGGGAAGACGCGGTCTACCAGAAGCATTTTCTTTACTCTCAAATTAAATTTTCTAATGAATGTAATAATATTAAAATCTGACAATACATTCTATAGAAATTTTTCTTCATGTATACATATGTTTTATAATATTTCAAAATATATTATAGTTGAAAAAACTAATTTCATAGGAACACACATTCTCTTCTCAAATTATATGCTACAATAAGTTATATTCTGCAAAAATCATAATACTTTTTACTTTTTAAATCATAGTTATTTTTCCAGTAAATTAATGGTATATAGAAAACAATATAATGTAAAATTCAAAAATGATATGAAAAATAAAAAAAAAATCACAATGGGTAAGATTGACCCTTTTCTGATCGAATTAAATGACTTTCGTAGCGTGGTTTTCGGGAGCATTTTAAACATACAAGTTAAGAATATATAATATAGTTATATAGTATATTTGATGAATATATTAAGCAAGAATTGAACTTTCATTCTTCAACTTCACATGGGAAATACTGAAATTCTAGCCGATTGAGCTACTGCCTGTCGATTGCAATTTTCATTACAAACTGCTGAAACTCTATTTAAAAAATTAAAAATTAATTTAATTTAATTAATGAATTAATATTTGAGAAAATATATTAACATCGAGTATCATCCACTAAAAGATTTTAAAATGTGTTTGAACTTGAGTGGATGACAAAAAGTATTTTATTAATGGTTAAAAATATGAACAAGATATACATAGGGAGAGTGTGAATTAATAGTACGAATTAAAAGAGCCCTCCAACCGTCATAAGCTTAATTTTGTGGTATGAAACTATTTGTAACTATGCAGTAACTGGTTACATTAAAGAAACCATTTTTCATAATTATTTAGCTAAACACGAGCTAGAGCTGGTAGCTGAAACATTAATAATTAAATATTCTTTTAGGATAGAAAAAAGTGGAAATAATTGTGAAAGAGATAACAGATGTTAATTACATTCGAGATTTCAAACAACGAGAATCAAAATTCTTGAACACACACATACACAGACACACACATAATATATTCTAATATATTCAATTTATATATATATTCTAATTTAACTAATTTATTCTAATATATAAATAAATTTAATACACGAATATTTTTTACTTTAAATTTATTTCAATCTTTGCTATTGAAAATGTTTCTTCTTTTAATGTTTTAAAATGCATAAAAGAAATATACTTTTTCAAAAAAGATTTCAAGCTTTAACCTCACTCCTAGAGACCTGTATATTTTTCAACTTCACTACATTTTTTTTCGGTAATTATGTGAGCATAGCGCCAAATTTTTATCGAAATTGAATTTTGAATTACAAAATAAAATTTTTCATAAAACATCCTAATGCATATTCATCATAGATTATTCAATAATTTGAATGAAATTTAACCAAATTATTCATTTTTTATTGTAAAAAAAGACTACTTTTAGCTATATATTATTCACAAGAAATAAAAAGATCCTCTATGTGCAATATGAATACTAATTGAAAGGATATACAAACTTGCAAGTGTAAGCTATTTATTACATCTAAATAAGTAAAAAAAATTAAATTGATTTTCATGTTTCTTTACCTTTACCTTTTTGAAAGCTAAAGTAAGAAATAAATCATATTTTTAAAAATTAGTTGCATCTCATTGACTTAAAAAACAGCAAAAAATGGAGAATTAGTAAATGAAAGAAAAGTTCAATAGAAGCGTAGATAAATGCAGAAAAAAATGCTTAAATTTATAATAAAGAAAAAAAACAGTGTTAACATAATAAAATCGTCAAAAAAATGTATTTTACATTCAAAATATTATAATACTGATACGTATCAGCGAATCTAAATAATTAACATAACCAAGATTTAAAAAACGCATGCAGATGAAAAATAAAAGGAAGCTGGGAAAGATCTGAAAAAGAAACTATCTGAACAGCAAATTAATATTTATGATTCGCCATAAATGATTGGAAGAATGGTTTGTTGCACGCGGGAATAAAAAGAAAAACACATTGAGAGGGAAATGCGTTCACAGTTAAAACTCAGTAAGTTGAATTCATTTGCTACAAACGTTAAATAATACTTAAAACAACGATGGTTTAAGGTGATGCTAATGCCTACAAGGATACTTCTTTAAATTATCATTCTTTTAACAGGAACCATTTCGCTACAAGAGACCACAAAGAATTAAGAATAGTATCCAGCTTTTCAGTTTAGAGACAAGGCTCTCAAAACTCATTATTACGCAAACGACGAATGAAAATAACAATTAAGAAAGTTTTTTTCCCCTCCAAACTTCTAAAAATGCCTCATTTCGTGAAATACTTTCCATATTCACTTAAGGATCATCAAGACTGGTAGATTTCTACGCATGTGACAAAGCCTGGTGATAATGATTATTCTTTTAAGTGGAGTAAGTTTTCTATGTTGTTATATTTAGAATTCATTAAGGAAAAGGTGAGTTTTAATTACCCGAAAATAAATTCTTCTAATATGCTTAAACTCGGCTCGGATTTGAAATGGATGTAAAAAAGAAATTATTCTAAACGAAGATCGCCTAAATGTGTCATAGAAGTGTGCACAAGAATTTTTCATTGTAAATTCTATATTTTATCGGATATTTAAAAAGAGAATTCATAATTGATATGCTTATAACAATAAAGACAATATAATCTGCAGATGCTTCTATTAATATTTAAATTAACATTAACTTCTTTGCTTGTACCGAAATTTTCCAAACATAATTCTTTCAGAAAAAAGTGTAATAAAATACTCATTTTCTGTCTTTTTTTTGTGCTCATTGCTTTTGACTGATACCTCTTTGTTTTGAATAATTTAACCCGTCCATGGCACAAGCCCTCGGGATAAAGAGAAAATTTAATACATTATTATCTATGTTAAAAATCTAACTTAGTTCTTGTGTAAGTGGTATAATGCCTTGCTGTAAGACTTTTTAGGGGGAACTTGCCCACAATTGTGTTTTGATTGAAAAATGGAAAAGAAAACTACCTAGTTAATCCAAGATAAGTAAAGATTCAATTCTAACGCACTCATCTACCATTTTTCGAATAACGCTGGTTAAAACCATAATCAGTGTAAATTCATAATTTTTTTCTTCCGATTCAATTTTTTCAGCAGTGCAATATCTCAACACCCTAGGTTAGGGATTGCCAAAATGTGGGTAACAAGTCAATTTTTGGTCGGCCCCAATAAGATCTTCAATTTATATATACATTTCCATCATTATCAAAATTGGATAAGCTTTCATCAAATTTAATGGTAGCAACTTAAGACGCGCAATACGCAAATAAGCAGCTCGTGCTGGTTCAGATTCTCACCCATGTAATCAGAAACTTTGCTATGGATATCTTATTCAATTTGTGTGCACAAAGAATTAAAGATTCATAGCTAAAAGTGTTTCTAATTATTATAATCGTGGTTAAGTTTCTAAATACATCAACGATCTGCCCTATCTAAGAAACTTTATTTTAGTTAGTGCGCATATTAATATAGAAGCGGTTCCTGACCATCTGTTTGAACATTTGTTATGTTAATGATGATACTTTTGGTAACAAAAGTTTTTTTTAGCTGAAAAACCCTGTTCTGGATAGAATGGACACTATTTATCTTTTAAAAAATAATGCTCTGACAATGAAATGGGTCACTATAGATTCGGTTTTTAGAACGTGGATGACAATGTTTGGAACACCTACATTAGACCATTGGCAAGAATTTTTGATTTAAGCTTAACTGCTAAACAGCGGTGATTTGCCAACCCAGAGAGTAATGCTCTTGATAAAGATATTTAAACATGGCTTTCTTTATTGCCAAATGTTAAATTCTTAGCAATTGATCAGTATTAAATGAATAGATTTTGCCTACTGTTCCTTTACTTCTAAATTTTTTCTATTAATTCATGCTTAGAAATCCATTCCGAAATACATTTATTTTTCAGTGGAAACTATTAATTTGTTCTTCTATGTAACTATTAATTTATAAAAGAAAACTAAATCCTTACAAAACAAAATAATTAAAAGGACAGAAACATGAAAACATTGAAATACTGCCAGTATCTGAATCTCTCTGATGTTAGGAAAGACTAATGGTTCACAATTCTTTTCATATCGGTTAAGAATATATTTTTATACTTTTGTTTTACTTGTTCAGTAGTTTTAATGATGAAACTTTCTAATCGGTTTTCCTATTTCTTCCTTATGTAGTAGAGTTCTGAATGAGCTCTTATATGCTCTTGATAACGAGATATATTACTAAACTAGCCGCCTTTGGCGACCAGTCGGTTCGCCAGTATTAATGCTCACTAAAATTTTCATATAGTATTTTATGTAGCTGTGTCTCATAACAGATTTTTCACCAAAATATTTTTAAACCAAACAAATTTTGATAATCATATAATTCGTTTATAGTATTATTTATTATTATTTTCTTCAGATGATCTGTTTACTGTACTACTCATCTTTCTCTTTCTATCCGAGCAATGATTGTCCCGGAATTGATATTTTACTTAAATGGTGGAGGGAAAGGCCTAAAATTCTGTTTTTATAGAATAATGATATTCAAATTTTCATAAATGTAAACACACTAAACAAATAAAGACACAATTGGCTTTCAAGAGATGCGAAAGCTTAAAAACAGCTTGGAAAATGCCTCACACAGACGAAATAATGGTGACACACACACCCTTCTTTTCTTTTCTATCCTTTTTTTTCTTCACTACTTTTCTTTCTATAAACCCTATTTTCCATTTGTCATTACTTTTTTTCTTCCTTGCCCAGACTGAGCAGGCATAGATTAAATATTCATACCGACTAATTATAAAAGCAACTATTTTCTTTCTTTTTTAAACATCCCGTTATCTATGAATGAAAACCAACTGACTTCGCGTATTTCTTTCTAAACAAATCATAATTTATTACTTCCTGCTATCTTACTCGGTGTGGGGGAAGGAAATGAAGATTTTTGGCGGGAAAGTAAGAAGATTGTCGTTTTAACTATTTTCCACGCAGTTTTTTAATGTTTTTTCTTATAAGATCCATCCTCGTGCCTTGATGAAAATATTTTTAAAAAATTAACCGAATCGGTCAAGCCGTTCTCTAGTTTTGCGCTTAGCAACGCATTTCGAGTTGCATTTTTATTAATATAGATTATTCTCAGAGAAAAGCGTAATTTAAAATAAATTTTGGTTCTATACTGGTGGTGCCATCTTGAATGATGTTGAGTAAAAATTATAATTATGTAGATATTGTACAAAAATATGGAAAGTAATTTCAAAAAATTGAAATCTGCTATCTCAAATTTCATGTTATGATGTGAGAGCATTATTATTGTTAAAGCATTGTTTGTCTCAATTAATTTAAGTCATTAATCAATTTAAGCAGATTCGAAATAATCATGGGATTATTAGATTACGCATGCGTTGACATATCGAGAATCGGGTACATGTCGGTTCATTCATGCATAGTTGAAACTTTTCATTGGTGATAAATAGACAAATGTGACAACCATCTTCAATATTTTCTAATAACCCTAAAAGCGGAAAATTTATACCCTAAAAGCTATTAATATCCAATTTTCTGTCCAAGATGTTGTATTGGTTTGTGGTTTCAAAAGCCTCAAACCAATACAACATCTTGTTTAACAAAAAAAATGTAACAACGTTGCCATTGAATTAAACTTTTGAGTTACAAATTAAATTAAAAAATTTTAATAATTTTTGGCGATAAATCACCAATTGTGACAACCTACTGCATGATTATCTAATAACTGAAAAAGCAAAAAAAATTAATGCCTTAGGAGCGATAAATCGCCATTTTTTGCGCGCAACTTTTCAGGCTTCAAAAATCCCAAACCAAAACAACATCTTATTCTCACATGGTAAAAATCAACTTTTTTCTTTATAAAAAGAGTGTTGTTTTTTTTTTAAAAAAACTGCTTTTAGTAACCTTATTGTATGAATATCACTCATCTATTACACCGATAGTAAATTTTTTTAGGTATCCTGATTTATTCCACTGGTTTCTTGCTAAATAGGAAACCAATTTAAAATATAAAACAGTTTAAATGGAGCTATAACCAATTTTCCCATGGCATCTATGCTCCATGGTAATCAGAGGATTCAAATGCCAATTTCATCCCAATATTTTCTTCTGCTTAAACGAAAAATCAATTTAATTTTTATTTATTTTATATTGCTTACCTGGATATTGAAGGGAAATACTGACTTCACATCAACAATTGTTTTTTGAACCTGTAAAAAATATAATTGCTATAATACACATGCGAAAAGATACGTTTAAAAAATATTTTAAAGCTAAGGCATCGATAAAAAAAATTTCATTCAATTCTTATTATCAAAACACTCTTCCTTTATATATCTTGTTCAAAATTTCAGCCCTTAATAAAATACTTTTTATTTATCCACTCAACTTCAAGTAATTTTTTTTAACCTTTAGTAGATGATATTTGATGTTAATACAATTTTTTTCCAAATATTTATTTATTTATTTATTTATAAATTAATTAAAAACTTACTTTCTCGTCAAAAATTTTCATTTCCCTATCGCTAAATAAATAACGAATTCAGTTTGTTTCTCCCCACGACAATGAGGCAATTCTTAATATGTTTTCGGACGATTATTTCAAACGCTTCTGTTTATTTTCTTAATATTTGATGCATTTAAAACTAAACATTGTTAATTAATCGAGAGAGTGGTGGAAGCTAAATCTGACGTGATCACAAAGTCATCCATGTCGAGAGTAATACACCTGAGGGTACTGGGTCAAAGATGATCGTTCTCTGTTCCAGATCTAGATTACGATCTGTGGATGAATGTATGAATGAAGTCCGCTCTGCAAAAAGGGTGAGTGACTTGTGTAAGCTAGAAGTCAGACTTCTGCCTTCGGGTGCTCGGTAGTCCATACCCTCAGAAGCTACTGCATCTCTCATTTCGTTGTACAGAGGAAAAGAGAACAACATTTGTAATTATTTAATAAAAAGTAATTAAAATGAAAAATTTCTTTGTTGACTTTAGTAAAAATTGATTTAATTTTTTTATATTTCTTGTTTTAAATGTAATACAATCAATTTTTGTTTTCGTTTCCAGGGCATTATAACGGCAACTAAGACATACTATTAATAGTTTTAACAAAATTATCATATAAGAATACTATATTATCTTTCATCTTAAAATACAGACATTTTTAATAATTATGCGATTTTATTCAGTACAAATATTCATAAAAGTTCTTATTTATGTAAAAATAGTGAGATACGAATTCCAAATATATTTATCGCTACTTAGTATCCGATATTTCAAAATTTATCATCGGGCAAATAAATGATTTTTCTCTTTCTAGAGTTTTCAAAGAAACTGATAATAAAAGACAACAAAAAAATCGTAATCTTGTTTAACTCAGAATCTCTCAAATTAGTTCATAAGTTTTTATTAACGAAATTCGAAATATCAGTTAATTCAAAGTTGTAAGTTTCGAGGAGTTTTTAAAATCCAATAAATATAATTGCATAAGAGGAATAAAATTAAGTAGAAAGAATAAAATTAAGTAGGAAAAATAAAAATCCATCATTATGTAATGGTTAAATTATTGATTGCAGAATTACTAGAATAAAATTATTCTTTTTTTAAAAAAATGACGTAAAATGTATATATTTTTTTAAAAACTATTAAAAGTCTCGAGAAGGTATTAGTATTTTAAATTAGCTAATTTTTTTTAAGTAAAAGGCTTTTGGAATTGGCAAATATGAAATAGAAATGTCTAGACACCGCAACATATCAACATTTTCAGTAATGAGATTTACACCTCGCTGAGAAATTAAATTAGTTGCTAGAGAAATGCTTTCTTTGGGAAAGAAAACAAGAAACAAAATATTTTTCTTGCATAAAGCACTTTAAATTGGTCTAGACATATGGATCTCTAAATAGGATATCATCTACCTATTACTTACGGATATATTTAGAAATGGTACGAGGGAATAAAACTATTACAGCTGGAAAAATTTTCTTAGGTATCACAGTTTGATATAGTAGTTATGGCGCAAGGACTAACAATTTACCTATATTGCACCAGAAGCTTGGTTAATTTTATTTAAAATCGAATAAAACAGTTTGTATATAAAAATTATCTGTTTAAAACCCTTCATAGGTTTACGGTTATTTTGAAATATGATTATGAAATATAACTCAATTATTGAAAATTGGAAGCATGTCTTAAAATAGAATAAATTATACTGATGTTATGAAAGAAAAAGAATTATTTTTAAGGTTTTTGCTTAATATTATGGACTCTCAGCACTTATAAATAATTATAATAGATTATTAAATCTGTAAATGATAATTATTTTGCTTCATCACAATGTAAATTCGTAGGAAGCTCTTCTTAAAATTATATAGTGGCTGTTTAGATGTTACCTTCTCTATGCTCAACATGCGTTTTCACCTATGCAATCACAAGGTAAATACAGAGTAGAAATATTTTCTTCAAATTTTGAAGTGGATGTTAAAGCGTTGCTTTCACTTTAACATTTGCTAAGACGTAAAATGAGATGTCATTTTCATCGCTTTTAAAGACATTTTAACATTAAAAGATTAATGGTAGATTTACACATCAACAGTAAATTGCATTTTCTAGATTTATAAACAATTACTGTAGAGCGTACAATAATCTACATCTTAACAGTAAATTGCATTTTTTAGATTTATAAACAATTCCTGTAGAGCGTACAAGGATCTAAATCGCATATAAAAATGAATTTATTTTATTTTATATACAATGTACAAAAACGAAAAATTTAGAGAATTTTTGGAATGAATTTAGCGAATTTTTTGTACGAATTTATAGATTCCCCAAATTGTATTACCTTTTGTTGGTTCTACATGTGATGGAAGCTAGCAAAAGGATACTATAAAACCTTGATATTTAATTCTAAAATTTAGTTCAAAGGCATTAAAAATATACAGGGTGTCCAAAAAGTTCCCGTACTGGTGATTTGTGAATTTATATTACAAAAACAACAGGTTTAAAAAGAATTATTTTTATGCCAGTGATAAAAAGCACTTTTAGCATAACTAAGGAAAAAATACTGAACTTACATTTATAATAAATGTTCAAAATGTCCACCCCTTTCTCGGAGACAAGGCTGAACTTGTTTGCGCATGTTTTTCGAAACGCGTTTTAACAAGCTAGGAGTGATTTCTTGTATCCTTTGGGTAATTGCGATTTTCAAATCATCTATTGTTTAAGGATCACCTTCATAAATTTTGTCCTTTAAATATCCCCAAAGAAAAAAAGTCCGGGATGGTCATATCAGGGGATCGAGGTGGCCAAAGATTTTTGAGATAAGTCTATCACCGAAAAAAGCTTCAAGCATGTCCATGGTTTCATTACTCGTATGGCAAAATTTAATATACTTGAAAAAAATCATGGACAATGATTTTTTAAATTTGGAGTACGGGAACTTTTTGGACACCCGGTATATTCCACTATAAGTTTCCGATTTTTGCAAAGATTTTATTGATTTCAATAAATTAACGTAGATAATGCAACATTTGCAAGATCTATCTGTCATAAAAAAGGGGAAATCAAACATATTACAAATATACATTCCGAAATAACTGAATTTCTTCAAATGGTGTTTAATAAATCGCAAACTATAAAGTATTATTTAAAGAGAAAAAAGAGAAATGAGGACAGTTTTGATATAAAGAATAGCAGTATATCTAAAAACCTCCAACTCTAACGTTAAGCTATTTTTCGTGCCAAAATTCTTTTTATAGACAATTCTGTTCCTTTTTTTCGTTTTAAGGTCATTCAAATAATCTTTTAAAAGCCATCCGAATGTATAACTGAAAAATATAAAGACATGCGTATATTTCTGCAAAATCATGTTTTGGTTATGGAATTCATTGACCCAAAAGTAGTTTTCCCATCAGAATTTTTCATTTTTCCAGTGGTTTCAACTTATTCAATGCTTAATTCTAGGGATGTTTTTTATTTCCCAGAGTACTTTGCATAATATGAAATGGATCAGCTGGATATAACAGTTATTTGCCATCCTTGAAGTATAACACAAAAGTGTATACGCATCACTAAACAGGTAAAAATGTCGGAGAGAAACACAATTATAAACCCTATAAAAGAATTTCAAAAATAAAAAATATGTTTTATGAGAAGTTTTAAAAAATACCTTTGTATTATTAGGAAATTCATCCGAATCATTAGTAAGTAAATGCATCAGTAAAAATAAATACTTAATCGAATAGTTCCTTTCGATGAACACATTTAATGTATACGGATTAGAAGTCACGTAAAAATGCCTGGTTAAAAATATTTATTGCAGAATAATATGTATTGTAGTGAATTTTCATAAGTCTGTTTGGTTTAATAAGAAATGTGAGTAAAGTGAATCATTATCAAATAAATGCATCATCATCAATAAATATTTGAGATGGATATTGAAATATGTTTTTATATTTTTTTATATTTTTGTAATATGCGAATAGATTCTTTTAGTTATATTTCACCAATAAATGAACATTTAATATTTCCAATAAAATGTAAGTAATAATTCAGCAGTTGTTAGGCTAATTCAGAATAATTTATTATATATATTTAATTGACAGTTAATAGATTAAATTAAATTATATTATTAAAGACATCAGTAATTATTCAATTAGTTATTATATTAAAGACATCAATAAAATAGAATGAAAAACAGATTTGTTTCAGTTATTTTGAATCTTATTTCCTAAATAAAGAAAAACTTCTAATCGAATTTAAAATATTAAATATATTTATCGTATCAAATCCATCAATTTCAGTCTAAAACTTTTATAGATTAGGAAACGGAATCATTGACGTTTCATCAAGATCTTAAATAATCAATTAATATTCGATTATTCAATTATTTAAAATTGTAGATAGTTGCTGAGATTACAAGTTAAAGTAATAAGTTAAGACAGTTATTAAATAGAAGTACAAAAGAATTGCATTTATTTCTAATGGTTTCTTCTAACTTTACGTTAAACACATGAAACAATTTTTAATATTAAGCTTTTAGTTAATTTCTGATAATTTTTGGGTATTATTTGTGAAATGCATTTAATTTAAATACATTTTGAAATTCTTTACTATCATTCATAAAAAAATAATACTCAGCCAGATCCACTTTGTTGAAAACAGAAATTTGAGCATGTGAAATGCGTTTGTTTTATAGAACCTCATGTTTTATTTAATTCATTTTAAAATTCTTACATGATATTTGTATAAAAGAAGTACAATGTTAAGTGCAGTAATGTGTAAAATACAAGAATGTATATTGATTTATTTCTTCAAGTGATCCTTCTACATTGCACATAAATTTAATAATTTTTCAAACTATTCTTTCATGAATTCCGTTTTAATTTAGCATGAACAAATAAAAAAAGATATAAATTAACTCGATAAATATCACTTTACACAAATTTGATAAATTTTAATTTATCGGGAAATTTTTCTTAAGAAGAGAGGCAAAATCAAGTGTTTATCTCATCCGAGCTATTTTATTTGAAAGATCTTAAATAAATATTTATTAAAGAAATAAAATTGTAGTTTTCTTAAACTACTCTTTCTAATTACACTTTGAGATCATGAAACCCACTTCAGTAAGAAAATTTGGGTTTGTACTATTTAAAAAAATACATTTGGTTATTATCAGTAAAATATATTTAATTTCAATTCATCTTAACTACTTTTTAATTCATTTTTAAAATACTCAAAATAAAATCATAAAAAAATTAAAGAAGTATTAATTGAATAATTGAGATGTATATAATTAGATTTATAATCGTCGACTAAGCTTCGTTTTTTATTGAATTACTCTCTTCAAGTATTTATTCCATCTTGAGATAAATTTTATAATTTTCAAAGTTTTCTTTATTGAATTCTGTTTGATTTTGAAAAAGCACGAATAAAAGAAATACTAACTTACTCGGATACTATCTTTTCTCTGAAACTTAATGAGTTTTAATTTATCGTGCTTTTTCCAAAGCTGAAAAGCAAAGGGAAATTTCTTTGCCGTCCAAGTAATTTTATCTAGGAGATAGAAGAAAGTTTCCACATGAGAAGGAAAAACCAAATAATCTTTTCTCTTCATTCACTGCCGATACTTTAAACAGCCACCGCATGTGAAAACCTTCAATTTCCTCCCGTACTCTTTATTTAGATCCTCAGGGATTCAATGGAGTTGGATTGTTAAACATTAAATTGCGTTTCACGTACAAAATCGAAATCGTTTTTCACCGTGGCATTTACTGTGAAAATAAAACACCAAAAACAAAAGAGAATAAAGTAGTAAACTCTTTGGCTTGGGGGTTTTCCTGGAAATTATATTCCTAGCTAATTGTCTACGATTCTCGTGTTCATCGTTATTTGATGCTCCTTTAACTTTTTTTCCCTTTTTTTTTTCTTTATTTTCTATGACACTTTTGTAAAAAGCAAGTTTATCCTCCGGCCATTATATATCATTTGGTATTTGTAGTGAGTCTTCGTTGAAAGGATTCTCTGATTTCATTCCTTCTGATGGAGAGCGAATTTCAGGAAGTTATTTCATTTCGTTTTATCGGTTTTAGATACTTGTTTGGATTATTAAAACTTTTCGATAGATTTGGAGTATATTATCACGTCGCAGGCTGAGAGCACTTCCTCTTTTCCCCAAAAAGAAAATTCAATTATAGATATGACCAGAGTAAACAGTAACTGTGCGACGGGCATACCAAAATTGTCCTCAACATCCAAACCGCATCAAAAAGCACCTTTTCTCTGTAATCTTTGTTGATTGTGATACTTCTGATCAGTTGCGTAGCAACGGAGGACAAAGGGGATTTGATACCCAAGGCGTCAGTCTTAGGGAACGTTACGAAAAAAACTTCAATCAAGTTTTTGATGATGAAAAATTTCAATCAATCTTTTTTTTAAATTTCAGTCAAGCTTTTGATGTTTATCACGCTGACGGAAAGATGCATATTTAATCGTTTTAAATATTTGATCCTGTTATGAAAAGTTTTAATAAATTTGGTATCCATTATCAAGTTGAAATGCCACTGTTTCATTTAGGAGTTGTATCGTTAACGTCCCACTTTTATTTAGTTTTAAAAAATTTCTTTCAGTTTTCTGGAAATTTTATTGTATCAATTTATTGCTACATTTGTTATATTTTATGCGTTTTATCTCATTTTGTATTTATAATTCATTAAATCGGTTCATATTAATGTGCTCATAAAATAAACCCTTTGACCGGATCAGCAAGGCTTTACATCACCCTTGTGCCAATAAACCCTACATACCTACCTACCTACCCAAAATCAACATAATTCCAAAAATGTGACTTTTGGGCTCAGAGGGGATCTGAAATATTGGAAATTCGTTAAGTTTGAATTTTTTTGACAATTACAGTATTTTCTCTTTGTATATTTTGCACACGAAAAAAAAATAATAATAGCACTTTATAACCCTAGGTTATAGTTATTGTGAGTGGAATATTTAAAAACTTTTGCCGAAACATATCAAAAAGCATCCTTTTTTTTCAATCCTGGTTGATTTTTTGATCATTGTCAAAACAATGGGGTTTCAATTCTCAGTCTGCCATTCTTAAAAAGCAATCACGAGAGATCAAATTCGTATTAAATTAATTGAAGTAATTGATAAATTTATAACTAAAGAGGATAAAAGATACATATTACATAAAAATAAAAAATAAAATCATTAGTAGTATTCTTTGTCTTATTTAGTACATGCCATAATTATATATTTTAATCATATTTATGTAAGCATAAATGTATAAACAAATTTCGCTTTTTAAATCCATAAAAATCACAGTAAAATGTTTATTTATCCTCAATTTTCATAAATCAATGCTGTGAAAAAAAAATAATTATGCTCGGCTTCTAATCAAAAGTTGAGAATCCTTCTCTGATAAAGAACAAGATTAAAAGAGAAATTTAAAATAAATTTCATAATTACTTTGATTAAAATGCATTCTACATCTTTTATAAAAAGTATATACTAGAAAAAGTGTTATTTCTAATTTGCTATTTCATCCATTAAAAAAGTGAAACTAAAGTTTTCAAAATAAAACAATTAAAAGGGCAAACGATTTTATTTTTATGATTTAATATAGCACTTAAATTGAATATAGCAGTAATATTTAAAAAATGTAAAGTCATTTCCTACTTAGGTCAAAAAAGAAAATTTTTATTTTGGTTACTTTTTATTCAATAATTACTATTAATATAAATTTTATATACATATGACAGAATCACACAATTAAGTTGCAAAACACAAGGAGAATTTTCTTGCAATTTTCCATTTTCATTCTTGCCTCGTTGCTCAATCTTAAGGTTAGGTAGGAGAAGTGACCAACAATTGATGACAAAGATTTTAAAGAGGAAAAATAGGAAAAGAGCCTAAATCTTAAAATTTCCTTTAATTTTATTTTTCATGAAAAATTCTTCACTCTAACCACTAAGCCACAACTACTAACTCGCTCTGGAAAATCATTTGGATAAAAAGTATATTTAAAGAGAAGATTTCAAAAAATACTTATCAAAAAATTATTTATTTTCCCAAGATTTGAACTGGAATCCTTCACCTTCACGTCAAAATACTGAAATCCTTGCATTTTACCCATTGAGCTACTACTGTTTGTTTCAGTTTGCATAGCATACTACTAAAACTCTATTTAAAATTTTAAAAATTAATTAAATTTTATTACTGTATTAATATTTAAAAAACTGTATTAACATCGAGTGTTATCCACTACAAGATTTAAAAAAAATGTATCTGAACTTAAGTGGATGAATTAAAAGCATTTTATTAACGATTGAAAATGTGAGCAAGGTATATAAATATATACAGGGAGAGTGTCAACTAAGTAGGAATTGAAAAAGATAAAATCTTATTAGTTGAAAAATAAGGGAATAAATATTTAATATAAAAATTATGCTGTTGAAAGGGCGGCTTAAATGTATGTAAGATATAATTTGGTTAGAAGTGCGAAAAACTTTTAAAGGAATTGCTACTGTTTAAATCCAGTAATCTTTCATCCGATGCCTTCACTTATCTTCATTATCGGTGAAAGAGTCCTTTTTAAATCTTCAAAAGGGGTTATCAGATAGTGCAAATAATGGTCATTGTCGAAATTTTTCTCACAAAGTAGCACTATTCAGAGAGCTGTGTCAAACATAAAAAGAACAAACTAGATCCCTGTCACAGCTTTTGTGCTATAGAAATGAAAAACTCCCTGGTAAAGTAGAGTTAAGTGTGTATGTTATGGGATTGTCTGTCTTATGAATTTTGTCTGTATCCTATGGGATTGCAAAAGCTAGTCGCTAAAAAAGTTTCATTTCACACAGTGAAATACTGACTATTGTCTGATTTCCTAAAGAATAGGAAACTCTAATCTGTTTCATATGACACAGTTAGAATTGCTTTTATAATTCAAATTAAAGAGTTGTTTATTTGTTTAAAAATCAAGTAATACAAAAAAACAATTTTTTAAATCAATTCCTAATTAGGTTAACAAAAAAATTTATATTAGTTAACTTTTATTAAATGAGTACATTTGTTGTTGTTCTCGTGTTCAGCTTTATAACAGAAACTGGGATGCAGAAGCTTCTGAGGATATGGAGCCCGAGGGCAGAAATTTGACTTCTAGCTCACACACGTCACATAACCTTTATACAGGGCGGACTTCATTCATGCATTTCATTCATCCACAGATCGTAATTTATATCTAGTACAGAGAACGATCACCTCTGAATCAGTACCCCCAGAGATATTACTATCGACATGGAGGACTTTGTGATCAAGACAGATGTAACGTCTATCACACACACACGGCGAGTCTTCGACTGGCGGGTTCGAACTCGCAAAACGAGAAATGCGAATCCAAAGCCCTCTACCAACCAGACTATCCGGGCATAAAATTACAATTACTATAAATAATTGATCAAAAAATTATACTAGCGTTGAATTTTGAATGCCAATTGAGCGAACGCAAAATGCGTGAATTTTCTACGCCGATTAGGGTAACGCAATACATATTAGAAAATTTTATTTTTCTTTATTCTGTATTATTTTAATTCGAATGTACTTTGGATCAGAAAAAATGATTTATTAACAATGCTTAGTTTTAAATGCATCAAACATTAAGAAAATAAACCTAATCATTTGAAATAATCGACCGAAATCATGTTAGGCCTAATCTCATTAGCGTGGGGAAAAAACAAACTGAATTCTTTGCTTATTTGGCTGTGGGAAAAGGAAGATTTTCGGAGAGAAAGTTTTTAATTAATTAATAAAAAATTAATGAATTAATATTTGAAAAAAAATTGTTTTGGCATAAAATGTCATACAACACAAGTTTTAAAAAATTTACTTGAATTTGAGCGGATGAATAAAAAGTATTTTATTAACGACTGAAAATTTGAACTATAT
>JAOUZG010050968.1:13971128-13995994 GCA_026289955.1 Argiope argentata | reverse complement strand
TATGACTTTTCTGTGGATGAAGCTAATTAAGCCATCAAAATCAGAACAATGGACCCTAGTAGTTTTAATAAATAGTCTTCCATACTAATAATCCCAAGTATACCACTAAAATAGTATGGCTTTAGATTAAAAACGTAGAAAAATATCCCTAATCCAGAGGCATAATCGATTGAAATATGTTGAAGTGTATTTGAGAATCCATATTTAGCAGCAAAAACAATTATTCAAGTCTATTTTGGGACTAATAGTTATAAAAAAAGTTATTTATAATTTTAATGGACTATAAGAATGTAAATAATTTGGTTTTCAGATAGAAAAGATTTATCAAAATGAAATTTTTATGTAAATATGGATGGTCAAATCAGAAGTTTATTTTATATATGTTCTTTCCTTTAAAGATCTTTTTTACTAAAATATATAATGTAAACAAATATTTTTTAAGCAGTTCCGTGTTGGAAATGAGAGAAAACACTTATGCACAAGAAAGAAGCGATGAGTTATATCAATCTACAGCACAACACAAGAGCAAAAAGAGAGCGAAATATTCTTCCCTGGTGATTTCATACTATGAGATACTGACAGAAGTGAATTTGCATAAAGGAACTTAGGCAATTTTTTAAAGAATTTGTAAAACTGGACAAATTTTTATCCCTTCCCTTAAATTTTGTGCTGATTAAATCAGTTTTACAGAGCTCCTGTAACCTTAATTAAATAGAAAAAATTTGGAATTGGATCAAGAAATAAGAGATCATTTTAGAATTAAATTAATAGAGATTAACTTAAGAAAATTAGAAAATTAATTAGGTTTAAATCGAATTATAATATTTACATATATGTGTGTATTATATAAAATGTATATTTTTTGTAATGAAAAAAGTGTTTTATACAAAAATTATTCTTTTCTTCAAGTAATAATTGAGCAACTAAATGAACGTTGTTAAAAATGTACTTTCAACATTTATAATCAGAATTTTTCGAGTGACAGCTTTATTTTCATATCTGGATGAAACACAGATTTTTAAATAACTTAAAAGATTAAATATAAACGACTAACGTGTTTTATTTAAGCAATGGGGAGGCTTAGCTAATTTTAGAAAGTTATTTTAAGTTCTTCGAAAGAGACGAAAAAATCGTAGAAGTATACCACAGCTTGAACTTGAAGATAATTTACACAAAGACATCTTTTAAAATCACTGGTCCTATTTCCCAAATAAGAGCTCTTTCATTTTTGAATTGTAAACTGTTTGTCCTCCAGTATCGCAATGATCGATAAACAGTATTTTAACCTCATTCAAACATCTCCTTATCAAATGATGTTTCGGATTTTTGTGAGAAAGATTAGGGGGATTTCCTTCTATGCGGGCCCTTATTAAGGTCAAGTACCCGAGCAATGTTTCAAAGCGTTTAAATCTTTTTCTTATTCAGACAGAACTCCCTTGAATTTCCCGCATAGTTGGACTGCTTAATCCTATAACATTTATTTAGAAACCAGAATAGAAAATCCAATTACATTAACTCTCTTAATAAATATTCACGTAGTTGTTTTTCTAGTTGCTTAAAAACATTATCTCTTCTCTCTTTTAATTTTGTTTATGTGTTCTGTGAATCGAAAAAAAATCAAGACGAAAGATGTTTAAGGCTTTGCTATACATTTCTCCAAGTTATCCGGATTTATTTTTCATGCATACTAAACAAACAAAGAATCCTGATTTGGTAAACAGCAAAATCAATTATCAGGCTTTTTCTGAACGCTCATGGTTTACTTCGAAGGCTCGTTGTAGAAACTCAGTTTTTAAAACCCATTAGCATCACGAATTATAATTAAAAGATATAGCAATACTTATGCGACTATCATCTAATTTATTCACTGCAGAATTTTCAACGAGATAAACAAAAGCCTGAAATATTCTACTTTAACTTGTAGACAATTTCGTAAAATAAATATGAGCTCCTGAAATCCGTTCTTTACATTCAGGTAAAAAAAGTTATCAGAGGACAAATATGATCTTGGAATTCTGGAAAAAATCGAAAATTCTCTTACATCTTTAAAATAAAAAAAAATCAGCTTTCATTTTAAGCAATGTAATTGAACTCAAACATCGATGAATGGGGCTCAAGTTTACTTAGTTAAATATAAATGTCTACCTTAAATCTTCAAAAATCTCTTAAATTTTTCTATGCAAATTATTTCTCTACTGTATAAAAATAAGCAAAAAGATGAAGAATTAAATCTATATAATAATAATAATAAGGATAATAATAAGATAAAGAACTAAATTTATGTAATAATAATAAAGATAATAATAGGATAAAGAATTAAATTTATGTAATAATAATAAAGATAATAATAAGATAAAGAATTAAATTTATGTAATAATAATAAGGATAATAATAAGATAAAGAATTAAATTTATGTAATAATAATAAAGATAATAATAAGATATAGAATTAAACATACATGTAGATAACAAACACAGCAGGAATAAATAAGGTCAAGTATAAACATCTACACGGCATCATTACTGGAAATTATTTTTTACTATTGATGCAACTTGGGATAATTTTTGTAATGTCAACACTTGAAAATTTCGTAGAAATGAACAAAATACGGGCAATAGAAAAAAACATTAATAAGGAAACAGGCTAGAAGGTTCAATGCGATTCAAAGACAAACAAAAAGTCACAGGAATATAGTAATAGAATAAAAAGTAATACAAATTTTATAAACAAAACATAACAGCACAACAGTACTTGTAGAAATCAGTATATTTTATGAAAGCAACTCATTTTCCACTGACTAACATAACAAGACAAGAATTGGTCGTATAAATGTATGGAAAATTCTAGTTAACACCAATAACTATTTTTGCTATAAGGTTTATTTTAAAGGCAACAAAAACTGGTGCATCATACAGAAGAGTATTTTGCCTTTAATCAATTGTACTTTTGACCTATTGCACCCCTGTAACATTTTTATCTGTACGGGCAATGATTGACAAGGTATGAAAGTTTTTGTATGAAGTAAAAATATTAACCAGTTCTTAGTTTAACTTGTAGCTATTTTAAAGAATTTCTTATCTTGTTGAATAAAAATATTTATCTGATTACGCTTTTAAAAATTAAGAATTATATATACAGCATTTTATTTCATACCATTTTTATGCAATTGGAAAATGATATTATTGTATGCATACTACAGTCAGACTAATAGTTTCTTTTTTGTACAATCTGATTTTTCTATTCCAAACAAGAAATGAATTAAAAATGTTTAAATATTAAAATGCACCACGATAACCACATTAATGTAATATTTCTTTGACCAGTATAAATTTCCTAATTAGAGTAAAGTATAGTTCCTATATTTCCTATTTAGATAAAGTATATGTACAATATTCCCTATTTAGAGCAATACATAAATCCTATATTTCCTATTCAGAGCAATACATAGATCCCATATTTCCTATTTAGAGCAATACATAAATCCCATATTTCCTATTTGGAGCAATACATAGATCCTATATTTCCTTAGAGTAAAATATAGATCTCGTATTTCCTATTTAGAGTAAAATATTGATCCTATGTTTCATATTTACATGAGTAAAGTACAGATCCTATATTTCCTATTTAGAATAAAATATATATAAGATTTTTCTTTTTAGAGTAAAATATAGATCCTTTATTTCATATTTAGAGTAAAGTTCAGATCCAATATTTCCTATTTAGAGTAAAATACAGATTCTATATTTCCTATTTACAGCAAAATATAGATTCTATATTTCATATTTACAGTAAATTATAGATCTTATATTACCTATTTAGAGTAAAATAAGGATATATCATCCAAGATCTTTTTTTTTTCAAATTCTAAGGAGAATGGTAATGGTAGTAAATTTTCTCTTTTCAATTCTCCGTGAAATAGAAATTTACTTTTAGAAAAAATATTACTAAAATTATTTCAGATTTATAAGCATACTTCAATCTGTAATTTGAATTATGATCTTAATTCTAAATAGTTTATTCTGTTCATTACATTTTGTGCATTATTCTTTCTTTACGAGGCAACATTTCGATTTTCAGATTACTTTCCACGACTATTTTTGCTTCTATTATTTAAGCACTTTTGAGATGATATTCAATCAAGTCCTAAACCCCAGCGTTCTGAAAACTCATGTAACCATTTCTATTAAGATAATAAAAAAATGTATAATTATCATGACTTTTCATCTTGACAGATGTGAATATGAACCAATCAACGTTTATTGCAACCAGGCAATTAATAACTGGGTATTAATACCAAGTAATAAAGATAAGCTTGTTTCATATATTATGTAGCTAAATTGGGTTGTAAAATCTAATTCCAAATAATATCATAGCAGTGTTCACTGATATAGGATATGGGTTTCGTACCTTTAAATATTTTTTTCTAATGATAAATTTTTGCCTTCGTTTGTAACTTACAGGCCAATGATTCATCTATATTCCATGCTTCAGCTATTTTTAGGTTCATCAGCATAGATTCTGCCCCAAGCATTTGCCAGTCTAAATATACCATTGATCTTCTCAGTGACACTCCCTGAAAATGCAAGGCTTTTCCCTAAGACTTCGCTAAGAATAAGAGCAAAGGATAAACAAAAGATTATAACTAACAATCCTGAAAAACTAGTCTTAGAAGTAGTTAAATCAAATGATGGGCTAGAACTAAAAAAAGAAAATAATGAAAGGAACTCAAAAGAAATTCTGTTGCCTTAAGAAAGAAAAGTTAAAAAAATAAACTCAGAACGTAGTGATGGATTTTTTTTTTTTTCAGATTATAAAATTTAATTACAATTTTCCCCGATCATAAAAAAATAGCTTCATGAATATATTTTAAAGAAAAAAATATTTTCAAAGCTAGAAATTCATATAAATTATTTGCTTTTATGCACATCAGATTCAACCAGAATTAAATACCATTATTGTATGTGAATAAAATTTCTTCTCTCATTCACATTTGTTTTTATAATAAATGAAAATCCAAGTTAAATTTCCCCACAGGTTAAAATCTTAATGCTTCGTCCCCTGACCAAAAGCACAGGATAAATGAGACGGGATTTTAAAACTAGCTCAACATTAGAAGAATTTCCTCAATATGAATTACAGTTATGTCAAAAAATAATAAATTGCTAATTCTTTTATTTCTATTTCATATTGTCATTCATTGCATTTTTTATAAATGTGTTTGAAATTATATTCGTTACTTAATGATACGTCTCAGAACTATGTTATGAAAACTTCAGAATCAGCAAACACAAGAAAAGGTTATCAGTTCTGATTCTCAAGATTAAAAAAAATACATCGGTTAAAATAGAACAATAATCAGAAAAGAAAGATCGTTATTTTTGTTATAGGGGCATGTAAATCCAATATTTGACATAATTGTGATCGTAAAAGAACTTAAAAGTAGGAGAGAGCATTTTATCTTTGACTAACTTTCAATATTAATTTTTTTGGCTTCGTATGTCAGTTTATAATTCCGTTGCAAATGCCGATTTTAACTTCGCTATTTTTTTAATTTATGACATATTTAGAAAAAAATTCAGTTTTCACATTTTAACAACTATTTAAAACCTTACATGGTAGTAGAATTTTTTCAGTCTTCCCTTCGTTCATACAAAAACTACAAGGATTCGTTAGAAAATTTTTAGACCGCCTACCATACAACCCTGATATAGCATCTGCAGATTTTCGTCTGTTCGGACTCCTGCAAAAGTTCACCGACGATCAGAAATTTGGCGATAACTCAAACGGATCAATGGCGTTCTTTGAGACCGCGATTTTCAAGCTGATTCAGCGTCGAAACAAATATATTCACCATGAATAGCAGCTATGTCGGAAAGTAATAAACTGATAGCACTTTAATTCCTCTTTTTCAAATTATCATTCATTGCATTTTTTATTACTGTGTTCAAAAATATGTGCGTTATTTATTGCTTCTCGCTTGTATGTATGTTTTGCACTTCATATGGTACATTCATTGAACAACTCCTTCTTTACTCTACACAAGGTGCTTGTTTAACATACCAATCTCATCTTATGTAGAAATGCTTTGTACTTATTATCAAGTTGCAGTTCATGGCAAATAACTCATTCAATTACTTCAATCCCCTTTAAGAGTTTTTTTAGTTGTTTAGTTGGATTTTTATAATGCAAGAGACAAATTCAGCTTTACAAGCTGCATTAAAGATATACTTGAATCTAAAAAAATAAAAATTCAAAGAATAAAGGTGAAATCGGATTTACGGTTTTCATTCCATATATGAATATGCTTTTCCCGTCTCATTTAAAATATTGCAAATGCACTTTATATGAATACAACAAATACATTTCTTTGCACAATCAAAAATTTAAATCTGCTTAATCTCAAAGGCTTTAAATCAGAAGTCTACAAAATATTCTGAAAATATCTAAATACATTGTAATACAAAGAAAGATTTGTTTTACGCTGAGAAAGCTTAGTTTATAGCTTTTATAAATTTAAGAATAGTTTTACTGCTTAATCCCAATAGTATTAATTGATAAAATTCTATTCCAACCTTTTAGATTATAATGATCACATTCCTTTAAGTTACTTATCTTTCTATTGCTATAGATATAAATTCTAAAGAAAAATGTTAAACCTAGCATAAATAGCTTGAAAAAAGCTTAATTCTCTAAACTCTTCTATCTTTTATTTTAAAATTAAATATTTTAAAGAACTTTATATTAAAATACTAACGTACTGTCATAATAAATCTTTGAAATCTCTTGACTCAACATAAGACTTATATAATTTTTTGCGCCATTATTTTTTTTTCTTTTAATTGTGTCATCTTTCTTCTCCCCAATGCAATACTTTTTGCATATTTTATTAGTTTAATTTTTTTCTTACCTTTATTCGAATTTTTGGAGCTGAATTATGAAACATTATTGCTCTTTCAATAGCAATATGTATTTCAAATTTTAAAAAGATCATTATTTGTTCCCTCGACGTCTCTGAAATAAAAGCTCCTTTTTCGTTTTAATTTATTTTCCTTCACACAAAAAAAGTAATTTAAAATAAAACTCGGAAACTTTTTTGACATCATAAACGAAAGAGTAAAGAAGACGTCATTCTAAAATTGTTAATTGTTGGGAAAATACTCGAAATTAAAACTAAAATTATCAATCTCGGGAAAAAATAATTACCGCTCTATCGATAGAAAGAAAGAAAGAAAGAAATTTAAAAAAAAAAACAGAAAATATGCCTTGTAAAGTTTTCCGATAATAGCTGCAGTTTTTTTTCCCTCATTTCGCGGATGTATTTCATTTCAATAAAATTCGAAGCTTTCTCTTCGCTATTAATGAATATCACCACTGGATTTTACGAAAGAGTAATTAAAACTCGTCTCTAAGGCTCTAGATGTTTCAGAGGAAGAACAAAAGAATTTTTTATTCTTTAATTAGTACCACAATAGACCAATCAAAGAAGAAATAGAATAAAAATAAACTGTAAAATGAAACAAATCTTTCCTTCGTAAGAGAGATTAGAAAACTTTTAAAAGAAAATACTAGAAGCTTGTCTTTAAGTGAATATTTAAGACTTTGATACTTTGATACAGTTTAATTAAGCATTGTAAATCCAAAAGACGCACACGAAAAATAGACAGCACTGAAACGAAGTGAATAGCAATAAATGTGCTATGAATAACAGTAAATTAGAGCATTCACTAAGATTTCTATGCATGTCACATGTAGCTATTGAAAGAATTCTATTGAAATTAAGCTTAACGGTTTTAATTTTCTTAATCCTAATCTTTATTCACTTAATTGGTAATAAAAGCAGCAACATAGGGAAATTCAGTAAATCCTCAAATCTTATCAAACGAAAGGCATTTTTATATACAGTGGATCTTAGTTATTTTGAGGCTCAGGGCATCACGATAAAAATTTTATTTACCCAAAAATTATTTACAAAAAAATTGAGCCATCAATAGGAAATAGCAAGAAAAAAAACTAAAAATTATACGTAGACATCCTTTTTAATAGTCAGCAATTTTAATAAATAATGCATGATTAATAAATAAGTACTGCGAACTTGCGTACAACACAACCGATGAATTCTACAGGACAGCAAATTGTGTTGAAAGGGACATTATAGGAAGAATTTAAGCAAATTCAAAAATTACTCCAATTTGTTGTTGGTGGTGATTTTCTCGTGTTCCGCTTTACAAGGAAAGGAGGGATGCAGTATCTTCTGGAGGTACTTTGAACCCCTGAACACCAAAAGGCGGAAGTCTGACTTCTAGCTCACACACGTCACAAACCCTTTTTACAGTGCTGACTTTATTCATGCATTTCATTCATTCATCCACAGATCGTAATTTACGATATGGAACAGAGAACGATCATCACTGACCCAGTACCCCCAGTGTTATTACTCTTGATATGGATGATTTTGTGACTACGACAGATTTAACATGCGCCAGCCACTACAGACATGGAGAATCTTTGGCTGGCTGGTTCGAATTCACTGCCCCAAGGAATCCAACGCCCTACCAATCAGGCTATCCCTGCCCGTCTCTAACTGATAAGTGCGCATCATATTACTAGTTGTTACTTTTTACTTTCTCGCATATAGAAAGAAAATATAGTGATCCCCGAAAAATTCCACAAAAAGATTTTAACGAATCTCCATGTTTTATACTTCCTTGAAACCCAAAAATATCTGTATTTTTTTAATATGTTTGTCTGTCTGTTTGCGAATAGGACATTTTAAAAATGCTATGAGCTAGATGGATAAAGTTGATATGTGGTCTTTATAGCAAATTTATAGATTTCTGTCGACTTTCAGTCAAGAAGTTGACTTTCTTTCAGTGTGTACATTAGAATGCATGCAAATGAGAGAGCATAAAAACACATTCAGTTATATAATAATTGGAATTCGGTCTTATTGCAGCAACTGAAGTTCTATACCAAATTTTCGTAGCAATCGGACTCTAAAGAAGCATCTAATTTACAACGAGGCATTAAACTTTAATAATAAAAGAAATAAAAAAATTAATCAATTCCTACTTAGGTTAACATAGAAAAATTTTCCTTTAGTAACTTTTTATTTAATAATTGAAATTACTATATGTATATATATATGACAGAATCCCAATATTAAGTGACATAAGAGAAATCGAATTTTCTTACAATTTTCCGTTCCCCTTCTCGATGCATAGGTCAATCTTAAGGTTAGGTAGGAGAAGTGAACAACAATTGACAACAAAGATTTTAAGGAAAGAAATCGGAAGTGAACCTAAAGCTTCAAATTTCTTCAATTTCATTTTTTGAGTAAAATCTTTCATTCTAACCACTAAGCCACAACTGCTAACTCGCTCTCTAAAATCATTTGGATAAAACGTTTACTTAAAGCGAAAATCTTCACAAATTTATCAAAAAGTGATTGATTTTCGCAGGAATGAAATAACATTCTTGACCTTCATTTAAAAAATTACTGAAATCCCTGCATTTTACCGATTGTCGTACTGCCTTTTGTTTTCAATTTCCATTACAAACTGCTAAAACTCTATTTAAAGTATTAAAAATTAATTTAATTTAATTAATGATTTAATATTTCAAAAACTGTATTAACACCAAGTGTCATCCACTACAAGTTTTAAAAGATGTATTTGCACTTGAATGGATGAATAAAAAGTATTTTATTAATTATTGAACATTTGAACAAGGTATATAAATATATATAGGGAGAGTTTGAACTAATAGTAAACATTGAAAAAATCGGAGCGCTTGTGCCATTCATACCCTTGTCCAAGTTCACAATTTTTAAGAGACGGGAAGGGAGATACTTTTATTTAGGCATGTGAGGTAAAGTTTTCGGTTACCAGTTACCAGTTCGGTTTCTAGTTACCAATTAGTTTTAACTTTTGGTAACTAGAAACTAGAAACTAGTAAACTAGTAACTAGTACTAGAAACTAGTAACTAGAAACTAGTTTCACTTTTCATACATAAGTATAAAAAAATTGCGCTCACTAACTTAAATAAACAAAAATTAAAAATTATATAAATATAATTTTTCTGAAGCATAAACGGTACTATTTATTACACTGTAAAACTTTCACCGATTTATGTAAATTTATGTTATATGTGAACATGTTATATAAGGATCATTTATATTAAGAAATTTTAATAAATAAAATAATTATTATTATATTTACATCTTTTTCATAATTTCTATAAATAAATAAGTAATTTTTATAAATAAACAAAATGAATAGAAATTACAAATTTTGTTGTTTCTCTTTTGTTAAAATACATTATATAGCAATTAAATCTTCGAGTAATTTAAGGACTTTTATTCATCTACTATCATTGAGTACACAGTGTACATTTGTTTAACAAACTTAAACTATCAGAAAAAAAATATATTCTTAAACAAAAATAAATTACTTTCACTTTCTAGTTTTTACTATGAATCAACCAAATTAATTTCAAAATTAATTATATTAACCTAACAATATGTTCAAAGGGCAAGGGGAAAAACATGAACTAAGACCGCCCGAATGAACAAGTTTCACTGTATACATTTTAACAGCAAAGACAAAATCACTTTCTTGTTGCAGGAAAAGGTAATTAAATTAAACATTATATGTATACTTTTAATTACTTTAATTACATAATTTCAAAAGTACTGTATTTAACCAAAGAGATAATAAAGAAAACTTATTTCAAACAGAAATTAAATCTTTTTAATTACCTGAAACTATCAGCAAAAAATGGAAATATTTCAAAATATCGATAATTTTTTCAATATTATAAAACTAATTAATTTTTCGTCATTAAAGTGGACTGCAGCCAGAAGTTATTTAATACTCAATTAAGATAAAAATTCTTGTTTTATTTGTCTATTTATGGAAGACTATTCTTAATTAGCTTTTTGAGAGTCATTAAAAAATGAAATTTTGATTAGAAGTTTCAAAAGATACTAATTTTCCTGTAATTCCATTTCCATTTATTCTTGATTTAATTCTATTTTTTATGTAACAGTAAGCATTATTTTTATTGATGTTTTATGTCCTTACTTTTTTATTATATGAATAAAAAAAGGGGATCAAATATTTAAATTATCTGAAAATCATTATTAAAATATAATCCAGATAATAGTTTCATTTTCCTCTTTTTTTTCGAAGTAACTTGTTGGCAGTGAGACATCATATGGAAAATACTCGGTTTCATGGTCATCACGTTATTTCTTGAAAAGTCAGTGGCAACAAAATTGAAAATCAATATTTATATGAAATTCCCTTTTCTAAAAAACAATTGTATCTGAGTATACTAACTCTTCTTTACATGAGAATAAAAGAAGTTAATTTAAGGTAAACATATTGTAGTTAAAAAAGGTCATTTGTATCTTACTTTTTTTCACGTGGCAGAATTTTTATTTTAATTATTTCAACTTTTTTCAACTTTTTTTCTTCAGCTCCTTCACAGATGGCGCCACTGATACTGAATCAAAATTAAACTTATGACTAACAGCTGTTTAAGTTTTTTAAAAATAAACATTGGTATATTTTCATCACATAATTACTGGCTTGTCAAACAATTTGACAGTAGCAATGAGGTGCACATGCTTTACATTAATAAATCATTATCTATCCATAACCATCTGAGAAAATAGAATGGAAAAAAACTACTGAAAGTTACTTTTGTGGACAAAAGTATGAAACTTATTACAACTGTTCAAATTTGCTTTCAAAGTACACCATTTGTAGGGTAGACCTTTTATTTACGTTGCCTTAATCGCAATAAAATATGAAGTGCGAGAAGAGAGACGTAGTGAATGAACGTATTAGTTGGAATAAATCAAAGTAACCTACTGATCTCTTCAAAGACGTGGAAAGATTTGGTTTATAGTCAGTTAATTCCCATATTCTTATATGGAGAAAACGTGGTATGAAAAATAATACCAATTTTGTGCTTGAAATATCACAAATCCAGAGTGTGGATTAAGAGCATACATTCAGATAGACTTTGGTGAATAAGTTCAGAAAGACGTACAGACTTGCATATGATCAAGAGTGGCAATTTAATCGTACATAGTTTAGAAAAGATACTCATGATTCTTTTGTTTTACCTAAAATTAAGCCGTCGACGGAGCATTCATTTTAACCCTTTGCACTCCGAAAAATAATTAGAGGCAAAATTATTCACCTAATACAAAGATTTGTTTATTGCTATGAAAAATAAATATGCATAATTCTTTTAAGTCGAATTTCTTTGAAAAATTAATCCACGTCTCTTAACCATTTTGTAGAGGATTTTTTCAATTGAATTTGAAAAATAAATAGATAAAACATCGAAATGATGCACAGTCTTGAATGTCGAGTCACAGGCGCCATCGGAGTGCAAAGGGTTAATATACGACAACGTTCAGTGTCATAGCCTTTTTCTCCATAGACACTCGCTTTTGAAGAAGAATATAAAGCGTGTGAGTTGGTGAAGGCGATCCAATAGACCATATATGAAATATTCCAAAAATATAGATTGTTTCTCAGCTATTTTCATTACAGACCATTCAAGAGAAATAGACTGCTTTCGTGAAGACATGAGAAAGAAGTTCTCAAAATTTACAGCTCTTCATCGTAAATTCCAAACCAAGATAGCATTCAGGTATTTTATTAGATTGAAGAGACCACAAGGCGTAGTGATATTGAAAGAAATTCCAAGGAAGGCAATTGGTTTAAATTTTACTTCATAACGTTGAAGCTTCTGAAATCTCCACACATTCTTAAAATACCGTTTTACTACTTAAATTAAATAAAACTAATTTTGTCAGCCAAGTTTTCAAGTGCCATACTTGTGTATAACTATATGATTTTTTTTCAAAAATTCTAATAGAAAAATATGCATTGATTCAATATGTGAAAGATATTTCAATTCTTTTGAGTAATGTACAGTCAGTTTTATACTATTATTTAGGGTTTTTGTAAATAAGACAATTTTTGTTGGTACTATCATTAGTGTACCAAGTAAATAAGGTTAACCAATTTTGATTAGAAGATTTGAAAATAACAGTAAACTTCAAAATGCCATTTTTTAAATCTCTAAAATGGGTCCTTGAATTATCTTTCAGGTAAATTAAAATTTTCTGCTGAACAGAATTAAAGAAATAGGAGTTAAATAAAGACAAAAGTTCGTTTATAAAAAAATACAATAATGGATTTACTCTCTGGGAAAAGCCCAAACAAAAAAATACAAAAATCAGCTATAATCCTTAAAATATTTTAATATTTTCAATGTACTTTAGTGTATCTACTTACATGATTTTAATATTAATTGACAAGCAGAGGAATTCTTTACAATATTTTGAGTATAGAATTGTTAAATTAGAATAATAATATAAATAATTGCTAAAATTAGAAGAATACAATAAGGAATTGTTAAAATTAGAAAAATACAATAAGGAATTGTTAAAATTAGAAGAATACAATAAGGAATTGTTAAAATTAGAATAATACAGTAAAAAATTGTTAAAATGAAAAGAATACAATAAAAAATTGTTACAATGAGAAGAATACAGTAAATATTTGTAAAAATTAGAGAAATACAATATAGAGTTGTTAAAATAAGAAGAAAACAGTAAAGAACTGATAGATTAGAAGAATACAATATAGAATTGTTAGAAATATAGAATTGTTGCGGTGTAGAAGAACAGAGAAAAGCACTAACTTTAACTGAAAAATTTGTGATTACGCACTATTATTTCCAAACATCAATTTTGGTATTTACATTTAGACCAACAACAGTTAGTTAGACAAAAACAAAACAAAAATAGGTGGAACAACTAATAAAAAATAATAGCATATTTCGTTATACCTGGTGAAAACAGAGCTACTAAACAAACGTTCTTTAATTATAAGCATGAATTATTATGGTTAATAAACAAATAATATCCAAATTAAAATCTGGGAAAATGCCTTAGAATCTTTTCACATTAAAGTAATTTGAAATAAGCAAATGTGGATGCTATTAAAGTACAAACTTATTCCTGTAAAATAATAATTTTCTCAAAAATTGGAACTTTTAAGTATAATATTACAAAAAAAAGTATCTTGAATAGTAATATAACTAACAAAAACTACTAATAAAAGATGGAATAATTTCATTTATATTAATGAAAATATAATATTAAAATTAATTTACTAGTTTGATTTGGGAATAAAAATTACCGAAAAGTTATTTCAATAAAATATTTATTAAAGATGAGTATTATTACAATAATTTATTTATTACATAACTGAGAATAGCGTTTCTTACGAAAACGCGAAAAAGAAATTAAGTATTCTTCGACAAAATATTTTCAACTAAATAATTCATCCTGAATTCATCACTTTCGGAAAACGAAGGTCAAAACAAACAAATCTCTGAATAAAGAAAAAGAAGAAGTTGAATCATACGGTTTGCAATGCATAAATTAAAGATATCACTGACAAAAGTACATTTTGCAACCGAAACTTTTCCATTCTGCGGGAGACTCTGCGACCGTCACATTTTGCGCAAAGCCTATACTTGTGGAAACTTATAAATGTTATTTTATGTTTAGAAATGGAATAAAATGATTAAAAAACAACACTATTTCCACTACGATGTTTCGAAGCTGAAAATCCTAAGTTATGGACGGAGAAAGTAGCAAAAAGATTCCATCGCCAGAAGGAAAAACGGGGAGGGGCGCAAAAACTTCCCAGAGAAATAATAAATCAAGAAGCGTGTAAAAAGGATTTTTTTTCCCTTTTATTTTCTCCACTCTTCTTTTTTTCAGTTTATCAAACTGTATTATGAGGCACGCGAGAGAAACTTTTTTATTACTAAAAGAGCTCTGTGAAGAAACTAAACGGAAATGGATTATGATGGCATACTATTTTAATGGAGATACGTTCAAGCTGATATATCAAGAAAATCTTTCTTTCTTACGCAAGAATCATTTCTTCTTTTCCTAAAAGACTAAATGTTTTAAAGTAAAATATATGATTTAACATTATGCTTTGCAAATCCAAAAAGTAATGGCATCAACTGAAAATTGATTTTGAAAGCTATAACCTTTATTTAAATCACTCCGTTTAAAGTTTAAACAGTCTAAAAATTATATGCACTTTTCAATAAAAGAGATGTTTTATCAGCATCTGATGACTGCATAAATAATTGAAATTCAGAATTCCTTAGTTAATCATAGTCATCAAAATTATGGAAGTCATGGAAATTTATATAATTCTTTAATATAACAAAATTTATATAACTATTTAATAAAATAAAATTTATATAATTCTTTATTAAAGTAAAATTTATATAATTCTTTAATTCTTGATTAATTATTAATATTTCATTAAAAAATGATGTCCACTTCTTAAAAGAATTTCTTAGTTAATCATGGTCATTAAAATTATGGAAGTCATGGAAATTTATATAATTCTTCAATTGTTGATTATTAAATTTCATTAAAAAATTGATGCCCATTTCTTAAAATAATTCCTTAGTTAATCATAGTTATTAAAATTATGGAATTAATGAAAATCTATATAACTCTTTAATTAGTGATTAATTATAACTATTTCATTAAAAAATTGGTCTAATTCTCTAAAAAATTCCTTATTTTTCCAAAGTCATTAAAATTATGGAAATGGTAAAAATTTATATTATTCTATAATTTTTGGTTGATTATAAAAGAAAACTTATATAGTAGTAATTAAAAAATAAGAAAAAATTTTGTAATATATAAACATTTTGTACACCATGTAACTAAATAAATGAAAGTTGCAAAAAAAAATATTTTTTCTATATTCCCAAGAGTTTCAAAAATTATAAGCAATAAGTACTTTTGAAAAATAATTATCTATGACAAACAGCTATAATTGCATTCAAATATTTGCATGATTTACATTTATAAAAAACTTTGAAGTATGACTTTAAATATCGTTCCATATTATCTTTGCATTGAAAATTATTTATCATAATATGATAGTATAATAGGTAGAGAAACTGAAAAAAAAAACAAATTTCTTATTAATACTGTTTAATCTGTTCAATTTATTTCGTTCAAATTAAGTAAGATATATCAAAATAATTCCCAATTTTGGCATTTTAAAAATGTATAAAATATTTTGGGTAATTTTTAATTTTCCATAAAATATGTCCTTGCATCAAACATCAGAAATGAAAGTTGTTTACACTCATATAATAATAATAAAGATATTACAGAACAAAGTAATGAAAAGAAATATATTTCAAATAAAAATATTTTAATCAAGAAATATATCTGTTTTGGAGCAACAATAGTAGAATTATTATTGAAAAGAGAAAGTAATAATCCCTAATAAAAACAGAAGTTACTTTTCTGAATATTTACTTATTTCGTCACATTTATTTTTAAGCTAGCATTCCTTTTGTGCAGATATGAAGATTTTTTTCCTCCACTTTTCTTAAGATGTTATATGTCTTTCATCTTTAAGAAGATGAAGGAAGCTTTTATTTGAAATAAAAGACAAATTGATTTTTGTTTGAAAGCAATTCTCTGTATTTCAGAAAATTCAAATTAAATTCCATTTTATAACACAAAACAATGCATGATGCAATTCAAGAAAATTCTGGATTGTAAATATACTTTCGTATCAGAATTATTAAATTAGCTTTGAGCCTAAGTTTTCATCATCCTACTACACTAGCATATCATGAATTTATTTTTATTCATTTATATTTTACTTTTATTTGCGCTTCCATGCTTTATTTTGATTTATTCATTTATTCGTATATTTGCTTACTTTCTTGTTATAGATATATCAGTTTTTAAATAATTATATTTAAATTTAGTTGTTTCATGTTTTTTATAGATAGAATTTTGTAATCTATTTTGGAATTACTTCTTTATACTCTAGAGCTTTGAAACTGTATTCATTGGTGTGTTTTTGATGAAAATAGTCTGTCTTAATATTTTCAGTCCTCAAAAATAATTGAAACTATAAACTTAATTAAATTTTGAAAAATGAAACACAAGGCTCCATCTGGTGGAGAATTGAAAAAATAATAATTTTAGCATTGCATAATATTTATAAAATGAGTCTTAAATTAAAGTCCAAAAAAGACAATCAAAGAAATGTTTGTGTACAAATCAAAGAATTTTTGTTTACAAAACAAAGAATTTTTGTGTACAAATCAAAGAATTTTTGTGTACAAAACAAAGATTTTTTGTGTACAAATCAAAGAAATTATTTTTTAACAATTTATTAACTAGTCCAAAAAGTATGAAAAGTTTCTTTTCCTAGAAACCATTCATTCCTCACGTTCAGAAATTGTCTATTCCTAGAAGAAAATAAAAGGAATCCCGAAAATATAGCTAAGAAAGTTGACATCCCTGTATTCCCTCCCCTCTCCAAACATGATCCACGGCGAAGAGACCGGTGTTATATTTCAAGAATAGCAAAGAGAGTAAAAGTCAGATTTGTTTGGTCTGAATATGATCAATCTTTTATTTTGTGCATGTCGTTTTTTATGATATCTATGTTTTCTGCAATGGTCATAAAACCTAAGATAGAAATACGAGCTAAGGTTAAGAGGAAAATGATCTAAACATTAGGATATTAGAGATGCAGAGAGAAATAAACTTAACACTAATAAAAATATTAAATAAAATAGATTATATCAAATTATATCAAAAAAATTTTATCACTTAAGTAAAAAAAATTATCAAATTATTTATTATTTTAACACTCTTGGTTAGCTGGACGTGTTTTGGATTTATAAAGCAAAAATTTTGTAATCGATTTTCCCCTCATTTCCTGATGAGCAAAATTTTTAAAAAGCTGTTTACTTGAATATTTTGAAAGATAAACCATTCTTGTATTTTCAGAACTTAATTATCAGTTCTCAATTGATTAAGTTAAATTTTGAATCGATACAAATAGAACAACCTGGTTTCAAATTTGAGAACAAACTGATTAAAAAATTCTATGGCATCTATAATAATGAGCTAAAAATTAAGAGTAAAGAAGTAGAAATATTTTTAAAGGTCTAGTTTAAACCCAGAAACAGAAATATTTTTATTTATTTATTTTATATTTAAACTATTTTTTACACCGCAAATTGTAATATTTAAGGACATTCAAAGTATATTATGAAGTACTATATTTGAATGTTGAGAAAACATAATGTTTACAATCGTTTAAAACTCTATTAAGGAGTTATACATAGTTCTGAAGAAAACCTTTATGTACATAAAGAAATATGAATTATTTAGAAAAAGAAAAAATATTTTAAATCAAATGTAAATACGAGTCAAGGGAATACATGAAACAAATTTGAAATTTAAGCCAGCAACGAAATAAATTCAGGGAAACACTTTTCGAATTTTGTCTGTTTAACAATTTATCTCATTTAGAATAAGTTCGACGCCAACCAAAAACTAAAGAAAAAAATATGCACACTAATCTAGAATTTTTCAATATTATCGATCCAGTGCCAGTGCATTTTGCCCCAATACCAACTTAACAAGAGGAACTGAATTTTTAGGGAACGTACTTTCAAAATACGTCAGATATCCAGATAATAAATTGACTAAATACATATACGTGATTTTAATGTAATGTTACCGAAATTTTAACATCTCAATAGATATTTTTATTATAATCGATGGAAGAGCATACAGAATTATTACCGGAATAATTTTTCAACTCTTCAAGTGTTGTAAAATGGTTACAAAAGTAGCTGACGTTTCTGTTCTAAGGGAAAAGGTTAATTAATCTTTAAAATCCTTATTAAATCTTTTAATAAAAACAAAAAAATTATTGTCTTTGAATTCCACAAACTCTTGATTTTCTGTAAACCAGTATCAAAAACTTAAGCTAGATATAATCCATCCATCAAAAGCAAAACTAATTAATTATACAACCAAGCGCAAGTAGCACCATGTATTAATAGGACAACTTGGTCTTGACTTAACACGTACAATACCGGACGCATTGTTTTGCCCAACAAGCTGACGTGAACTTTTCACTCTGCAATACATATTATGCTGAAATAATTTTTGCTACAGATAAAAAGGGTTATAAATTCATGTTTGAAGCAGTTTTTGTAGTGGGGGTCACCGATGATTCTCACAATACTGTAGGCAATTTATACTCTTGTTCTTCGTGCTTTTGTTGTTAAATGATTACTCTCATTCGTTATTTTTTTTTCTTATTCATTACAAACAAGTTAGTGCGTTTGTCATATTTTTTCACTCGACATACGTTTTTGCATTTCTTTTATTCATTTTTTTTCAGTAGCCCTTAAAAATATGACTTCAAATGAAGATTATTAATCAAATGCATCACCGGAAGGTGCTATTTCACAAAGACCTTCAAAAATACTGCGACTGCTATCAGACAGAGAGAAAAATTCATTAACTAGTTCATCGAATATGATAAAAGAGAAATATATTTTTCATGCATTAATGAAATTATTTTTGTATGTTCTATATTGCATTAATTTCTTCAAACCATTATAATAGCAATGATATTATTGAAAAATTTATCAGTATCCATATTTACTATAATTATGTACTTTTATTATTTGCTGCGTCGCCGGTCACCGGTGGACCCCACGGCGCTGTAGTCGAGTGACGGTCACCGGTGACACCCACGGCAGTTAAGGTGTTAAATGAGAAATTTTGCTGAAACTGCCAAATTTCTTCTGTTTCAAATAACTATGATCGATTCAAATAACTGATTTTATTGAATATCATTTTACACCTTCGATATGCCAGCAATTGTTCAACTGAATCTTATAAAGGGATTTTTTTTTCCCTTTTATTACTTAAAAATCAAAAACAAGGATTACTCTGAAGAAGAAAGCGTAAGTCAGAAATAGTATGTCATACTAAGAGAAAAATTATGACACACACAATCAGTAGATACCAAAAGAGGCAACCCTTGCCCTTTCTGGATTTCTGCCAACAGATATAAATCGCCTTCAACTTAGAGAATTCAAGGAAAAATCTCTTAAAAGTCTTTAAGCTTAAATTATGAATTTCTTTTGCCTGTTTAAATCTGTCCCACTCTTCTGTATGAAAGAAATAAAATTCAAATAAATAACTCTGAATATAAAGTTGAAACAGATTCCTAATTATTTACTTAGCCGACGGCGGTAAGTTAGCTCGGTATTTGCTGTTTATTCATAGTCATGGAATCCAGATCCTTTAACATCGGAACTCTAGAAGAATGCAGTGTTTCTGTCCGAGTTCTTACTCATTTACCTTCAGCACAATGAAACGGTGATAACAAGAGGGCTTGTTCCAAGTACCTCGTTTATTTGGATTCTCTTTCTTCTTTAGAATCATTAGAAAACTTTCCTACGAGTAATAAAATCATTCCCAACATCCAAAAGACTCTCAGACAACTTATGGAAAAGAGCTCGGTGCTTTCTTTACTTTTATTTGTGATCACATTGGCATTTTATGGGAACGAAAGAGCTGATTGTCTCTTTAAGGAGGCTTTTAAAAGAAGTGTCGTTTTTCCTGCGAATATTCTGAAATCTTATTTTCAAAAATACATATGAAAACAAAGCGATTCGGTTCTTAAGAGCAATCGACAAAAAAGAAGATTTATCTCCATTCCTCTTATATTTTATTTATTTGTTTATTTTGAAAGGTTGAGAAAATAAATTCTTGAAAAATTTTAGAAATACCAAATCTTTTAACAAGACATGACACTTTGAAATTCCGTAAGTACAGTTTTTATCTCATCTTAATGTAAATACAAAGTTGTCATTATATTCGATATGTATTACCCATTTGTTTTATTATCTACAAGAAAGAATGAAGTTAAAAAAGGATGTAGTTAATACATTCCGCATCCAGTTTGCTTTAATCACGTTTTTAAAAAGATTCGAGATGCAAATATTTATTTATAAATTTTAAGAATTCTAAATCTTTAAGTATGACACGATATATTCACATTCTGTATTATCAGTTTGAGTTTTATTTTTCTCTTTTTTAACAGAATATTGCTTTCATATTGGATATATAATATTCTTATGTGGTGCCATCTACAGAAATAAGAGAATTTCAAATCAAATTCTGTTAAATTTTATAACGGATAGCTTATTTAAACAAATCGGTGTGTTATTTTTTTATGTATATCATAAATTTATTGGTGATATTTGAGAGCTATTCATCCTTCCTAAGTAATCCAGTTTTTTACCATATTTAAACTTTTTCTTGTTCAGAAATGGATTTTATTTCCTTTTCCGTTTACTCATTTTGTATTTTACAAAATATTGATTCGCCCTCCAAAACAAAGCATCCTTATCGCTGAAATCACGGTGGAAAATTCTAAACCCATGTCCAAAACTTTTATATACTTCAAATGAAGAAGATTTTCATTAATCCCTTTAAGGAAAACGGTATCACAGCATTGCAGCCTTACAATTATCAAACCACAAGTCCAAAAATAATTAATTTTGATATGAAAACAATTTGAATAAACTTGAGAAATAATTTGTTGAATCGGAAGTTAGCTTTATATTTACTTAATGCTTAATAAAAATATATGTATATTTTTATAAACTTTTCATAATGTTTATTAAATTTTTAAATAGAAAAAATAATAATTTCTCTCTAAAACAGTTTTTAAAAAATTGTGCTAATTTAACTTTATTGGAAACTACCTTTATTGTTATCTACAGAATAATGAATATTTTTGAAGATGCAATAAGCAAGCCAGGGTAATATATATATAAATTTAAAGAATGTATTTATTGTGATTTACTTGTTTAAAGCTATTTTAAATTCTATTACTGAAGTATCAATCCATTTCTATAAAACATTTTCTTTTTATGAAGCTGTACTTACACTTCTATTATCTTTCAAGTTCTGTTTATTTTTTCCCTTCTAATACAGTAGTGCAAATACACAATCTCTTTCGGTTAAATTTTCAGTATTTACTAGTAAATAACTTCCTTGACAAACTTCCAGTCATAACCTTATCGCTATTATAGAAAGATTGTGAGTTCAAATACTAACTTTTTCTTCAAAAACATAAGATCAAGTGGAGTATATAAATATGATTTATTGTATGATGCTTTTATGAATGTAAAGCATTCCGCGTGAGATAGAAGTTTATTGTGGGTTTATTCGATACAAAAACCCATTTATCTAGTTTGGTTGACTGACGTAGCCGTAGATTCTTCAAAATATTACAAAATGGATGTTTATTTTTACATCTTGTTTTTTTTTGGGGGGGGGAGTTTAGTGTGATATGAATTGACCTTCTTTGAAAGCATATTTCTAGTTTCAAGCGAAACGGAACAGATTATGAATTTTAATATTTTTAAATCAAAATTTAATTAGAAAATGAACATTATTTAGAAATTTTTATTTCTTACTGAATTATGAATTTTATTAGGGAATTAATTTCTGAACACAATAAGTTAACTACTGAGAAGAAAAAAAATGGTTCCTCATTTAACACGGTGTATGTATAGTAAAATCCCGACTTTATAGTCCAAGAAACTAAACATTCCATACTTAACATATCCTGCAGTGAACATAAAATTAAGGTATCTTTCTTAAAAGGAAAATAATCTCTATGAACGATTTCAGTTCCATACTTTATCATTTTTATTCATTCAACAGGAAAATGTTGATAACCAAAATATGGCTTATTTCAAATTGAAATATTTTATAAAAGTCATACGTTAAATATAGGTACACTTTAAACTTAACACGTCATATGCAATATGTCCCATATTCCCTTATCTTTTATTTCTCGACCGCAGTTGTTTAAGCCAGCTTTCTGGCACAGAGGTAGCCCGTCTTCCTCGTGTTCTGGGAGTCCCAGATTCGAGTCCTGGTTTGGGTATGGTAGTTCTTCTGCGTGCTATCTGTGAGGTGTGTGATTGTGCCCCCTCCCCTGTAAAAAGGGGCTGTGCAAGCGAATGTGGTAAGTGTGTAACTAAGTCGTACTCTTGGCCCTAGTTGGCGCTACTTCAAATGCAAGAGACGCTCCTTTCGGCTTAAATCTGTTGCTGTATCATCGGGAGGCTTGCCTATGTCAAGTGCCATAAGTAACTACACTACAGTTGTTTAAATGTATGCATATAAGACTAATTGATGCTAAATATTAAAATATTTATTTGGGTTCGAATTCTTTATAAAATCTAATTAATTAAAAAAGACTTTAAAAATTGCTATTTCAAATAAAAAATGTCTTTAAAAATTTTTTTGTTTCTAATTAAAATGTAAAATTTAATTTTTATTTATTCAATTATTCAAATTTATTTATTTAAAAATAATAAAAGTGTGTGTCGCAAAAACGAATATTTGCAAAAAGGAAATATCTTCTACCCTTTATTCTTGTAAAAATAACTAACATCCAAAAAATTAAAAATCTTGTTCTTGGGTTTTGGATTTATTAGAAGTAACTAATCATACGGTATCAACTACTGTTGCATATGATCTATCATCTTTTATTTTATTTTATATGATCGGAAGCGTATTTTTTATTCGTCAACTTCCTTTTTCAGTTCAAAACAGTTTTAAAATTTTTAATTTTATTGAGAAGCTTGCAATATTTATGAAAGCGCATTGCATATATTAGTTCTCCCTTACATATTCTTATTGAGAAAGGGTGGAACAATGAATTATTTAAAATATCATGTTTTGATTTAACTGTAATCTCTATAAGGAATTTAAAAGAGGACTAAAATAAAATTTCAGTATTTGAAAAAGGAATATTTCTGTCATAAGTAAGTAAAGTAAAAGTTCAAAATGATAAAAAATTATCTCAGCAGATCTAAGTAATCTGAAGTAGTATTCAAATAAATTATTCCTAAAATTAAAGGTAAAAAGTACAGGATATTTTGCTTTTCAATCATTATTGCGTAAATCACTGTAAATTCGTGGAGTGAATAAAATACATTTACACTAATCTGAAGTTTTCAATAAAAACTAATTAACTTAAACATCACTATTTAATAAAAATTTGAACAAACAAAATGTTTTTACCCAGTTAAAAATATAATAGCCAAATTATCTTATTAATATTTTACTACATTAATTATATTACTTTACTATAATTTTCCAAAAGAAAAAAATATAGTGATATAAATATCACTATGTATGATATATTTTTGTCCATGGCTGAAACTGTCATTAAAAGTTTTCGTTAGGATTAGAAAAAATAATCATTCATGACTTAAATCAAAAAATATTTTTTATTCTTAAAACCCAAATCTATAAATTTTCATCAAGGTTACAGAAAAAATAACATTAAGCATAATTGAATTCAACAGCTGCGAGACTTAACTAAGAAAAGCAATTCCACTAAGTTGCCAAGAACACGTGTCTTTCTTTGGTAAATAAACATTCAAGCTCAGACTTCTAAAAGACAAACCTGGAATCATTGTCCATTGTATGGCCACAGAAGTACAAGGAACATCTTTATCAAAAATCAGAAGTATTATCGACATCCGACTGAGCCTATGAAGAAGCACACAAAAGAATCTGTGATGTGCTTAAGTATATGCTTTTATAATACTTGAAACACTTCATTTAAAAGACCGCCATTCTTTCAAGAACTACTCAAAAATTTTCATTCAGCATATTCTTCATAAAAAAAAGACATTGAGTAGAAGAAGTAGGCTTCAAAAGCATTTCAGACACATGATATTCTTTGCTCTGATTAAAAAAAAGGATTTCTGGTTTTTCATTTAAAAATAAAATAATGCGAGTTATCTTTTCTTTAATTTCAGTGAGGTACGTTTTTTTAATTATTAATTCACTCTCTCTCTTTACATGTGTGTGTGTGTGTGTGTGTGTGTGTGTGTGTGTGTGTGTGTGTGT
>JAOUZG010050968.1:13961065-13971118 GCA_026289955.1 Argiope argentata | reverse complement strand
GTGTGTGTGTGTGTGTGTGTGTGTGTGTGTGTGTGTGTGTGTGTGTGCGTGCGTGCGTGTGTGTATTCAAACATGGTAATAATTATAGTAAAAGTGATAAAACCGGACGAATTGCTAATATTATCCAAATATTTTATAATTCCTAATGCTTTTATTTTTGCAGGTTTATTTATTTGGCATCTAGACTAATAATGATTTTAATGAATCACGCTTTTGTCCCCCTCTATCCCAGCAGCCTAATTTTACCAAGTTGAAAACTAACCGGAAATCAACAGCCACCCTGAATAATTTGAATCTTGAAGTTTTGAATCAATGATTAAAATAATTTTGGTTCATGCATCAGAAAAAAATTTGACACAAAACCATCGAAATCATGTATTAGTAGAATCCAACTGCGAATTCATGAATCTTTTTAACTATTTTTCCCAAATGCACAAAAAGTTCAAAATATCGACGATATCTTAAAAAATAACCCAGAGGCCAATACTAAACATTCTGGATATTTTAAAATATTGTATGTACATAATTGCATATAAGGGCTTGAAATTTACAGCAATTTTCATAATAATTATATACCAAAATTGGATGACTATGGACATTCATTAAATTTAAATTTAGAATTATTTGTTTAGAGTAACGATAAAAATTAAATTGTTTAAGAATCAATTCTACTAGGCTTTTAAATTATCACTCCAAATATTCAACAAACCTTTTTAATCAATGTATGAATTTAAAAAAAACAATCAATATATTCCTAAACTTAATGAATAGTTTACATAACAAAGCAATAGAATACGCGTGTTTAATAATAAAGATATGTCAGCTTCCAATGACTCAGAAAAGAAAAAAAAAGTGAAAGTAATAAGCACTTTAAAAAATTATTAATATAAAAAGTGGATAGGAAATAAATGTAAGCATAAAATAAATGCCACCTCTTTTTTTTTCTTCTCTTCATGTGTTATAGAGTTTGCAAATAACGCATTACGCGCTGGTAAAAAAAAATTTATTCTTTCAAAAATGTGACTTTTAATTTTGACAATTATTTCATATTCCAAGAAAATATCTTCTAACAGTACACTCAAAGATATTTAATTCCAACAAAAAATATTGAGATTATTAGTAAAGTTTAAAGCAAAAGGCTTGAATTGTATATTTTAATGCTCATCAATTCTGAAAATTATATACAAAAATTGGAATACAAAAAGAAATGGGATAATTTTATTATGGATATAAGATGTGAATATATGGGAAAATTTTATTATGGATATAAGACAAATATATAAGAAAACATTGTTTTGGTTCTTGAAGAATCTTTAATGAAATCTCTATAAGTTTGAAGTAATATTTAGCTTATAGCTTTTATTTATTACGACCTATAAAACTATTGAAATTCGGTAAAATTTTCGATGGTTCCGCTCCCATATTTAAAAATCCTGTATTGAAATCAACGATAAATGAGTGTATTAGGTTTTTTAAAAAGTATAAAGACCTTTGTCTTAAAACAGACTTATAGCTGATTAGTTTTAATAGAAACAGTAAAATATAAAATTTGTATCGACAAGTTTGTGACGTTAAAAATGAGTATAGCAGAAAACGCACTGAGATCTAAACCCATGCTATCCATAATTGAAAAGAGAATTTTGAGATTTGTATAAACCAGACAATGTTGAGTTAGTAAGTTATTGTAACAACTAATTTAAATATTAGTGTGAAAATCATTTGAAATACTAATACTCAATCTGGTAAATTTTGAAGTTTAAAGAGAATTTTTACTGATTAGTTTCAAAACATGGTGTTTAGAATTTACTGCTAAGCCTGGAATATACAATTATTTCTGTTTATTTTGTTTATTGTTTTAATTATTTCTGTTTGCTGTTCTTTAATTTCTTCGATGATAATGATGTAATTTAGAATGATCCTGACTGCTTCAAATATTAATGTTGGGATTAAAGAAAAAAAATCTAACTGCATCAATTGAATGAATCGGTTGGATAAGGAACTTTTTTTCTTATTTATAGGCAGTCACCACGCTCGCATAGAATTAAGCCGCATAGGTATTATATTATTATGACTGGCTATTTTTCTCATTAACTATCAAACTTATGCATAAGAAAACAACGACTAACAAAAGCTCGAAGAATCATCAAACTGTTGCTAAAATTCTAGACATTTTTTCGGTCATTTCTTTTAATATTTTTAAATTTTTACTGTATAATATTGTATTAAAATTACTATCCATAATGAGTCTTCCTCTGTTTTCTGTAAGTTCGACATATTTTGTTATGTAGTGCTGGATTGGGCCTATTTCCTCATATATTCATGTGTTGTCTTCCATACTTCCAATTCTGTAGATATATTCAGGAAATCTTCCATGTCTTGATATAGTTTACAGCATCATCGGGTGAAATATTCTTCCAATTATTTTTACTTCCGGTATGAATTCATATGTCATGCACCCTTCACACGACATGATCCATCTATCTTGTCACTGCATAGCCATCTCTCTTCTGATTTCTTTCTGTAGCAATTGGAATGTTTTTGTGACTACAATGTTTATTTGGTTTTTCTGTGCAGCCGGTTCGACAAGGGACTGTACTTCATTTTAGTGTCTTGAAGTTAGTATATTCAAACACAATTGCTGTCCATTATCCGCTTATTAAAACTATTTAAGATAGAGAAGAGGGAATAAAAGAATGCGTGAATGCTCACTTGTCAATGAACCAAACTCAGATTCCAATTAATATTGTGAAAAGGGAAAAGATATGCAATTGCGAGTCAGACGACTGAGCAAAATCCTACTAAGAACTTTAGATATCATCTAAAAAAATTTATAAAAATTGGAAAGTGGTTTTTTTTCCAATTATGGAACTTACACCAAGATTAATAATGAATAGTACTAATCCAAATACGAATTGTGTCCAAAACTAACCTCACCATTGAAGTTTTTAAAAACAATGATTGATCTATACGATACAAAGTATTTATTTCCCTTTCAATATTTTCAATACTTTTTTTTATTTTTATGAAGGTAAATTCTTTATACAGAACGAAATAATATTTTTTATATAGTTGTTTTCCTTTTTGAAATAAAATGCTCAAAAATACATTCGCGACCTTTTTAGAGAAATTTGAATTTTGAGATATTTTTTACCTCCTGGCTTTAAATGTATTAGCATCTTTCATTTTATGGCACAATTTTATGTATTAAGCTTTTGTAAATTTTAAAGACTTTACTGTCGACAAAATGAAATCTCTTTTAACTTCCTTAAATTCAGCTCTTTATTAGCAAAAACTTTCAATTATTTAATTTTTTATACTGTCATTCAATATATCATTACAAATTTGGCATTTAAATCTAATGAGATATAACACTTTTCTTCTGATATGTGTTTCTTTTAATAGGTTTAACATTAAATCAATTAGACTTTAATACCTTTTATCTAATATTAACTTATTTTCTTTAGTTTTCAGAAGTCGTTTTTGATCACCCATTTAGGAAATGGAAAATATTCCTATAATTGTTTTATTTTTCAATAGCAGAGGAATAAATATTTATAAACAAATTTGAAAAGTATAAACTATATAATTCCAACAGTGACTTTTATCTTAAATTTCTAAATAATATTCATTAGTTAAAAAATTAATTGTTAATTATTTAATTTTAAAAATTTACTAAAATGATTTCTTGTCATTTGTATTTCAAATGTATTTTGTAAATAATTTTTATAAATTGCATACTGGAATTCAAATAAAAATGTAAGTAAATATCGAATTATTAAGAATTTATATTAAAATAGCAAAAATGTAATGAATGCAAATATTCATCTCTACGCAATGCTCGGCCAAATATTTAATTCTAAGGACATAGCTGCTACCTTTTTAATTAAAGCCATACAACACACAGTAATAAAAAACAAAAGAAAAGAAAGATTATTTTTATGCCGTAAATTACTGCCGTTTATGACTCCCGAATCGAGCAGCGGAATTGAAAACTTTGTTTTTACTCCAAATTTTCATTAGTTTGTCCACGGTTCTCTAAGAAACAAACGGTTTTTCGTTTCAACAATTTAGTGTAACATCACATAAATTGCCTTTTCTCTTATTTGGTCATTTTAGTAAGTAGCAACTGATTGGAAGAAACACTAACTGTAATCGAAAAAAACTTTCTTTTCACTCTTGTTAAGACAAGTTTTTTTTAACAACATTTTGTCATCTGGAAGGAATAAGCTGATTACATCTTAAAGCTCCCTAATGCTGAACGATGATACATCGTTGTCTTCGCAAACGTACCTAAGCACGATTGATCGCTCTTCTGCCTTAGAAGGGTTAATTCCTTAGACTCATATATTTTGTATCTTTTTTTTTAATTTAAAGATAAACTTATATAATGAAAGTTTATCTGAAAACAGTTTAGCAATATTAAAACTGTTTCAAAAAAAACAATTTGAGAAAGTAGCAAATAATCCAAAGATTCCTTGAAAAAAATGCTTATGATTATTGCTTTAAAAAAACTATATTAACATAAAAAATGTATCAAAATTCTTTATATTCATTATAAAATAAAGAAATACGGTAATTTTTATAATACATTTAAACCGATCTATTCTGCTGTAATTCGAAAATGGAATCAATTTGTCTAGATTTATATGACGGCAAATTTTATCAATACATTCCTAGATGAGATTTTTACTTTGTAGACAAAAGTTTAAAAAAGAAGCTCTGGATGATTTTTATCATGATAATTCAGTTTCTATCACCAAAAATTCAGTGTAGCCATTACTGAAATCATAACTATATTTTGAATTTATTTAAATACTATTGAATTAATTAAACACTTAACAAGAAGCTATAAAAATTATTACATTATAAATGGAAAAAGTTATCCAATTTAATTGGAAAGAACAATATCTATTATCGACAGTTAAATTTATTAATAAGTTGCACTGCAGATGAAGTAACTTTAACCTCAGTTAAAGAAGAGTCAACAACTGTATATAATTAAAATAAAAGGCCAACATAAATGTTAAAAAGCTTTCAAGGTTGAAAATTATTAAATATTTCTCTTAAATTAAGCTTTAAAAATGAATGGTTTTACTATTAACTTTAAAAAATTATAATTTTGCTTGCTTATATTATATAAAATGTAAATTACAGCGCCTTATTTTGAAGGTTGTCACTAAAATTTCTTTAATTTTTAGGTGAAATTTTAATTGACAAACATTTAACTCCTTTATTAAAATCGAGTTAATAATTTTCTAATTATTGACCAATTAAACTACAAAAATCTTCAAAGGCTTTGCAACATTTTGAAGAGCTATTAAAATTACTATTTAAAATTAAATACGCAACAGTACACATAAGATAAAATATGTAAGGCATTATATATTTTACGAAGTGAAAACTTTAATTTAAATGAATTTTGTCTAATATAATTTAGTTATTATATTTTATGGGCCAATTAAAAAATCTTTTCATAAAAATTTTAATTAAACAATTAAAATTTTTAATTCATTTACATTATTTACAATTCTTACTTACAACGAATTTTTTTAATTATTTATCTAAATATATTGCATTCATTTTTATAAATTTATACAACTCCTTTGAAAAATTGAAGCATTTTTAGAGCTTTTTTTTTATCCCTGAAAATAAAAAGGCTTTTATTGAAAAAAAATTATTACCGCTAAGTATTTGCTTCTAAATCCTTGAGCTTGATTAATTGAGAAAATGGTTAACCTTATTACTTGAATAAAATAATCCCCCCCCCCTCTTAAATGCTGAAAACATGAAACGTTGCAGCATTTTAAAAGAAAATTAATAAAATGTTTCAACAACCAAAAAATCATAGATATTCCTAATTCTCATGTAATAAATTATCTGAAAATGTGCTGCTAAAGATTTTTGCTTTGATTAGAACTAAATTTTTTCATTAGATAGCTGATTATTTTTCATTTATAATTCCTTAAATTTTTTAAAACAAGATTAAATCAATTTTTGACAAATGATATTAAAAATACGCACCTTTCCATTCAACCAAATTTGCATCCGTCGTTATACATTCCACTGTAATCCAAGTTAGATGCGTTGTTTTGTGCACAAACTTGAGCCCATTGATTCAGTTCCTGGTAGATTGAAGTACGCGAATCATATCAACAATCTTGTAGTTGGTCAGTCACTTGTGACGTCATTACGTAAGTCATGCCAAACACTGCGTTGACTCTTCAGAGTAAAAAAGAAAGGGAGGGAAAAAAAGACAAGTGCTTCAGCTCAGATTTCACTCCAAAAAGAAAAAGAAAAAAGTTACATCTCTAAGTATAGATCACGTTCTCGATAAAACTGCATTCTTCTTGATTATATTCCTAGAAATAAAGCATGATTGATGTATGAATATTTAAGAATGCTCATTTTGACGTTAATATACGTTGTTCGTTAAATAGAAATGCACATTCTTGTATCATCTCATTTTAAAAACTTCTGGGTGGGGATAGATACGATCAAGCAAGGCTCCAAAGTTTTTGTTCTTTATAAGAAATTAAATCTGGTCAAATAGTTCGCACATATAATACGAAGAAAAGATATCAACAAGTAAATTAAACTAAAAGCATGGTGAGATTATTTCCATTTTTTGTACAGTTTTCTTCAATGTTTTTTTTTCTAAGTTTCTATAGCGTAATAAAATGATACGATTATTTAAGTTCCACAGATTTTTTTTATGATTTTTTAAAAAGTTGTTTACGGTAAAAATATCTTATTATTAGAGAACATAATTTATAGAAATATGTTCAGACCTCAAATGTAGAAATGCTACATGAAAATTCTTTATTTTAATTCTTTACAAAAAAAGAAATACCATACAATAAGTATGGTATTTCTTTCTTCGGTCACACATCAATTTAATAATTGATGTGTGACTGTTAATTATACATCTATTTAATTGCGACTGTTAATTATATATACATTAATTAAATTGTGATAATTTAAAGAAACACTAATTTTTTCATGTAACTATGAATGTTTTTCATGAAACACTAATTTCAATCATGTACAACATATTTTTATTACATGTATTTTAATGATCGAAAACAACAGAATAATAGGAGCAAGGATATCCTGGTTGGTAGGGCGCTGGATTTGTATCCCTTAGGTTGTGGGTTCAAACACGCTAGCCGAAGACTCTTTGAGTGTGGTGGGTGGAGCATGTTAAATATGTCGTTTCACAAAGTCCTCCATTTCGTGAATAATACTACTGGGGGTTCTGCGTCAGAGATGATCGTTCTATGTTCCAGACCTAAGTTACGATCTGTGAATGAATTAAATGTATGGATGATGTGAGCCCAGTAAAAAGGGTTTGTAACGAGGGTGAGCCGGAAGTCTGACTTCTTCCCTTGGTCGCTCAGGGATCCATACTCTCAGAAACTACTACACCCCTTCTTCCATCATAAAGCGAAACGCGAGAACAAAAGAAAATAATATTTTATTTCGATGCAAACAAAACAAACGATTGAGTAGATAAATTAATTTGATCACTTTCAGACCTAGGCCTAATTTTGTCAGACTAAAATAAAGAGTCAAATTTTAATGCCCAAGAATTATAATCATTATATACGTTCACTTCACGATTCATTCAGATATTATTTTAGAATCTTAATTTCGAAAAAAAAATTATAAGTGTAAGAATAAAAAAAGATGAATCGGTCTAAAAACAAAAGGTTAAATCAGAATTATTTTGATAGTTCGATAGTATTATTAGTTGTTTCGCTTGACAATCTCCCGTTCGTTGTCATGTAAATGGTTTTGATTAATGAAATATTTATAATTTAGTACCCTTTGTTATTTAAGTCAAGTTTTTATTCAAGTTTAATTAAAATTTTTGGTTTAAATTATGCTTTGTCAAACGTTTTTTTCCTTTTGAAATATGTCTTTTTCAATAATTTCTCATTTAATGGTGATTCTTAGAACATTTCTCACTATTTTATGAATTAAATCAACACTCAATTTCTAAGAAAAAAATTGACGATACATATTTTTCAAATCTTTTTACATGAAAGGGGTATCAAACCCCTAGATCTACTAGGGAACATACAAATGAAATAGCTCAAACCTAAAAATGTTAATTTACCTCCGCATTTTATTTTCGCCATTTCAAAAAATTACTATATTTCATGTTTATAAATAGCAAGTCGAAGTTCAAGGGTAATTATTCTTCATATGCTTTCAATATCCCGTAATAACTTTTTTCATCTTCGTTTTTATTAGATCATCCTAAATTTACTTTCTTTTGACTTTTATTTTCAACTTTGTCAAAGCAACTAATAAATAATTTCATACTTTTTCATTTATGTTAGCATGGCACATCTTTACAATGTGATCACTTTTCTATTCTATAATTCCTACAATGCATCTGAAAATTAAACTCATTGTTTTAATATAAAATAAAAATCTAAGTAAGCTAATGGATTCGCAAAAAAATAAAATTCAAAATGTGGTTAAAAATCATTGTGGTACTGAATAATACATAATTACGTTTGGTCAAAGTGGACAACACTTGCTTCTATCGTTCAACGTCAGCAGCGTACAAAAATACATATGAGCAGCAAGTTGTTGTTGTTGTCGAGGCATCCCACTTTATAACGGATGCAGAGGCGCAGTAGCTTTTGAAGGTATGGACCCCTGACCATCCGAGGGCAGAAGTCTGACTTCTAGCCCATACACCTATCAAACCCTTTTTACGGGGCGGACTTCATTTAAGCATCATTCCTTCATCCACAGATCGTAATTTAAATCTGAAACAGAGAATGATCATCTCTGCCCCAGTACCCCCCTCCAGTGGTATTACTTTCGACATGGAGGACTTTGTGACGACGACAGATTTAACGGGGGCCAGCCACCCCGCACAAGGAGAGCCTTCGGTCTGCGGTGTTCGAACTCGCAACCTGAGGAATACGAGTCCAACGGTCTATCCCGCATCCAAGCAGTATGTTTAATGGGTATTAATAATTATTTGTGTGTAATAGGAAAACATTGCTTTGGTTCTTTTCATGAAAAAATCGGGAGAATTGTTGGCTATAAAACGGAGATGATTATTCACTACTGTAGCTGCACAATTAGCATGCTAGCTTTGTTAAAGTATATGAAGTATAGCAAAATGACCTCTCAGAAAGAATTGAAGAATTCATTAGAGCACAACCCGTCATAGAAAAGAGAGGTAACCACAATTTTGATAGTACAATTTGACTGAATGACATATCGAAGTGAAGTAACTGACTTCCCAAATGAATCAGAAACTACCAGAAGTGTAATTAAAACGACATTCTATAGAATACATCTTGTAGCATCCTGTGACATTGTGTCCTGTGATACTAACGGATGGTCATAGAACCTATACTAAATCGGCCAGGGGGATTAATATCCGTAAAGCAGACTTATAATGAATAAACTCCCAATGGTTGGTACAAAATTCCTTTCATCAATGAATATGCTTTGTTGCTCCGACGCACAAATGGGAATTGGTACACACGATGAAAATCCTTTGAGGACAAATGCCATACAACCATTTGAGATCGCTTACAAGCGAGCAGAAATTGCTTAATAAAACGGTGGTTCTGATCATTACTTTAGACTATTGCCTTAAGTTATATAGATTTCAATCGCATATATAAAGATAATGATGCTTCAACAAATCTTGCTAAATGTTGCGATCTGAAGGTAGATGTATGGTCGCAGCAGCTGTTCCTTAATTATATTTTAAGAGCCTGTCGCAGCGCAATTTTTGTAAATTTTTGAATAAGCAACACGCTTTGTCCATAAGCAGATTAATCCTTTTTATATTATATTAATTATAAAGGGAAAAGGATGCCATTTAAAAAAACGTTCGTAAGAAACAAATAAAGTTCCTGAACCGAAATTTGGGTATATTTAGAAGATTAGCATTGTTTCCTGAAATAAATTTTATAAAATTAGAAAGATTTTAAAATTTAGGTGAAAACAAAAATACCCATCCAAATGATTAGTGAACCAGATCATTGAATTGCTTTTAAACTATACAATTCCAAG
>JAOUZG010050968.1:13942924-13958399 GCA_026289955.1 Argiope argentata | reverse complement strand
AGATTTAATTTCAAGTATGAAAAGTATTGCTTCAATTTACGAATAAAAATATTTTTCAAAAACTTGTCAAAATTAATAAAAAAGATTATATAACAATTATGTGGGTAGTATATATACCTTTTGAATTTTCAAAAAGGTACAAAAATTGTTATTTTCTACAACTTTTTCTGGAGTTAGTAAGAAAAAACTTCAAATGGGGCTTTAATTTTGATTAATTTTTCAAAAAATAACTCCGATGTCACATTCTCACTCTCCTGAGTATATTTTTGTCAAATTTCGTTTTTCTATATCCAAAGGTATATACTTTAGAAACACCGATAAACACATACATACACACATAAGTATAAGTTATTATTATTTATAGAGATATTTTGTTGAAAATACTCAAAATACTCTTTTTTAAAAAGGTTGTTTCTAGCTGTTCTTAACAATTTAATTCCATTACTTAGTTTAACATCCTAGACTGAATGCTTCCTTATATCTGTATTATATAGATAAGCATTCTTTAGAACAAGTCGCATTTTTAGATAGGAATGAAGCACTATATGCCTTTTTCTAACTATTCTTTTTATAATATACATTTATCCAAACTTGATTTATCAGTTTCCATATGTGCCTTAAATTCCTAAAATGATCATTCAGGTGATTTGGGTCTCTCTACTTCATTTAAACTCTGTAATATGTTAACTACTATAAATAACTGGCTAAAGCAAACTTAAATAATTTAACAAACTGCAATAAACTAAATCTTGTGTTTACTGAAGCTCACAATGAGAATTAATAAGATATTTAGAAGAGATATGATGCCGTCTATTCTGCACTACTAAGCATTTATTCGGTCTAGATTAACTACTGTACGTGAACACTTTGGGGCGGGAAACAATGATGAAGTGAAAACAGAAACAGATAAACGAGTGCATTATCTTACGAGTGCGTCTAAATAAGAACATAAACAGGGTGCAATTATCTTTCCTCCTCCTCATGCCTCCTGACAGCATTATTTATCTCAGTGTGTGTCTGAATGACCAGTCTATTCTGTTCCTCTCGAGGGATTCGTATAAGCCATCTTAAAAACGATTTCGAAGCACTACGAAAGTGGTAGTTTCCCTGCTTTTGTAGGAGAAGATAATGACTCATAAAAGTCATCGATCAAATAGTTTGTGGTGATTACTATATTTAAGCTCAATCTTTCTAAAACATTAGAAATTAAACCTTTGAAATGAACCATTATTTAATAAATGAAGACGACTTCAGTTAAAAGTTATAGTTGAAGCAAATTTTATTGATTTTCAAGTAAAGATTGTTTTTTAGTAACTTTTGCATGTAAATATTGAAAAATTATCTGAAAAAGAATGCATTATCCCTGTTTTTATCCATTCATTCACAGTATAAATTTGACTAGTTTTGTTGGATGGGATCCGAACGATATTGAGACAGTAATGGTTTCCGCTGTATTTATTAGTAATAGATATTAATAACGATTCCATTTAGAATGGTTCAATATGTTTTTAATCTCTCGATTACAAAATATAAAGTATTTTTATCACCAAAAATTGAGATTTTGATGAATCTCCAAGTTTTAGAACTCCCTGAATTTGAAAAGAACATTTTTGGCATTATAGATGTATGTCTTGAGTTATCCTGTCTGTGAACAGGATAACTCTATAAATGCTTTTAGATAAACTTATGAAATTTTCTATATCGACTTACAACAAATTGTGTAGATTTCTATCAAATTTTGAACGAAATTCAATGATGGGATGTCTGGTGATCGACTACAAGTGAGTTCGATAACTCCAAAACACAAACGGCGCGGTAGATGAAATTTTGTATAAGATTTAAACATCTAAAAGATAGATTTTTATCAAATGTCTAACCAATCTATCATTTCAGTTATTGTTGTTACTTATGGCCCTTTACAAGCCATCTGAAAAGATTTGTTAGCGATTTAAGCCAAGGGAGCGTATCTTGTTTTTTGAGTACCGTCAGCCAGGGCCAAGAGCACGACTTAACTACTTAATGCGTCACATTCACTTGTACAACCTTTTTTTACAGGGGAGCACATTCACACACCGCACAGATAGAACACAGCAAAAGACCTACCGTACCTCGATCGGGACTTGAACCCAAGGTGTCCAAATCACGGGGAAGACGCGCTATCCTTATGCCAAGTCCTCGGCAAGGAAAAAAATTTTAACCCTTTACATATACGTTCTACACATCTTAACGTACAATTATATTTTGCAGTGTAGTAACTAGAAATAAATTTGCTTTTTGACGAAACGATACCAAGCCACAAAATCTCGTTCGCTTTAGATTTTAGAATAATTTTTTCGGAACTTTTTACGTTTACTGCTTAACGAATTGCTTCAAAATCTTTGTTTTATTACATCAGAACTTAAACTATTTCCCACCTCAAAATTTTTCTATAGCAAAAATTTTACTTGTTCATAAAGGTAAATATGCACAGGAATTGAACAAATTGCTTGATGGAGGTTTCCCTATTAGCTTAGGATATTATTATTTATATCCGCCATGTTTTTCGGTATTCTAAATGGCATGAAATATCGTGGATATATAATATAAAAACTATCTGGTATCTTATATTAATAGAGTCAAAAAGAAGTTAATTTGAAATAGATATTTGGTAAACATAGGGGGAAATTTTCAAGTAATGTTATTTTTCTTAATTATATTGCCTTGTTGTAGTGAATGGTTAAACTGGAAAAATAAACATTATTTCATTTTCTCTCTTTAAATATGATTTGAATATTATTTTTAATGTATTTTAAAAGTGATTAATGCGTTTGATTTAATTAAACGTAATCAGGTCCATTTTATTTAAAGAATTTGCTTAGAGAAATGTCTTGTTGTTGTTACAAATGGCACTTGCCATTGACAAGCTCTCTGGTGCACCAACGAATTTAAGGCGAATGAGTGTCTCTTTTTTGAAGTAGCCCCAACTAGGGCCAAGAGTACAACTTAGCTACATACTCATCACATTAACTTGCATAACAACTTGTTGAAGACCCCTTGTTGTTGCAACCCCGGGTGGGCTTACAGATAGAACACAGAAGAACCATGCCCTCACCGGGACTCGAATCTTGGAAGCCCAAATCACGGAGAAGACGCGTTTCCTCTGTACCTTGAAGCCGGTAGAGAAATGTCTAAAATACTTGATTTTATAGATCTGCTGCAATAACTCTAAAATGTGTGTAAAAATACTTATCGCATCTTTATATGTAAAGAGGTAGTTCTTAATTTTCTTCGTACTATCAACCTAAATCACTTTATTGACAGAATTGAGGAATTTGACAGAAGTGATATCAGATCTTTTGTGGGTTAATATGTACTAACTTTGCACTTGACCTTAAATTAGATCGTTAAACATAAAAGGGCTATTTCGCAGTTAAGTGAAAAGCATCTGATCTCCCGAAAACATCTAAATCATCATTATAGGATTAAAGATTAAAAATTTCAAAAGTGATGATTCTTTGCAAAAAATTATCATTAATAATAATAAATTTAACTGAGGTTTCCTTTTGTCTGCTCTAAAAGAATAAATTTAGCCTTTTACAATTCTAAAGTTTATAAATAGAATTGAGGGAGGTTTTAATTAAATTATTTTCTGCTGAGAGGAGAATTATAATACTCAGGTCAACCAAAAAAAACTACAACAAATAATGAGGAAGAATGAAACTCCTTTGTTCCTTTGTCTTGCCCCGAATAAAAAACATCCAAAATGAAAACTCTTTTATTCAACCTCATTCATATTTTAAACATTAGCAATCCTTTTGGAAATATTTTTATAAATATTGAATCCACAAGAAAAGCAAATAATCAATTTCGTTTCAAATAGAATTTTTTTATTTGGGCAAACTCTCAACATTAATTAACATTGGAAAAGGCTGTTTAATTTTTGAATAAACGAGATTAAAAAATGCAATGAAATTCCTTCTATTTAAAGATGGGATAATTTTAAATAAATAATAATCCTGATTAATATACTCTTTTTTTTCATTCGCCTACAATATTTCTTTTTTCAAGCATGAAAATTGTTGCTGAAAAGATTTTTTTAATTGTAAAGAATAGTCTTCTTTATTTATTAAGCAGTTGAAAAATAGCGAATTGAAAGTTTTCTGCTAATTTCAATTATTTTTTGTGGTTAATAGACATTCAATAAATTTTTTAAAGTAGTGAACAATAAATAATTGTGCCATTATGTATATCAAAAACTAATGTCATTGAAACAACAAGTAATTACAAAAAAAATTAATTAATTCCTACTTAAGTCAACAAAGATAAATTTTATTTCACTTACTTTTTATTAAATAATTACAATTAATATAAATATGTGTATACATATGATAGAGTCATAATATTAAGTGGCAAAACAGGAAGCGAATTTACTAGCAATTTTCCATTCTCTTTCTTGAATTTTTTTCTCGATACGTAGCTCAATTTTAAAGTTAGGTAGAAGAATTTTCAAACAACTGATGACAAAGATTTTCAGGAGAAAAATCGAAATTGAACCTAAAACAAAATTTCTTCAATTTTATTTTTTGAGAAAAATTCTTCATTCTAAAAACTAATCCACAACTGCTAATTCATCCTCAAAAATCATTTGGACGTAAAACGTTTAATTTAGGCAATAAAATTTCACTATCAAAAAATTATTGATTTTCTCAAGAACTGAACTCGCATTCTTCACCCTCACGTGAAAAATACTGAAATTCTTTTATTTTAGCGATTGAGAGACAGTCTGTTTATTTCAATTTTCATTGCAAACTGCTAAAACACTATTTAAAGTATTAAAAATTAATTTAATTTAATTAATTAATTTTTAGTTGAAAAAAAATTATTAACATCAAGTATCATTCGCTACAAGTTTTTAAAAAATGTATTTGGACTTGAGTGGATGAATAAAAAGTATTTTATTAACGTATGAAAATTTGAAGAAGATGTATAAATATATATAGGGAGAGTGTGAACTAATAGTTGGAATTGAATAAAACAAAACTAATAGTTTTATAATGGAATCCAAAATAAAATACTAGACTGAAAATTCATTTAATGGGAATTTTACAAGTGATTGCTTTTCGAATATAATTCAAAAATTTAAAATATCAAAAGAGAATATTCATATCTTAGAGGAAGACAAAAATAATAAATATGCAGGCATGAAGCCAGTAAAGGAAAGACCAGGAACGAATTCCTCTAGAAGGGTGGGAAAATAACATTACTTCCTGAATGTAAACAAAAAATAAATTTTAATAATTAAATATTTACATTTCAAGCTCAAAAGAATCTTTTATATGATAGATACAACTGCGAAGCCACTTATTTCTTCTTAAAACACGCATTTTTGCATTGATTTATGTGTCATACGAATTTTGAGAATGAAACTAAATTAGTATGATGATATTTTGATATATCATGTTACTAAAAATGATTATGCAAATATAAGTCATTCTCTAGAATTCTGTTTTATAAGCAGACATATTACTAATGCGAAGAAAGTAATAAAAACATCCTCCTCTATTTTATGTATTCTTGTTGCTATTAAAAAGAGTCAAACAAGTTATCCGCATAGCATTCCGTATTGATGACAAGTTAAAACGCTTTCAAGAATTTCACATCCCAGCTGTAGTTTTGCTCAACGCCCGTTGAAAAGAATATTACTTTTAAAAGTAACGATATTTTTTTTCTCGTTTCCACCCTTCTGTTTTATTTTATTTTCTTTCTTCTCTTGAAGTCTGGAACAGAGGTTTCTTTCATGAAGTGGCCCGTTTTCCTGATTGGTTAACGCGTAATTTACAGGCAGCCCATTTATCTAAAAGTTCTCGACACTCTGCGGTAAAGAAAATACTAAAATAATATCTGTGTGGAAAACAAAAATGCTTCTCAGCGAAAACTCTCTGATGTAAGCAAAAAATGAGAAATTATTTATGGTTGATCGTGGGATAGCTGGAAGATAATCTTAAATATCTTTTCTACGTAAAATGCAGTATCGGAAAGTCAGCTGTGTGATACTGAAGTTACAATTTTACATAAATAACAAACTTCTAAATTGTAAAGTCAAACTATAATTGAGAAAGATTGATAAATGGCGTTGTTTTGCAAAGAAAGGCGATTATAAATAGAAGAATTTTATCTAAGAAGATCTTGTCAAATGACATTGTTTATATTAGAAATGAGCTGGCGTATGCTTTCAGAATTACTTTGAGATAACAAACTTATCTATGAAGTAAGCGAATTAAATAAAATAATTCACAAAAATTATAAAATATTCCTTCGTTCATAGATACGGCATTTTGAAAAAAGAAATTACTTATCTTCAAATTCAAGTAATTTTCTTAATCCTGATCTGACACTTTTATATAAGTTGCGAAAAAAATATTAATGGATTTAGTTTAAATTGAACGAAGAGCAAAAACTGAACTACTAACAGAAAGCGATTCTGATAGCAAAATCCTAATAATGTTTCATAATAGAGACAAGTTTTGATATAGAAAGGTTACATTACATCTGTGGTTTAATTCTTGGTTTTCGATACTTTTTTGTAACTAACGTATCTATATGACAACACAATTCATTCATTTTGATATGATTCATTTTTATAAAAAAAATGAATTTCGCTTTTGTTTTATTTTACTTTATTTATTTATTTTTATTTTGCGTATGATATTTTTTCAAACTGTAGATTAAATAGTCCTTATTTTGTTCTAAGATCAGCAGCCAAATATATTATTATATCTTAAAACAGAAACCTTGTTTCATTACAATTATAAGAATTTTATTAAATAGCTTAAGGATCGGATCAGGTGGATTTTTTTTTTTTTGTTTTTGTTGTTATCCCATTGTTACTCAAATAAAATCACTTACGGGGCCAAAAATTAGATTATTTAAACCAATGGAACTATTATACTTAGCTAGAGGAATAGTCCAAAAATCAATTATAATCACCAAAAATGCTGGTAAATTGGAAGTAAGACAATCCGAAGAAGAAAAGAAAAACAAGAAGTGAGCATTAAAGCCATCAAATGTTGATTCAAGAAGGAAGAAAAAGAATAGATATCTGGTTTTATTTCATATTTGAAGAAACCATGGTGGAAGAAGAAATAATGCAATGCATAAAATATTATACTTACATTAAAAAAAAATTCGTGTGTGTATTGGTGTAAATTTGAGACTCGAAGAATATTTTTGCTTTAATTATGCTTTTAAAAATTGGTGGTCCAATCTGGGAAACAAATTTACCCTACAGAACCAATAACTCCAAGTTTGTATACATTTTCTTCTTTTTTTTAACTTTTAAATGCATTTCTTAAAAAGTTAACTGCATTTATTTGAAGATAACAAAGACAAGAAAAAAATTATACTTCATTTTTTTTATAAAAATTACTTATCTGTCATTGTTATAAAAAAAAATTGTCAACCTTCCTTTATATATTCTAGGAATGCCTTTAAAACATTTTTGGGGGAAAAATGTATAATAATACTTTACATGAATTTAAAATTTTTTAATTCGATTTATATGAATGAAACATACAAGTTTGGGATTGCCATATTTATTATATAAAACTTTATTTAATACATACAAAAATCATTTAGGATCTCTTTTATTTTTATTGTTTTAATATTCAAATAAAAAGATCAATTTTTAATTATTTATAATTTTTTAAACAATGGTTATTTTGTTAAATCATTAAAATAGTAATGCTTTCAGATTATAATTTTTTTCGAGAATCCTGCATCAATAACAGAAAAAATGTGGCCATAATTACTTTATCGCTAAAAGAGAAGACTATTTTAAATAGAAAAGAAGAAGAATATCTAAGTCAAATTAAAAAATAAATTATACAAATATTTTAAAATATTCAAGTCTTTTTTTACTGTAAGGAATATTAAGCCAAAAAATTGCTTCATGTTAAATTTGATGCAAATGCTACCGTTTCTAAATTCTTTTATTATCATTATTATATTCTTGTTTACAGCATTTCTAATGTATAAATTGTTTGTAAATATTTAATGAGGAAACGTTGATAAATTGTGCTGTTCTTGAAAAGTGTGAAAGGAAACTAGCAAAAATAAAATAAATAAGCCTGCTCTAGAATCACGAAAAAAAATTAGAGATGCCAAGAGAAGATTTCAGAAACAATAAAAAAATCCCTTTGTTAAGTTTCTTTTACTTGGATATTGTGGTTAGTGAAATAAACAAAGGAGGGGATATATTTTTAATCCTAGAATTTAATCCAAATCGTAGTATTAGTTCAAACCGAAAAAAATCACACCCAATTCGAAACAATATAGAAATAGTTAACAATGGTGATGAATTAATTAGACATACAAATTCAACTCCATGAAAAAAGGTTTCAAAAGAGCAACTTCAAAAACTTTTTTTTCTTCTTTATTCAAGTAATTAAAAATCAAAGCAAATTGTTGTAAGAATATGTTTTCAGTTAAAACTTTAGCTGATCTTAAAAATTATTCATCTAATTTTAGTTTGAATTATAACGTCTTTCCTCTAAAGTAAAAGAAACTATTTGCTTAATTAACTATTGTACTGTTCTCAAAACTTAATGTTTCGTTATCTCTTACATTTTATTTGTTTGTAAAAGAATTACAACTCCTTTGTTTTTAAAATACTCATTAAATTAGTTTTTTAAATTAGCATAATCATTAAAATGAAGCCTCTTCATGGTCAATGAATTCCAAAGATTTTCATGTTGATGAACACAAATTTTTATCATCTAACAATCAGTATGACTTAATGTATTAATGTATTTTTCAGACGGACAAATTCATAATCCATATTTAGTCGATATCTATACATGAAATGTTATAGAAAATATTATAATTACCTTTGTCCAAGTGAATATATATAGTTTTATATTTCGAAGTGGAACGTAACCACAAAGATTCAGCAGGTGAATATCGAGATGTTTATAAAGCCTTTCAATACTACCTTCTCATCAATCATTTCATTATGCCCGTGACAGGAAGAAAAAGGACAAAAAGAAAAACTTTTTTCACAATGGATTTTGGGAAGGGCTAACTGTTTTTCAGTCCTCCTCAAATCCTACTGGTTTCTTTGCCATAAGTCTAAAGGTATCGAACTTCCCTTTCAACATTGAACTTCCTAATGCAAATTCTAGATTTAGATTTTATGATTTATAACAAAGGAGCTCAATAAAATCCATTTGCTAACGAACTACTTCCAGAAGATTTTATTGATGAAATATACATGACTTATTTGATGAAATATACATGATATGGTTTCGGATAAAAAATGCAATATACAGTTTTTAGGTTTAAAATTTTTTTTAGAGTTCATATTCAACAATAGATTAATGCATTTACGAATAATTTCATTCACGGTACTCAAAATTTACATTTTTTGCAATTTATTCTTAGATATAATCAATGTATTTAAAGAATACAAATGATTAATTCTCTACAATTAGTAATTACCAAGAAACAGTCAACAACGGGCATATTAAATTCGCAAAATGCAATCTTGTGACCTGTACTCTAGAAAAATATGCCATACCATACGCTAGAAAAATACGAAATGAAAGCTATATAAAAATTTCATCTTTTAATCTTTAAAAAAAAAATATTATAACTAAACAAAATTACTATATTAATCAAGTTTAAGTGAAACTACCTGGTATCAAACATAAGTGGAAAATGTTTTTGATCATTAAAAAAAATCTCAAAACTCAAAGCTATTAACCTTTTTCTTTAATTTGCTCATATACAATTCATTTGAACCTAAATCTACAAATTTAAAATTTGGGTTATAAAAGCAAATTTAATTTTCTCAGGGTTGTTTTCTTTTTAATTTAATTTTTAGATGCCGACGAAGCTGGCTTTCTGGCACAGAGGTAGCGCGTCTTCCCCGTGTTCTGTGAGCCCCGCGTTCGAGTCCCGGTTCGGGCATGCTTGTTCTTCTGTATTCTATTTGTGAGATGTGTGAGTGTGCCCCCCCCCCCCTGTAAAAAGCGGCTTTGCAAGCGTGTGGGAGTCTGTTTCATCCTCATATGAGCTAGAAGTCAGACTTCTGCCCTCGGGTGCTCAGGGGTCTATACCCTCAGAAGTTACAGCACCCTTCTTTCCATGGTGAAAAGGCGGACACGACATCATCATCATATGCGGACGAAAGTACAGATCAATAAATTCGTATTTGAAAGTAAAATTACAAGAAGTTAAGGTATTCGAATTTTTTATATATTAACGGACCAGGCTTGACATATTCTAAAATTCTTCAACGACACTATTCCCATATTTGGAAGTGTTTATCAGTGAAAGAAGTTGTTTACAATTTTGAGGAAACAAGTAGTGATGGGGAAAATATTTCTCAATATGTGAAAGATGCGCATTCAAAAAAAAAACTTTTTTAAAAAAGTTTTTCTTAGTTAAAAACTTTTCACAATCATTACACAATGCTAAAATAAATATAATAGTACTTAAAAATGCAGCTTATCTCAGTCCCTGATTCAGGGTATATATATTTGTTGAAAGAGATAAACATCATAATGATCTGCATCTTTCGTATCTCCTCTGAGATTTTTTTTAAAAAAACCGATATCAGCTTACTCTGTTTGCGAAATTTTAATAATTTTGTTATCACAATCTTGAGCTAGAAACTGTGCACTTTCCCTCCCTCCATAGAAAGTTAATTGATTTGAATTGTTGAGCTGCAAAATGGAATTGACAAAATTTATCTCAAATCATCGTGTCCTTATTATAAAAGATAGATATTTTTGAAATTATTACAGTAATAATCTCAGATATCAGCTACTATAGGCAAGCCTATATTATATATTTAAGACAATAAATAAGTAATGTAAATGTAAGTGTCATCAATGTATCCAATAGAGGATTTTTTTAAGGAAAGGGAGGGGGGATATTGGATTATCGCCAAAGTAAACAGCCCTTCTGAGCTTTATATTAAAGTATATAAATTTCATTAAAATTGTTTTGTAAATTTTTACCAATTTATTTTAATTAATATTGAATCGATTTCTTTATAGACAAGGAATTAAAATCCATTTTCTTGAAGATGAAGCGCTAGTAAATGCTTCATTATTTTTGTTTATCCTTATCTTATTATTTCAAAAGTACTAACATAAAGATAAGTTAAAATTAATAAATTAATAAAATGGTGTTGAAAGTTTTGACCGGAAAAAGAATCTCAAAATATGTATTACCTAAAAGCATCAACAGCATTCTATAAGGCTTACCTGTAAGATCCGAAATTATTGACTATCATCTTGTTTCAGTTTAAAAATCAATCGTTTGGGATAAGATTTCTCCCAAAATATAAAAAGAATGGTAACAGCCAAGAAATGCCATGTATAAAAGAGAAACAATTATAAGTGTTTATGTTTTTGTTTTTTGTTATGAATGGTCGTCGCTTTTGGTAATAAATAAATTTATTATCAAAAAATGGTAATAAATAAATTTATTACCAAAAAAAAGGTCTTTTATGCTCATCGTATTCGTTTGGTCCTCTGCAACGTTTTTGGTTAGGCACGTTTATTCGAATAAATAAAAAGTATATAAACCACATGATTTTAAATATGTATCGTTTTAATATGCAAGTTAAATTAAAATGCTTGAACGAAAAGATTACAAATTTAAGATAGGTTTTAAATAAAACAGTTGCAATAATTTTTCCTTCAAACTTAGTTTTAAAGCGACAACGCTAATATTTAAATTGAGAAAAATACTTGTGACTGTATATTTTGCTTCGTAGAAATGTCTTTAGTAGCAAATAATCAAAATAGTACTCTAGTTATGATATTGTTAATCTCAAAAAGGTTTAGGCATAAAACTTCACTAGAAATTTCATAACGACACTTGCGTTTGGCTTACACTTTTCAAAAATAGAATCTCTATTCTAAAATAAAAAATTAAAATTCCCATTTTTTAAATCAGTTATTCTGATTAGCGGATATTCTGCTTTCATGTTATTTATCGATTTTTCTGATTCGCCAATAGAGAAGTATTACGCTTTCCACGGTGCTTCTTTTTGTCTGAGGTTTTCAAACCTTGCTCAAAGTTACGATTCTTTTCCAGTAATTGCACAAATAATTAGATAACAGGATACTTCACAGCACTAGATTTAACGCAACCGTTAATTAAACTGCCGACGAAAAGCGGATGCTTCTCTTTGAGTTACTGCCTAATTACACACAACTATAAAATGAAAGTGCCGTATCATTTGCCAGGAAAGTACTTTCTTTCGAAAATTCCCTGTTTGTAAAACTATATTTCTCCTACTTGTGAGACATCTACTGAGTGAAAGACAAAAAAAAAATTCTAGAAAATTAAACACATATTTTAAATTCATTCCTTGTAAATAAAGTCTTATTAACAAATCAGTAAATTAAACAAAAAATAAAACGCAAATAATCCTGATAAGAATATGACAATATTACATTTTACTGATTGGATTTCATGGTGAACAATGTATGAGTAGAAAGACTAACGTCAGCAGTACAATATCAATAAGGAAACTTAGAATACTTGAAGCATCAGGCATCGTGATTACTGCAAAAGATTATTCTGAGTGCTGGGAATATCTCATAAAGGTAAAGTAAATAATTTTTGCATAATATCTCAAAATAGCAAAGCAAGAGATTTGTACTTCCTAAATTTAACCATCCTCAGTTTAGAAAAAATGCCATTATTGTTGTTTACAAATGTTTGGCAGACCATCCACAAGATGTGCTTCAATCCTCGATTATAACAATATTTAAATGATTGGGATAAATGCTGAGATGGGTTATTATTGCTGATAGACCGTGATGTGCAGTAAAACAAGCAAATTCCAAGCTCAAGATGGCAAAATAATTTTTGTCACGAGAACTCACTGTCAAATAGATACTTCAGGAATATTTAACAAATTGCATAATTATACGACTTAGGTACCATTTCAAGAACTCATAGCTGTGAGAAAGAATCAGACCTAAAAATGTGAGTAAATGAGGTCTGAATCATAATCCCTGCACCATCGTTGTAGAGAAGAGATCTCAGATCCTCCGTTTATTCCTCTCGGTGTGTCTTTATTCATTAAACATAAATTTTCCTCGAAAATTGCACTTTTTTTAAAGAAAAATAACCTATCGTTAAATCTGCTTGGAGCTTTACAGCTCAAAGGCATTTGATCTGAGTTCAGTTCATAAAACACTCTAGACAACTTTCTAAAAGTCTCGTTATTGGCTTGTTTGTTGCTATCCTCTTTTGCAATAATTGTTTGTGTAATAAAACAGTTTTTAGTGGTTTCCGTATTCCCTTAAAAATTTATCAAAAACTTTTGCTTTGACTTCGCTTAATCTACAGTAAATTATATTAAATTCGCATCTGCGAAAAGTATGCGGTCCTCCAAAAATAAATTTGAGTCCCTCTGAAATAAATTACACAATTAAAATGTTAAAAAGAAAACTCTTCACCTCAATTTCAGTTATTTAAAAAAATTAATGATCTATAATTATTATCCAAGTGTAGGATCGGAAGAAAAAAAATGGGTAGTAATAATTCTTAAACTGAATTTGGAAAAAAAAATTCAGGTTATAAGTAATTAGTGGCAAGTTTTCAACCATTTCACTCGTGAATATAGAATTAGTATATAATTATAAGCAAATGAAGTGTAAAAGTAATTTTAAAGTAAATGAGCCAACATTTAACCAATACTTGTCAACAAGATTAGGAAATACTTAAAATTGTTTAAAAAAGTACTTCCAAGAAGCTATTTATACTACAGTTCCTCGAAAATCTAAAGTTGATAACATTAGTTTTGAGTCAGTTTCGTTAGTAATTATTACTAATAATATCATCATCAAAATAGATATTAATACAGAAAAAACATGACCAAGTTATACAGAGTAAGAAACATTAATTTTAGAATTGCATTAATTTATTTTTCTACTTTTTTTCAACACGAATTTAGGTGTTTTCTTTATTTTTTACCTCATATATTTTTTTAAATTATTGAAGTACATTTAATATTTAGTCAAATTAACGACGTATTTAAAAATTTTATGTTATTGGACAGTGAAATATAAATATTTTAAAACCCATGGTTTAATAAACTAGTTAATTTAATTTCACATTTTAATACATTAATAGCTTAATCAACATGTTAATAATAGATTTTAGTTTAATTTTTTTATCAACATCATGGAAATGAATGCTTTTATTAATTAATTTAATAACAAAATTTTGCGTAGCATCTATGTTTAAGCACAATTATATTCTAGCAAATATTTGAAATTCTTACTGTAAATATCATAACTTAATGTAATGAAACGAATTGAAATATGAAATTGATTGAGTATTAACATTATCCATATATATATATATATATATATATATATATATATATATATATATATATCAGTTAAAGTAATAAAAAAATTTTAATCGGCAGGTCTCATCCCATCTACTTTATCTACCTATTCGGAAATTCACACTCTTGTCAGACTATGATAATCTTAAATAACTTGATTTTTTTCTACTATCTAATTAGATGATATCTTCTGTTTTATGGATGTGAAGCTACATTTATTTGAAAGAGTCCATACAATACTTGATATGCTTATAGATTCTACATAATTTTGTATTAAATAATTTTTACGAATAATTTTAATTTTAGTCAATAAGATTAGAAATGCGATTATTCAATGTGTGCATAACAAAAGAGTTGTTAAGTTTAGCATGTTTGATATTCATTGTACTAAAGAAAACAATTAGCTTAGCATGTAACTAAACACGCAACCTGTTGAAATTGTTTCAAAGATTATTTCTTGTTCATTTGATAAAATTAAATATAAATAAACTCAAAATTTAAATGACCTAAGTTAAAAGTAAATGAATTTTTATCGCTTTTTATAAAATTTGACTTTCAAAATGAGTTCAGGAATTTGACATATTTTATATCTTTAATATGTCATTTCCATAAAACTTCGTATTTTAATGAATTATGACGAAAATGGAATCAAAATCTTTCTTTTTTTTTTAGTCAGAACTCGAAATGAATTATTCTTTCACTGCTATTCGGATTATAGTCTTGTAAATATTAAAGTAATTCTTTTTCTAATTCATAGTTAAATACAAATATAATTATAGAACGAAATTTGCCCTTACGGAGCAAAACTGAATTACGAAAATTCTAACGAGTCAATACGGAAAGGAGCGAACACGGCACCGACTTATACTGCAGCGCCCTCTTTATCGATTTCTGAAGCTACCTTCAAATCAACTCAGGTTTAAAAATTATTCTTCCAAGTAAAAATTATGAATTCCGAAACCATATCACCGTCTCAAAGGTTTAGGGCAAGAATTATTATTTTAAAATACCTTTCATTCAAGGATTTTGTCCCCAAATTTGTCTTAGAAAACATCACGATCTTTCAAAGAAAGGAGGGAAAAATTATTTTGCAGGAGAGGATGGAAAAAATTTTCA
>JAOUZG010050968.1:13913317-13931112 GCA_026289955.1 Argiope argentata | reverse complement strand
GTGTGTGTGTGTGTGTGTGTGTGTGTGTGTGTGTGTGTGTGTGTGTGCGCGCAAAGTTATTTTTAAAAACAAAGTTACACTTTCTAATACAAGGTAAACACATTAACCAATTAGATATATATTAGCATACTTTCTCAAATTTTTGTCATAGTTAAATGTTTTAGTCTTCTTTATCTCACAAAAATATGAAATATATGTAAATACCTTAAAAGAAAATAGCAGAAATTCAATCGGCATTTCTATATAATAATCTTCTAAGTAATCTTCAAGCTCGATATAAAAAAGGTTCAATTGTGTATATTATATACACACATAGCCACAGGGTTCAAACTTGATTATGCAAACACAAAGGAAAATTTGTTAAAATGTACATAATTAATCCATGAAGTCTATTATTGTTACAGTAAATAATCCAAAGATAATTGTGATTACAAAAGGTACTGTTTAAGAGTACACATAAATAAAAAAAAATTCAAATATATATAGATAATTCTTCCTTGTCACAAAAAAAATATATGCATAGCTGTTTTGATAAGAAAACAATTCAATTTTATACAAGTATTTCTACATATCAAATATTCTTTTCAGGAACTATCAATTAATAGACTTATAGTGCTTCAGGAACTTAGTTTAATGAATAGGCCCCAGAACGTAAAATCGGTAATTGTGACAGAAATTCAATTCATAACAATAAAAAGTGATAAATAGAAATTGAGGGCATATATTATATATGGTAAGCACATTAGTAAATTAACACATATTAGCATGTTTGCTAAAATCAATTTCTATGATAGTTTAATATACAATACATTTTCGAGATACAGTTAGCATCTGTAGCTCAAAAAAAAAACATGCATAATTATTTTCAATTAAAATGAAAAGATTCAGTACAATGTATTGATATTCCTTAGAGCAGCCTTCAAGTTCGATATGTAGAGGTAAAACTGTATATTTGACTATTAAACAATAGAATCTAAAACTTGATAATATGAACACATAAGAAACATAAATGAAATCAAATGGTCTAAATTTATAACAATTTTAATGAACTGTTACAGATGTAATTGAGACAACTATACAAAATGTGCCCTTTATGTGCAAACATTTATAAAAACATTCAAAAGAATATGAAACACCTAAAATATAACATTTTTATTTGAAGTCAAATTTAACTCTAAGCAGATACTTCATTCTTACTTGCTTTACATCATAGACAATATATTCATTATAATTCAAAGTACCCTCATAAGAAGAATCTTCAAGCAGAGGTCCAGAAGGTACTTTAGCTTCAGGTCTATAAAAGTAAAGTTGTTCTAAGGATACCAGAAGATTTATTGTTTGACGAAAATTAACAAGTAAAATTAAAAGCATGAAACTGCAAAAAGGCATTTCATAGCATATGACAACAGTACAAAATAAATTATTTAGTGTGCAGTATATAACATTCATTTTCATACTTAGAAATTTAATATTATTAATTTGTATAAAATTGGTACTTACGATAACACTCCTGTTTCAAATGCACTTGGAGTTATTTTGCCTTTACCTATAACACTATCAAATCCTGATGGTAATCCTATAGGTAGATTTTCATCAGCAACAGTCAAAGGATACTGGTTGCCAACCGAAACCTAAATAAAAAGAAATAATATATATAAATTGTAACAAGATAAGTAAAGGTTAAATAAAAGCATACAAATTTAAATCAGAAGTTACGATAATTTATTAACAAGTACTGAAAATTCCTCAATTTGAATATAAAAAATGCTTTATGTACTATGTTACAGAGCTTTATAATTAATATACTAAAAATCTCGAGTACATATGCAAATTATTTCCTTTGAATAGTGAGAAATAATGGAAAAGCATGTTTAAGATTACAACTTTCAAAATACAGTAGTCTGAGTTATGAACGCTCGTAGAGACTGCCTGCCAACATTTGATAAAACTTTTATGTAAAATATCCTCTATCTTAATACCTTCCATGATTGCTATTTCTTAAAATTCATTGTATGTGCATGCAACCAATTAAATAGGTTTATTTTATTAGAACAAAATAAAACAGAATTAAGCGAATTCAAAAAATGTTATGTCAGTTCAGGACCATTTTCACAGATAGCTCCTAGCTGCTGTCTAACTATAACATAGAAAGCATCACATCAGTACTTGAGTCTAAAAATACTCCCAGTGAATTGAAGTAAAAGCTGAACAGCACTTATGTCTATTAGACATTGGAAGCTGAATAATTATTAAAAGTGCTAAACAATAATGTTTCCTTTGCTATCATATAAATAAAGCTAATTATAAATGAAAATAATTTATCAAAATAAAATTTAAAAAATATATTTAAAAAATAAAAACAGAATCAGAATTTTTTTGAAATATAAATTGTTCAAAATATGATACAATTTCTAACTTTTAGTTTACTTTCTAAAAAGTAATAAAACAGCTTGTTGAAATTGTAACAATCCAATTATTAAAATCTTTAGGCAATTCTTCAACAAACCTGAATAAAGAATTAGAGACTCAACTTACAAATATTGTTTTCATTCTTATATTTTATAAATATTTCCGCAAATCTAAAATACTCTTACTGAAATTTCATGAAGCAAGAAGATTGAAGACAACCACAACTAAATAGCTAATTATTATTCTGCTGCAACATTAAAAACACAAATCAATTCTAAAAGACCGGGAATTTATTTTCTTGTTTAGCATAATTAATGAACCAGAATTGATGAAAATCCTTAATGGAAAGGAATTTCAATTCATTTAAAAGACAAACATCTGATTTATGATTGGTTAATATAAATACGAAATTGAGTAGAAAAAAAGGTATGCTAAAACTCAGATTGCTGTCAGAAAGTAATTCAAACAAAAGATAACTTTTTATTATTATCAAAATGGCTCTTCCAACATATTTTTGGGAAAAGGGATAAGCAAACATCTATTTATTGCTGACCTTTCAAAAAATATCGAATTTTTATTGGTGAAGGAAAAAGTGTCCAAAATGAAAACTTTAAAGAATTATTTGAATGCACACATATTTTTCAAATTAGTTTGGATTAGATTTAAAATTTAAAAGTTAGAACCAACAAGCAAAACCTTCGAATAACGCACATTATGATGAAATCACATCCAGATTCTGACATTTCTCTCGGAATATATAAAATGTAATGATAAAAATTATTTTAAAGCAATTAATTCCCAATTTCATTACAAGAACATAGATTCCTTACAAAATATTTCACCATTATATTAACAAAAACATACTTCACACATTAAAAGCAGGCCCTCATTCTTCCTCTTGGTTGCAAAACAATAGTTAGCACTTTTACTGCTCACATCAGCGAAATATAATCCTTTTCCAAACATATAACCAGTGGTCGGAGCTTCTGGTGGAGCTATGCGAAGTCCTTCTTTTAAAATTCCCATCCAATTTGTCAGTCTTGAACCATGCCATAAAAGCAGCTTATTTTCAGAATCTTGAAATGATGTATATTCTTTGGGCTTGTAACAACTAAAAGCATCTATTATCTCTAATTCATAAGTGGTGTGTGTAGGTCCATGAGTACCTTTTAAACATCTTTCAAGCTCCTAAAATTTAAGGAAATCATAAAATCCTTTAAGATCAGAGAAAAAAATTATACACAAAGAGGGAATACACCAACAAAAGTCTCAAAAAAGTTTATAACTATTATAAAAGTTATAGTAATGTTTTAAAAGTTATAGTAACAAAATAGTTATTTCTAAATGCATTAGAGGAGAAAAATAAATTGTTGCTCTGAACCTATACACAACAGTAGTAATGCAATTAAACATCAAATAATCGAATTTTAAAAAGTACTTTCAAACGAGTCAAATAGTTGGGTTTTTTTCTCTCTCTCTCACTTCCATAAACATTTTCTGAAATATGTCTTCCACCTATTAACTATGTCATAAAATCTCAGCACTTCAGTTTCAACATAAAGTACTGTAATTTCTAAGCTTTGTACTTCAAAGTAAAATTAAGTATACTTCAATAAAATAAACATTGAACATACCTAAAATCCTTCTAACACCAGCAACTTAAGACTAAGCTAAAAAATTACTCTTTGTTAACCTTGAAAAATTAAGAAAAGAAACAATCAAATCCAATAAAATTATCGTATCTAGTCAGCTGTTTTCAAATGGATGTTAATGTTTAACCCAGGTATAAAGTAAATATTATAAAAAAAATGAATAAAAATTAAAATACATGTATTTTTTCTGCTATGTTAACATTATTTGATTTTAAAAAAGAAACTTTGCTTCATTCGATGAATCAGATTGTAATATATGATGATAAATTAATAGTATTATCTAAATCAGTCTACAACAGAGCTTTTAAAATGAATTTAAATAATTACATATTAATTTTTGGTTATTTTACCACAAAACAATACGATAAAAAAGGGGGATTCTAAACGACTACTTTGCGCTGTGATTACCCTTTTCAGTGGGTGCATTCGTTTGATATAGAATTTCAGGTCCACTGACAAATAGAAAAATAAATTCTGAAAACGGAATGACCATTCGAGCCCTCCAAACAGCAGTTCCCATTCAATTTCAATAATACTAATTACGCCTCTCTTACCTTTGATGTTTTTTTTAACTAAGAAAGTTAAACTAAAGTATAAACAATCAAAATCAATGCCAGAAAACACATCGAATCAAACCTTTTCTTTAGTGCAGGGAAGAGTGAATTTAGCCCTATACTGGAATAAGAAATTCAATTGCTTACGGTTATTAAATACACATGAAGAAGCAATTTTAGTACTATGCCGTCTTTTGAGTTCAGAACACCGCACGAAAGCTTTAATCATCCCTTCGACTATAGAATATAGGAAATTTGCCTCAGTGTGATAACATATCAATAATATTTGTTGTTAATAAATCTTATAATCAGAGTACAAATAAACAAAATCATTACCTTGATAACTTTTCGGTGACTGACAATATTATTGTATCAATTATTGATTAAACAATCACTTTTCCAAGTAGAAAAAAAATATTAATTTGGTTTAATTTGATAATGCAGAAGCTACTTTTGTCCGTGCCACTCCAAGCAAGTGACTTGAAAGAACTTTTCCATGTCTTTGGCAAGACTGAAATACAATAAAAACTTGAAAACGAAAACGGAAGGAAACTAACTCAAATAATTTAATCAAGTCCAATGTCATGTAAAAAAAAGAAACAACTTTTGGTAGGAAATATTTCCCTAAAATCCTTTAATTTTATATTATTCTTATCTAAACCATTATATATATTAAAACTCGGGCATAGCATTAAAAAATGTTTAATCGACAGAAAACATGACAATGACAAACTCGTGGGTGGAGGTTCTGAATTGAGTAGATATTTATGTGTTAATCTAGCGAGTCAGATTTTGAAAAACTGAGTGCATCTTATATAACAAATATTTGAATGGTTTTACCAAAGGGTGAATTTTGAATAACTTATTTTGATTTTACTGATGCCAAAATTTTAGATATTTCTTTTGGCCTATTTTTACTAGCTTACAATGCATCATTTAGGGGGACAGAATTGTAAACTTTTGCAACAGCAATTCTTGAAGTTTTAAGCACTCGTTGCATATCTAAAACCCAATAAAATATTAACTACATGCACTACTCTAATAAATAAAATTAAGATTAAACACACTTCGGTATTATAAAATGGCTTTATGAAGAAACATTCCTCAGTGCCAAGATGGTGGCCTTTAAAATCTGTATATAATATATTTCTTTTATAATTTTTTTCAACTATGTTTTTTTAATCAGAACTCAGAATATGGCACAGATTTCTGGTGAACATAGAACAAACTTTTTGTTATCTTTCGCAGACTATCGCATTTCTGATAACTACAGCTGCAACTGAAATGTTATCGGCCTTGGATACATCAATAATATTTTCATTTACGGAAAAGTACTGTCTGTGATCATAATACATGGAGTGATACACCAAATTTCGTGTTTTTCATACTTTCAAAATACGAATAAAATTTATAATTGTATGTTTCCATGGAGGGAAATTGTCCGACTTATAAACCAGCTACAATAGCACCTTTGACGTGAATACACGTCAATCCAAACCTTCATTTTATCAGCTATTATTATTTGTAGTAATTCTTTATCTAATAAAAATAAAAATTTTATTCGCTTTATAATAATTATTACTATTTTGCAAAACTATTAATGCAACCGTTTGTATTGCGTTCAATGTGTGGATGCGTAATCACTTGACTTTAAAAAGGGGAGCTTCAGGGACTTTAAAAAATTAATTCTGAAGTAAAATGGTTAAGGATAGGAAAATCAATTATATTTATATCCTTAAGAATTTGTCCAATACTGAAGACAAAAGTCGAAATGAATGATAATCTCAATAAGAATTATGAACCAGAGATAAGATTTATAACATTATAATCTCATAGAAGAGAATAGTCATTTTTTAAAATTCCAAATATAAATTAAATGCCAGCTTATCATTTAAATTCCACAGAAGCTTCTGATTTAAAGTGAACTGAAGAAGTTTGAAATGCTCCAGTTGAAAGATGTGTATCTACATTTCAGCATATACTACAGCATATACTTAAAGATTAGTAAGAATGTGAACACAGTTCAGAGAAAGACCATCAAAATTTGAAGGCCAAGTACTAGTAACAGACAATAAAATTAAAGGATAATGATTGATGAATTTAATTATATAAATTGTCTTAGTCAGGAATCTCTATGAAATGAGAACATACAACAAAGATCACAAAAGATTACACAAATCTTGATCAGCAATATTAAATTCATGATTTGATTAGCATTTACCTCATATTCTGCACTTGTATGGCTTAGTACTTCAACAGAACAATCCAGAGATTGATAATATTTATCAAAAGGATGCTCAATTCCATTAGATGTTGAATTTAGAACACCCATCGCAATAGTAATATTTGATAAGGCCTAAAAATTGGAACAGTATAAAATAATAAACCAAGGAATAAAACATGAATACAATGATAAAAGAAAACTTAGAACAATGAATTTTAAGTTAATTACAAATGAACGGAAATTGGCATCTTGCATTAGTGTTTCAATTATCACTTAATAAAAGTGACTAAGTAAATTTTTAAATATGAATTTGATTGTTTATGAAAATCTTAAAATATCTTATAACTCGAAAGTTCGCAGTTTTGAATTACATTATACAACAATTAAAAGAAGAGAAAGAATAACTGTTATTAGGAGAATCTTTTTATTGGCAACCTACATTTAACAACATGGGTTTTGTTTTCAGCAATTTGAATTTATAGATTATCTTGTTAGAGTAATACAGTGTTATACTACATAATTTAATAGGGATAATAAATGCTGTATAATTTAAAATGTAGCATTAATGATAAACAAGAATTATGTTATAAAAGGCATTATTAGAACAATTTACATTGAAATTAAGATCATAATTTTTAATAAATGTTTTGCTAAAGAGTAAGGATACTCAATATTAAATAAATTTATAATTCGAAAAACTTTAAAAATCTTCCCCCCAATATTACTATGCACATCAAAACTTGGGATCACAAGATACAATTTAAAAAGTCCCGTAATTAAGAATACGGGAATACATGGATCAAAGAAAAGAAACAAAATAATACCTCTAACATTTTTAATTTCTCATCAATGTCATGCTGAGTTCGTAAAATAGGTGGGACCTTCATACTGCAAAATAAAATGATCATAAAGATATTTAAAAATATACATAAATATATATATATTCACTTCGAAATATTCAAATTGGTCACAGACTAATACGATACAATACCACAGATACACCATAATATCACACAAGAAATGAATAAACAATTAAAAACACAATCAATGACTTGAAAACTAGAAAGTTTCACACTAAATAATGGATCAGTATTCTTAATATTAGTTTAAAAAGTCAAAAACTACATAGTTAATATCTTTATTTTGTTAATATAACAAATATAATTAGTAAAAAAATTATTTTTTCAAAAGTTAATTCAAAACTTTTAAAGCAGTAAAATAGATTAAAATATTCATTGGATTAAGAATAAAATGATTAAAAACCAGGGGCGTAACCCCACCAGCCACCAAATTTTAATAAAATATGTAATATTCTTATCTACGTTTCGACAATACTTTGAGAAACATGATTGTATGTTTAAAAAACAATAGACATTTTTATTTTTTAAGTTTTTGAAAATGCTTAAACACCAATGCTGTTCCCCTCTTTTTTAAGCTGACTGCCTGTCTCAGAAATTAACTGTAAAAATCCCTATTTACGTGAAATTTCGTTATTGTGAGCGGTAGAGATAGTTGTCAATCCAATTAATCCCTAATTTTTATTTACAAGTAGATACGAGACAATACAAACATAAAATAAAAATACGAAAAGAAACACAAAACTATCAAAGTAACGTTCGCATCCTCAGTCTAAAGCTTCGTTCTCTTCTTCCCCCTCTCCGTTAGGCAAGAGGGGTTGCTATAAGAGGTAAACAGGGTTACCAGAGTTGGCGGGCCTTAAACGCCCCACCTAAGAACAAAATTAGCCCACAGTGGCTGATTTAATTACATCAACAATGTATGTATTCAAAAACATTAAAATATAGCTCACAAAATCAAATACAAATAAATTTAAAAAGATAACAAAAAAACAAATACAACACTGCTATTAAGAATATGCAAAAATCGAAAATGCAGACATAAATTAGGTACACAAGCGATGGATGTTTCCAATCGCGATAGAGCGTAAGCACCTTCATGCTGTACACCTGGTTTATATGTAATGGAGTGATTCCACTTTTATAATGCTAGAGTCCACCGGGTTAGCTATGTACTTTTAGGTGTGATTTGGTTCAGATATTTAAGGGGATTATGATCAAATATGATCCACACCTTAGCACCATAAATTCACTTATCAAATATATTTAATCCATATAGCACTGCCCAAGCCTCTTTCTCGATGCTTGCCCAGTTCTTTTGTATGGCATTGAGTTTTTGGCAGGGAAAAGTTATCGATCTGTAAAATTCAGTCTACATCTTGCTGAGTTAAACAGCCTACGCCATAATCTGATGCATCACAGTGTACTTGGAATGGCAAGTTGGTATCGGGGGTAGAAAAACTAGTTATCTCAAAGAGTAATTCTTTTAGTTAATCAAAAGAATATTGGTCTTCTTCCCCCCCCCCCAAACCTACCTTGTTTGCTTTATTTTTCTCAGCCAATTCCGTGAGTTGAGTAGATATTTCCACAAAATTCGGTATGTATGCGCGGTAAAAACTCATTAATCCTAATACAGATCTGACCTCTTTTTCAGTGGTAGGTCTATTTAACAACCATATTACTAGAATTTTGTCTTTATCGGGACAATGCTTATCTCCACCTATAACATGACCTAAATATTTTATTCTGTCAGCGGCGAAAGAACAATTTTCTAACCACTCAGAGAAACTTAGTTTATCTAATTCAGTTAGAATTAATCTTAAATGAACTAAATGTTTCGCAAAGGATTTAAAGTAAATAACTACATCATCTATGTACGCCTGCGCATAATCTGAATGAGATTTTAAGACACGGTTCATGTCTCGTTGAAAAGTGACAGATGCCCCTACCAGACCGAAAGGCATAGTTTTCCACTGGTACAAAGCATTATGAGTAGAAAACGCCATCAACTGTTTACTTTCCTCATAATTTTTATCTGATAATATCCATTTAAAAGATCAAAGTTAGTTAACCAATAGCCTGAACCTGCAATAAATATTAGATCTTGTATATCTTACATCAGAAGAATGGTGTGCTTGCCATACAGTAATTGAAATGCAGACACATCTGTGGTTGAATGGGAAATTTTCTGAACGCCCATACCACATACGGAATTTGTAAGTGCCATCTTCTACTTTCTTCTCTAATTACATTATGCAGCATGTTTTTCAAGGTTCTATAACACCTTTCCACCAACCCATTTGGTTGTGGATATCTTAGGGTAGAGAACCTTGGATAGCTCCCTAACCGTTTTTCGAACTCTCTTGTCAGTTCAGCTATAAAATTCGCCCCGTTATCAGACGGAATAACATTCGGAATGTCTGTCTTTAAAAATATACTTGACTAAACTCCACATGTTGCCTTTCCAACAAGACAAAGGTATGGCTTCATCCTACCTATGTTGATCAACCAGGCATAATATGCATTTATGTCTTTTCGCAATTGGAGGTTCAATCGGACCTATTAGGTCTATATTCACTACCTGAAATGGTAATTTAGGCCTAACGACAGGCGTAATTGGCGTTCTGTCACAAGTTTAAACAGTTTGGGTAAGTTGACACTCTTTACACGAGTCGCGATATTTGACATCAGTTCTCATACTTTCCCAAAAGAATAAGTACACGATTCGTTCTAGTCTCATTAGGACCCATATGACAACTAAACACTACGAGCAAGTTTCAGTACCTCATTTCATCTACAATTTAAAATTACCAGTTGTCCAATACTCTCCCCAAGTATTTTGTCTCTGTGAAACAGATAACAGTCTTCCTCACTGTAGTTATTTTTGCCTTCTTTAGCATATTTCCAAACCATTGCTAATTCGGCACACTGCTCCTGCTCCGAGCGAAAAGTATCAGCCATGCTTCCCAATTCATTCCCATATGAAGTAATTTCCTTTTCAGCTTCCTCAAAAATAATGTTATGTGCTTTCTCCTGCAGATTTCCAGATGAAACCTCAGTTCCATTAAAATCTCCTGAGTCACTCCTCAGGTCCAGCAAGTTCTGAGCCAGCGAATTTCCTTCACTCCGGTACCTCCCAATATGTTTAGAACATCCGGTGAAAGTAACACATCCTCCTCCAAAGCATCTGCTAAAGCGCATAAAACTTGCTGATGCTCCCACGTTAACCTGGCCACCAGTAGCAAGACTTAACGGAACGTACACTAAAGTGCATTTAACCATTGAACCAAAAATGTCCTTCAAGTATATTGTAGAAGCCCCTTCGACTGAAATTTCAGGAACTAAATCCCTTCTGACCACTGTAATTTCTGCACCAGAATCCTCTAATGCTTCAGCTAGTTTCCCAGCTATACTGATAGATGCATTTTCCAGATTACTAAGTTTGTCGTTAATAGCCTGCCAAGAAATAACTTTACCAAGTAAATCTAACCTAGCAGCTACTGACTCCCCTTTTGATTCTAATTCTACCACCTCAGCCGAAACATCGTTCAGATTAATCTTTTTATAGTGTAATCGCTTAATTTTCAGACATTTTCGCCTAAAATGTTTATCAGAGCCATAAGTGTAACAAATTAGCTTTCTAACTTCTGTAAATTTTGATTTTTCATAACTTTTTTTTAGAGTAACAATTACTATTATCGGTCTTTTTCTCACTGAGCTCTGGTTTTCCTCAATTGCCCTGGAAACATTTTTTATAACCATTCCATTTGCTTATAACTAACAAATCATAGGATTTACCCGTGGATGCATAGAATACATCACAATGCTGACCTAATTTTTTTGGTTTAAACCAAATATCTCCCTGAAGTACACCTATATGGGATGCCGTTTCAGAATCCAATGTTTGGAACATTTTGTCAGCTACAATGAGTTGATTTACAGTTTCAAAATCATTTTCACCCCTTAATTTAAGATAATACGCCCGCATTGATGTTAACCGAGAAACAAATTGAGAAAATGTTTCATAGCGGCTACGTTTTGCTAAACGAAATTTTTCTAAACGCAATTTTGGAGAAAGTTCATATTCCTGTAAAACTATTTTCTTCAAAGATTCATAATTTTTTAATTCCCCTTATTCTATGTTAACTAACAAATTAGATACTTTATCCCCTAATAAACAAAGCAATAATTTTGGTTTAAATTTATCACAAATATTTTCTTTTACCTAAAATGTTTATAGGAGTCTTTTCTAAACTTGAAAAGAAATAGTCCAATCCATCTGATCTACTCAGAACTTGAACTGTTAAAATACTAACCATCCTAACTATTTCACCTAAAGATTTTACACGCACGGCCTGATCACTATTTTGAACCACATTCTGATTGTTCTATGATAATTCTATGTCTAGACGAAATTTTTCCAAGTGCAAAATTTTCCTTTTCTGCCAGTAACGAAATCCCTTTTCTTTTTTTAGTTTCTGTTCTTGTGCTAACCATTCAGCTACAATAGTCTCTAAATATTATTTTGCCTCTTCCTCTTTATTACGATTACTAGTTAAAATCAATTCTTTCAAAGCTACTTTGGACATGGTTTCGTCTAATGGCTCGCCAAAATCTTGTGCTAGACAGATTAAGTTTACCTTTTGATATTTATTTAAGAAAGACATCTTCCAAGCTAAACCCAACGCCAAATTGCCTTAAAATAATACAAATATAAATTAAATATACTATTTGAAAGAAATAATATGTTTGAAAAAAAATAACAATATACTTAATTTATATATCTAAGATCAAAAAGGGGAAAAAATTTAAATTATGTATAACAAAGTTTTTCTTTTTCTTTACAAAAAAGTAAGTAAATAAATAAAGGTTCAAATTATATTTTTAATACCAACATAATTATTATATCTAAAGAGAAAGATTTATTACATATAACAAAATAGAGCTTTCAATGATGTATTCAAAAATAAATTATTGCCTTCTTAAGCTGACAAAGAACAAGTAAAAAAAATAAACCTTTAAGCATAACACCAGGAATGATATATAACTAAGTTAATGCTTTTAAAATTACCGCTTGATAACCTCTGAAACTAGCAATGCCAAGAAAACGATCAACAAAAAAAGGCATATACAATAATTAATCATAAAAAGAAGAAAAAAAATGCATTGGGGCCAGTTCAAGACAGACTGGATCCATATTTTGTCTGGCTTTATTTTCGTTTTCATTAAAAATACCGGCATAATATTAATATATAAACTTTTGATATACCCAGAGTTACACAATTAAAATTTAGTTTTGAATCCAATGAATTTTAAAGTCAGCTTTAACAAATCAGTGCAATAGAGATAAAGAAAAATATTTTGAAACCAATCCAAAATGAAACAGTAACAGATCAAAGAGTATTTTAACACACATTTTTTTCTTCTTTAACATCTAAAATATCCAATTATTTCTATTGAAGACTTGAGAGTATTTTAACTCTTAACCATTTGGAATACAAATTGTAGAAAAGTTCACAGTACTTACAGTTTGTTACTGGAGGAAGTAATTAATTCACTTAATTTAATTGAATGGACCTTTCACATATTAATTTTGGCGTACATTAGAAGATTGTGAACTACCATAACAATTACACACAGGGAGCTATCGAAGACTTGCGAGAACATTGAAATCCGCCAGAACATTAAGATACTGGTGAACGCAAGAACCTTTCGATTCCAATTAGTGACATCCATGAGGACTTTTTCTCTTTCCCCTGAGTCAGATTCTAAACATAATCTCCATTGAATCTCGAAGAAACGGGCTTTCTAAAGATTCAAGAATTCCATTCTGATCACCACTGGTTACTACACTGGTGGACCAAATTTAGAGATGGAAGGCATTTTCGCACATTTCACGGAAATTATCATATAAAAACTGGACAGTAGGTTGCATATAATTGCATTAATGCGTTGGCGCCGCTTAGAAGAGTTTACGTATTTTTGCGGGCGTTGTTAAGCCGGCAGGAGGTACAAAAGTCTGCAGCCAGCTGCTCAACTCATTCCACTCTACGACACCGTAGCGATTTGTATTGTGTTTCTTGAATAATCTTGTTTTTTGTTGATTTTTCGGTGAAAAGAGTGAACATCATCTGACGAAGGTATGAGTAGAATAATTGTGAATAGACTTGAGGCACTTCAGTCCAAAGCTCAGGTTGCTACGGCATTGGATGTAACTCCGAGTGTTGTTTCGAATTTGCGGAGTCAGTTTAAAAACAGTGGGACAGTGTGCAGAAAACCAGGACAAGGTCGTCCGAGAGCAAAAACGCCCAATGAAGACTAGTATTTGTTACTTGCAGCCAAGCACCGGAGGACGTCTATAGAGACACAATTGTCTAGGGACCTCGCTGCTGCCACAGGAGCATTAGTTTCAAGGAAGACAGTTCCAAGAGGCTTGGTGACAGAGGGTTGTATTCCAGGAAGCCCGCCATTTGCATCCCACTCACTCTTTCTCACAAAAGAGAGCGTGTACAATGGTGCAGACAGAACCAACACTGACACAGCTCCAGTGTGCTAATAATCTCTTCAAAGATGAGTTCACATTCAGTCTTCTACCTGATTTTTGGCAAATATTCATATGGAGGGAGTCTGGAACATGATACCATCCCAGTAACATCATGGAAAGAGGTCTATTATGCTGGATGAGGACTAATGATTTGGACAGGGATCATGGAAGATACCAGCAACACAACTCCGTGTTTTTGACATTGACTCCGTGAATGCCCAGAGATACATGCAGGAGATCCTACAACCCTATGTGCATCCTTTCAGGAGAGCAGTTGGCCCTGAATTCGTTTTTATGGATGGCAATGCCCAACCACATAGGGTTGTCCTGGTTGAGATGTATCTAGAAAGCGAAGATATTCATCGAATTGATTGACCAGAAAAATCTTCTGAAATAAACCCATTGAACATGCTTGGGATGCTCTTAGAAGGGCTACTGCGATACGCCAACCCCCAGCCAGAGTCATTCCGAAGTTAAAAGCTGCTCTGGTGGAAGAGTGGAAGAGTCTTCCACAAACACTCCTTAACTCTCTTATCAACAGCATGCATACTCGTTGTACATGCTATTGATCTGTCAGCGGTGACCACACACCATACTAGAGGCATCCACTACCATACAAGCCTCACTTTCATTGTCATCTTTCATCATGAAGTTCAGTCCACATTCGACTGTCGGCAATATCTCTTGCCAATGAATGGCACATTATATTTTGCTTAGCACACATTATTGTCAAACCATAAGTTATATCCATACCAAATTTTATTTTTTTATCCAGTATTTCTCGAGATATTTGGGAAAATGCCTTCCATCTCTTAATTTGGTCCACCAGTGTATGATCACTCTACTGTGACTACCGGTCACTTAATCCGTGATTTGTCTCTGCTCACATCCCATATTACTGCCACCAATGCAAAAAAAACTTTTTCCATTGAATTTTTTTAGTATGAGCGGTGGAGGCAGTGATCACATCCAATTTTAGTCCCGATTTTTTATTTACACGTAGATTCAGGACATCACAAACATAAAAAAATACGAAAAAAAAACACACGAAACTGTCAGAGCCTCGTTCGCATCCTCAGTTTAAAGCCTCGTTCTCTTCTTCCCCTCCCCCTCCCCGTTGAGCAAGCAGGGTAACTATAAAAGGTGAGCAAGGTTGTCAAAGTTAGCAGACCTTACATTAACAATCCAGAAAAACTCTCTCTACAATAAAATAATAATACAATAAGTTAAAATTGTAACAGCAAGGTAGGATGTCCCATGTCATTAAGATTAGCCACTTTTACTAAAAGGAAGGGGGAGAGCAATGATAATCATACACTAGCCCTGTGGGGCTGACTCTGTTTCACAGAAAAGACAATGAATATTCATTTCCTCCCTACAGCTGACGAAAATGGTTCCTGTGAAGTATTCCCCTCCCCCTATATATTTCCTAATAAAGATGTTTTTCCCTGTGCATCGAAATTTGGGTAAAACTCCAAAACCCACAGGTCTCAAAATATTTATTACTTTCAGAATATGAGATCAAGCAGAGGCGAACATTGACAATGAAAGCAAAGTTTCTAATCTAAGCCTTTTGATCACCCTGTATATTGACAGTATATCTCTCATAAGTATTTTGTATTCCATAATGTAATTAAGAAAAATGAGTATACATTTTAACATATTTTCATCTCATTCAAAACAAAATGTGATGTAACTCTACAATTTCAGTAATAAAATTATATAGTAAATTCCATTTATCCAAAATGCATAATAAAAAAATGTAGCAAAAATTAAACATGATTAAAACTTAGCAATTGCAGCTTACTCAGATCAAAATTTATGAGACTCAATACATGAAAAATAAGTATATTTACGTTTGAAAACATTTGATAAAAATATAATTTTCTTTCACCTGTAAAATTGTAAAAATAGAAAATTACTGAAAGAAATAGATACACTGGAAACTAAAAATTAGTAAAGGTTTAGTTTATCAAATAAATATTAATTAAAATTAAAACTGATATAGATCGTCACACTATGTCTACTCAGTTAAGATAACAGTCTGAAAAATACTATTTCAACTGAGAACAAAACATAAGCCATAGCTCAACTCAATCTCTCAATTCAAAAATAAATACTCGGAGATTTATAATTTTTTACAAGTGCATGATTATGTTTGACAGAGTTCATTAAGGAATTTTCTTTTAAAATCCTCAATTATCTTAATGTGCTCATGAAAAGTAAATAATTATTATTTATAAATTAAAATTAAAATGAATAAAAAATAGCAGATCAATTTAGTAGAAGAAAGTAGAGCTTCAAGTAAAGTTTCACTTCAGAATCAAACTCATTTTTCTGAGACCCACCATCTATTTCAACCATAAAATCTGGGGTATAGCTCTTTGCTACACTTGAGGAATTGAAAGTAATCCCTTCATCAGCAAAACAAATTTGGGTTAAGAGCGAACCTACATATCCAGTTCTCAACCATCATCAAAACCACAAATATAAGAATAATGAACCTTCATTCTGACACCCTCAATGCTTTTAATCAAAATATACACATTTGTTGAAAAAATCAAATATAGATTATTCCAGATAAGTTACTTTCTCAGTTTCTGCTGACTCCATTTATTGATGAAAAGAGTTCAAATCATCATCCTCACATATCATTAGTATCATATTTTCAATTTCTTCATCATCATTCTAGTTTTTTTTTTTCCTTCCATATTTAACATAAATGGCTTCCAATTATTATTAACAACCATTTATCATATTTCAAAGGTATATGCATGTAGAATATATAGAAGTCTTAATGTTGGTTGGAAATTTGATATTAAGAAGCAACTATTAATGGTGGTAGAGAAATCAATAACGATGATATGTCAAGTTAGATTAAATTATTTTATATCTTATAAGTTATTCTAAATACATAAAAAAATTGTTATAGTAAAAGCCTGTTAAAAACTATCTTGCAATTAAAATTATCAAGGGTAATTGAGAGCTTACCACATTTTTTCTCAGAAGAAAATACAAAGAAAAAATTGAAGTTTCACCATAATCACTACATCCAATAGATAAGTTATATATACAACAGAAACAGAGCAATTTACCATAAATATAACCAAAATAGAGAATAAACAATGAAAGTTCGGAAAGTTTAGTTTCACTTTTCCTGAACACAGTTACAACTCAATCAACCATTATATGATAACACTGCAAAACTTTAGAAAATATGTTTCTCTTCTCTCAAAAGTTTATCAACCAAAGTACATATTTTCCAGTTCACTAATGCCTCATCAGTGTGATTTGTAAGCACCATCCTCAATAACACCAAGCTAGGTTTAGGGATGTCTCTATTAGGGAAATGTGACAGAAAATGTATCCTGATACAAAAGTTCAAACTCATGCTATTGAGAGATTATTGTTTTGGTTGTTGTTTTTTACTGTCAGGAATCTCAAAACTAGTTTTAATCATAAAAAATTAGAAACATTTCATACAATAAAATCATCTCAAAGCCTCATTATACTTCTTTCACTTTTGATCTTAATTTTCACTTTAAACTTATCGTT
>JAOUZG010050968.1:13894760-13912917 GCA_026289955.1 Argiope argentata | reverse complement strand
GATTTCTTTACATCGATTTAGGTCTTATTTTTTATCTTGATCTAGCCCATATTAGCTTTATTCTAAAATGTTCTCTTATTTTCTAATCCAATTCCACCTTTTTATTTAATTAATGCAACAGAAGCTCTATAAAATAGCTGAAATTGACAAGTTCCCACATTCTGAGTGAAGAGATAAACATTTGTTGAACAAAGCTATTCTTTTAAAAGATCCCTATAATTTCCATACCTAAATCGATGTAAAGAAATCCTTATCAGAATCTTACAGTATTTAATCATGGGGATACATTTTTCATTCACTCCTTTCTCTTTTCTCTCTTGTACTGTGCTGTAGATTGATGTGCCTCATTGCTTCTTGCTAGTACATAGATTATGCCTCCCAGGATGGAATAAAAAGGATGGATTATGCCTCCCAGGATGAAGTTTAAAATTCAAAAGTATCATCTCTCTCTTCAGTCCTGACACTAAATTATGTGCCTACACACACACACATATATATATACATATAATTACTAATTTAAACATTTTTAATAAATTGATTTCTACACAAGATAACATTATTAACATATTATGAATCCCATTTATGTTTTGATGGGCAGAATCAGATTTGAAAGCTTCATTTCATTTTAATATGACTGATGAATATAAAGCTTTACATAAATACAGCTTTACTTGAAATTCATTATTACCTACAGATGATCTTACAATTCACTATTTTCATCTTTTCTAAAAAAAAAATAGTTGCTGGTTCACTGATACCTCTGTATAATCCAGTTTTAATCACAATAATTCAGCTTTAAAAAGAAGGAGGGGGAAAGAGGAAAGGGGAAGGGCTTTGGGGGGTGGGGAATGAATTCATTAATTATTTACTGTGAGAATGCTGTAATATTCATCAATATCAATACAGACTCATATCACTATTTAATACAAGTGTTGTTAATTCTTCATTACATGAATGAAATTATATAAATATTTCAGATCTGGCTTACCCAAAATTGTGAGGAATTTTTGTGTAAAAATCATTGCATGCATTCAATAGCAATGGCCCTTTTCCACCAGCAGATAAAATATCAGCCACTTTCTTTAATGCAATATAACCTTCTTTTAACTGTTTCAATGTCAGTTTTCCTATTTGGAATAAAATATGTATATCAAAAATAATTCATTTTGTGATTTGGATATGCTTCAGAAAATAATTGATTTTTTTAAACACATCTTTTCTTTAAATTTCGGTATTTATAATATATATATATATAACTGTAATGCTCACCAAGAGGAGTTCGTGCAGAATCATATGACATTTCCTTCATTATATCTTCCATTCTTTTTTTATCACAAATTATTTCCATAAGTTTCTAAATGTGTAAATAAAATTATTTCTTAACTTAATCAATTTCTTAACAAATCAATCCAAATTTCTGTGTGTGTTAATGAAAAATGTAAATTAATAAAAGAATATTTTTACAAAACATATCATTATTTACCTGTATATCTGATGGCAATCTTGATTTTACATCAGTTTTTATTTCCTTCACCTACACAAAATTTTAATAAAAGTAATTGATAACAATGACTCACTTCAAGAAAATACAAATGATAAACAAGTATTATTAGCATCTATAAACACAAAAAAATGTCCGCACTAGAAAGGAATGTACAAAATTAAAATTCAAGCGCATACCTTAACACTACTAAAAAAAGATAAATATGAATCAGTGCAAAAAAGAAAAGTATTTTATTAAAGTCTCAACAGAGTATAGTAATATAAACTTAATTTTACCTGTTCGTGGCACAAATCCATTTGTAAAAGATCATATTTTCCTTTGACATGAACAAAATTCTTTAAATCACTCCAGTCATTTCGAGTTTTATCATAAAACCTGGTAGAAAAAGAAATAACTTAATGTTCGAAGTTTTCAAATTTCCTGTTAAAAATTATAAAGTTTTGGACTTTAAGATTAAAATACTTCTTAAAGTAGTCAGAATTTTTATTTGAAGCTTGAATAAATATGAGTTAATTTCCCATTAACTGATTATTTATTCAAACTTCATATTTACTAAAAATAAAATCACTTAAAAAAATTTTAATATATGAAAAGCCACAAAAAATGAGCACTGGAAGGTTTAAAATTTCTTAGGCTGCATTTAAATTTTTAGGAGGATATAAAAGCTCCGACTAAGAAGTCTAGGAGGAAGTTTCCTTAATTTGGAACAACAACAATAATTAAAAACAAAGAATAAAACTAAATCTTTTATCCTTAGTTTAAAAGAGCAGAAACATTTTTAAGGAAATATGAATATAATTTATTTTCATGTCTAACAGCTAAACCTTGTGAATGTTCTGAAATAGGCGATTTCACATTTTACAATACAGCCAATGTGAAAATAATTGGAATTTGTTTAATTTCTGTGAAAGCAATAGCTTTCACAATGAAAATATGAAGCTTTTAATTTTTAGAGAGTGTGGCGCTAGCTTCATAAACCAGATAACATCTACGATACAGGTCGACTTCTGGTGCAGTGGTTATGTTACTCGGGTACTGACCCTAGCGTCGCAGGTTCGTATCGCGACCTTCAAATCGGTACAAGAGTATGAATCATAAGTAGCAATTATATAAACAATCGGGAGAACCTATGATGTAAAATATTAAGAGCAACATATATCTTGTGTCTAGAATATTACTATAAAAATACCATCAATTTAAGCCTCATTGAAACAAATCATGGGGGAAAAAAGGACAAATTTGTAAGAGCTTTTTCGTCCATATTTCGTGCACACTCTAAGAATCAAATTTAGATTCATGAAACAATATAATAGTAACGTGCATCCACAGAAATCGTTTTTTATTACTTATTGTCAAATGACAATACTTTAATGTGAAAAAAAAAAAAACTGTATGAATTTCAAATTAGTTCCTTGAACATTTTTACAGCTACAGTGAATTCAATGCTTCACTTATGTAATTAATAGAGGGGAAAATATACTACAAACATTCTAGTGAATGTTTGCCGCATCACCAAAAGATCCATTCAATCAGAGGGAAGACATAAAAGGAATCGTTAAACAAGCTTCAAACAGAAAGCTTAATCAAACACATACATAGGCTTAAGCCGCTTGGTAATTGGCAAGTTATGAAGATTTAAATGAGTTTGAACATGGTATGATAGTCGGCGCGCGAGATGGGACATAGCATCTCCGAGGTAGAAAGGAAATGGCGATTTTCTCATACGACCATTTCACGAGTGTACAGTGAATATCAGGAATCCGAAGAAACATCAAATCTCCGACAAAATTGCGGCCGGAAAAAAGATCGTGCAAGAACAGGACCAACGACGACTGGGAATAATCATTAAATGTGACAGAAGTGCAACCGTTCCACAAATTGCTGCTGATTTAATGCTGGGTCATCGACAAGGTGTCAGCGTGCGAATCATTCAACGAAACATCATACATGTGGGCTTTTGGAATCGAAAACCCACTCGTTTAACTTTGACGACTGCACGACACAAAGCTTTACGCCCGTCAACACCTACATTGGACTGTTAATGACTAGAAACACGCTGCCTGATCTGACGAGTCTCATTTCAAATTGTATCGCGCGGATGGTCGTGTACATGGAGACAATCTCATGAATGGGCCCGAAATGTCAACAGACTGTTCAAGCTAGTGGAGGCTCTGTGGAATACTGATGTTTTGCAATCCATATGTGAGAGATAGGAAGTTAAATAACATGGTATCACATCGACCTTTTTCATAACATAAATGCTTTTCCAAGAAGAAAGAGAAAGGGAAGAGAAAAAGAAAAAGAACACCTATTTTTTAACAAACAATTTCCGATTGCCAACTCGGAAAAACATACAAGCAAAGATATTTTAATACATGACATGAAAACGTTCGGGAATACAGTATTATTTAATCTTGATTTTCAGCTGATGCAAAATGATATTTTAATTACTATTGTCAGGATTGTGACACCACAGCTCTGTGATGGTGCGGGGCGTGTGCAGATGAAGTGACATGGGACCCTGATACGTCTAGATACGAATCTGACAGGTGAAGACTCGCACGTAAGCCTCCTGTCTGATCACCTGCACTCATTCATGTCCATTGTTCATTTCAACGGACGGGATATTCCGGCAGGACAATGCGACAACCCACATTTCCAGAATTGTTACAGAGTGGCTCCAGGAACACTCTTTGGACTTTAAACACTTCCGCTGGCCATCTTAATCACCAGACACGAGCATTATTGAGCATATCTGGGATTTCTTGCAACATGCTGTTCGAAGATCTAAACCACCTCGTAATCTTACGGATTTATGGACAGCCCTGCAGGATTCATGGTGTCAGTGACCTCAAGCACTACTTCAGACTTTAGTAGAGTCCATGCCACGTCTTGTAGCTGCACTTATACGTGCTCGCGAGGCCTACACGATATTAAGCAGGTGTACCAGCTTTTTTGGCTGGTCAGCGTATAACTATATGCTGCATCTTCAAAATTTCTAATCATATTAAACATGACATTTTTACAAGCATTTTTTACACTTATTTTTTATAAAAAACTGAATACCGTGTGTTATTTAAAATTTTTAAAAAAAGTACATACTTTTTTTCAAAGGATTCCTTAGCTTCTGGAAAACTAGTCCCAAATTTAGCGAGATCACGCTGACCTTTGTGTCCAACACGTCCCCAACGCCGCCATACTGCAAACTGTTTCCTTTTGTTGTGTTCTAACAGTTGGATTATGTAATATTTATTATTATTATTCTGCATATTTGTTTGGTTTAATGTTGCAGAATAAATTATTTCCCCTTCACAATAAATATGGAAATTTTCTCTTTCTGGGCATTCTTGATCTACAGGAACTATTCTACGATCACTAGATGACGCCTCAGCTAATTCTGTATTCACAGAATCATTCAAATTTAATGGATTGAAAGCATTTGCAGATATACTGATTATTCCATTTTTGTCGGCGTTGTCATCTTTTAAATCTATTTTTATTCGTTTGGCACTGCAAAGAAGAAAAAAAAACATGAAAATCCAACTCTTAAAATGTCATAATCTACACAAAACTAAACTATACTTTGGATAAAACAACACAATATACTTTGGATAAATCAATTGTATAAACTACGCTTTAGATATATTTATAAAATGGAGTTAAAAGCAATACAAAACTAGTTGCAAGGATATGAAGTCCATTTGAGTGACCAGTTACTTGTTAATCATATAAGGCTTCAAGCATTGAAAATATTATATTGACATTGAAAGAAGAAAGTGAGCATACTAATTCAATTCTCTTAAGCACCATAATTAAGTTTCAGATTTTCAAGCAAATATATATTTTTAATTAGAAGCTAAAACTTCCTATTTATTTAACATTTTAAAAAAATCTTCAGTTAAGTGAGTTCTGTCTCTTTACTTCATAAGATTAAAAATACATCAAATATTTATTCTTAAATTGCATAAAAAAACTGTACATTCTAGAGTTTTAAACAATTCAGTGGTTCCCAGAGGCCATAAGAGATGATACCTTGGGCAAAACAACAACGTCTTTTTCTAGCCTCTGACACATGGCTAAGCACACATTCTTGATTTATTTTTTTAATGTTATATAAGGAATATTAAGCACATTTTTATTTAATTGTTAAATTGTAAAGCTTGCAATGCAATACTGTTTCATTTTCTGTTAATTCTCACTCAATCATTTTCTTTGTTACATATTCTATAGTGCATTTTTTTCAAATGCATAAGATAGCCGATAAATGCTAATCAATCTGTGGATGACATCAGAATGAAATCTTGAAATCAGAATTGCAAAAGATTTCTAATAAACTTTTATTATTAGAAATTTAAATATACTGCTTGTTTTAAATTTTATAAATAACTTTCCAAAAAAAAAAAAAGAATAAGACACAAAAGGAAAATTTACAGCTAATCAGTAATTCAGAAAATGGGTTGATTTTTAAGTCACAAAATAATCAAATTGAAAATATTTAGAGTTTCAAATTTGAAAAATAAAATCAGTACAGAAATCAAAATTAAATTTGATCTAATTTTAAAATTGAAGTGACAGAACTAAAAACTGTTCAGATGAAATAATTCATATAAATTATAAGGAAATCATCATAAGTGATAGTAAATAATTATTCCATATATTTTTCCTTACAATCTAAGTAAAAAGTGTTATAAGATTAACATATTATTTAACAAAAAGCTAACCGGCTTTTCTTAAAATCCCATTCACAAATATTTTCACATTCTGCAAAATTAAATATTACATAATTAGAATAATGCCAAAATATAAAAAAATTATAATAGAAAAGTTTATATTATTTTAAAATATGTATTATTAATTTATAATAATACATTAAAGAAATTATGTCCATTATGTATTATTAATTAATAATAACAATTAAAGAAAATGCTTGGATTCATGTTTATGTGTTTGCAGTATCATACAACCATAAAATTTCATACATATTTAGTCATAATGGTGACTAGAACTGAATTTTTAAAAATTAATTATTTATATGAATTAATTAATTAAGTTATTAAATTTTTATGCAATATTTTGTGTTATTTTGGGTGATTTTTTACTTGTATGTCATTTCTAAATATTGTTTTTAAAAAGTCAGAGCTCTAAAGAAATAAAATAACATTTGACATTACAATATTCTTTAGTACCTTTAACTTAATTTACCAAATATTTTTTTAAAAAATTAAATTTTCAGTTTTTCCAAAAAATTTAATAACTGAAATTAAAATATTTACATTTAACATTCTAATTTCATAACAGCTTTCAATTTTTTAAAATATATATTCATGTTTCTAAATTCAAAACCACAAGAGCCAAAATACTTCTTTTTCATTCACTGATTTTTAATTAATCTTTTCCCAGATTAGTTCATAGAAAAGATTTTTTTTTTTTCTAGAAAGGTTACAAAATATTATATCCTCTTCATAGATTTACACAGTGGGAAAAGATGCAGCAAGTACATAGAATCAACAATTAATTCATGCAACAGATCGAAGTGCAAGAAACATTATATACTGTCAGAGTATGTAACATTTTTTAACTATATTCTTTGAGTACTGCCAAACATAATGATGTACAGTAAGCAAGATACCTTAATTATAAAGCACATTTTCCATGTAGAAAAACAACACATAGTTCTCCCATGACTAACTAATCACTGAAGAATGCAGTTGTCAGCAATTTAGAGAATTATTTTCTTTTTAAGTTCATGTGTGTATTTTCATGAACAGGCAAATGAAACCAAAATCAAATATTTCCTATTAATAAAATATGGCTTATAAATTTAATATTATCAACTTGAAAATTTCCTGGGTTTTTTCTTCAAGTTGATCATAAATATATATAAAGTTTAGAGAAATTATTGCTCCCTAAGACTTTAAAAATACATTAAAAAATTTGAAATCATTGAAAATTTGAGTCAACTTTCTCTTTTTAACATTTTAAATGGTCAACAGAAGTCATTCTTATAAAAATGAAATTCATTTTTTTCTTCACAAAAAATTATTTACTGCTAAATAACTTCAATTTGGAATCATTCTTCTAAATTTGCTTGAATCAAAATAATATTGTCTAACCATTTTAAGTAACATATAAAGATTTCTTTTTCAATCACTGAAACTGAATCATTAACCCATTTTATGGAATGAACCTACTGGTAGTTCAAAGAACCTAGAAAATTATTTTCATATAACTTAAATTCTAATAGCAGGCTTTAGAACAAACATTTCAATTTTCTCTCTTTAATTACTTTTTTAAAATTTTATCCATACAAGGAGTCAATTTTAAGAAGAAAAAATAAATAAATAAAATCATTTTTTATAACAAGTCATATTATTATGGACTTGCCATTCAACATGCCATAGGCAATCCTATATGAGTTCTACAACATTATTAAAGAAGGATATAAATTGACCTTTGGAAACTGTTTCAAAACACTTTACTAGATAAATTGTGTTTATAAGTTAGAAGGGAAAATAGATATATATTTATTTATTAAAAGAAGCCTTAAAAACACAAAAGTTATCAATACCACTAAAAAATACATACAAGCAAAGAATGTAAGGCTAAGAGTGTATACCTTGGTATATCATTAGAACACATTCGCTTTAGAAGAATTTCACTATGGTCACATAAATTCTTCAGTTCTGTTGGAATAGCAAATTCAACATTTTCTCGTTTAATAGCATTAGTACTTAATGTATCTTCATTTGTCTGTAGCCAAGTTTCAAAATTTACTTCGTAGTCACCTTTATCATGAAATGTGAATATTTTATCATTTCTCTGAAAAGCTATTTCTAAATAAAATGTCAAATATGGTTTGTAGCAATTCCAATTTTCATGGTTATCTTTCCAAAGCCATACACTACAACCAGAATGCGTAACCAAACAACGGATTCTTTGTTCATACAAAGTAACTTTATTTCTTTGTACCATTTTTTCTAAATCCACAATAAACTGCTTTCTTGAATTTTTACTGGGCAATAATACACTAGTTACTTTTGCTTGGACAGCTTTATTAATAAGCTGAATATCATCAACTGCATATGTAAACCATCTTTTTCGTTGTTCATACTGCCATACAAAATCACACACTTCATTCTCTGAAAAATAAAAAATAATTTTTTAAGGAATTTGTACAAAATGAAATGAATACTAAACTATCAATAAAAATCAGTATTTAAACTACAAAATTAGCATATACTGACTAAAATCATAATCTTAACATATTTAACTTCATTTATATATGTTTGTCCATTACGCAATATAAATTCAAGAAAACAAAGGCATTGAAATTCTTTTTTAATTCAACCAGTATTGTCTTATTTTCACCAAAGATAGAATTGCAATTGAAATGTTGCTGTAGTTAGAAAGGACAAGTTCAACTCAGAAGTGATTTTTGTCACTTATAACAGCTTTGCACTAAGTTCACTTTGATTATTAATACTTAATTGATAATAAACTTAACACAATAGACATCAATAGGGTGTAAATGTATACATAAAAGATCTACCATACTGTTTGTTAATTATTTAAATAACACTATTTTGGGCTTATTTTTTTATTAATATGGTTAGATAAAACCGAATTCATCATTTATTCAGATATGCTTGTTATTTTAAAAAGTGAAACTAGAGAGTGTAATTAGTATTGCATTACATTAAGCAGGAAATTTCCCCTTTAAATATAATATAACATGGTTTTTATTAGTCCTATCCTTCTTAATACTTCCAGTTTTAACTGCATATGCACATATTTCTACTTCCCAACATAAAAATTATGATGAATGAAACTAAATAACTAAAATGCATCCTTCTACAATCTATACTACCATTATAAATGTGAAAGTTTGGATGGATGATGGGGTTCAATCATGCCAGAACGGCTGAAGGAAATTCAATGAAATTTAGCACATAGATAGATTATAGTCTACAGAAGAACATAGGCTAATTTTTATTCCGGTTAATTGAGTGGTTAATTTTTTTATTAATTAAAAACTAACTTTTCTGCCCAAAAATAAAAAATTAAAAAATCTGAAAACATCTGCCTGAGCTTTTTAAATCGTTTGTTTTTATATTTCTATATCCGGTGTTCTTTTAACATTATTTTACTATTCTAAAGGAATGTTTAAATTTCTTTTCTTATGCTGTTCTTGTGTTAATATAATTCGTTATTTCCTATTCATTTCTTTTGATTTTTTTTCTTGCTGTACTTATTTCTTTTGCCTATTTTCATCCTTTTCGATTACATTTTTTAGTGTATTCCGTATTACTGCATTTATTGATATTTTTTTCTATTTTCCAGTAATTTACTGCAACGGGCATTGAACCTTGTCACTGGAAATGCCATTTCAAAAAAATTTGGTGGCAAACTATCTTTTTTTTTTTTGGCAAAATTGACTATATATTAAAGCTGTTCCACTGTGTGTTTTTGTAATTAAATTGTGTTTGTATTAGCTATTCATTTTTTATATATGCTTATAGTGGTATGTTTCCGTTAGTAAATAATTTAGAATTAAACCAAATTTTCTCAAATTTCATTGGCGATTGTTCGTTTGTGCCCGACAAACGGAAAAGTACCCTTATGGTTTTAATAACATAACATTCCCCCCCACACACACACTCACGCTGACGATGTTAGACGTAACGGTTATTTCAAATGATTCCGTTTATTTTTGTAGTGTATGATGAATTTAAAATGAAACATTGTTAATAAATAGATCTTTTGATTCCTTCAGAAGTGCTTTTGAATGAAAATAAAACAGATTAATTGAAACTAAAATTTTCTAATCTGCATTGCGTTACCCCAGCTGGTGCTTAAAATTCACGTCTTTGCGTTGCTCCAATTGACGTTGAAAATTTGTGCATGCATACGGTTTTGATAACATTTAGATTGTCACCTCACATATACACAGCAAAATTTCCAAGTGTACGAAGTCGCGGGTAAGAGCTAATAGAATATAAATTCAGATTGATAATTTACAACTTTGAATTATATATTTATTCATATATATGATTAATTTTATAACTGGTATGGTTATTTATCAAAGTTTAAATTTGGTTCATTTGAATCTTTTTACTTGTTTTCATTATCTAATTACCTATCCTGGACCAGAAATCCCAGTTACATATTAAAGAATGTGCAAATTCAATAAATTTGATTCAATAACAAATTACATCACAATTAGAATCCTCTTTTATATTATTCTCTAGCTGCTTCCGGGACTATTATTTTTAGGGAGAGAGAGAATGTGGAGGGGAAGGCTGATGGCTGATCTTATAAGCAAATGAAACAAAAGAAAGAAAAAAATATACTATTTATAAAGGCTACAAAATGAAAATTATATCCAAAATGAATTGGATTTTTTTATTCTTCTTTAAATGGAAAGTCATCATATATATATCATAACATATTGTTTTGATTCTAGACTTTAAATATAAATAATAAAAGAATTTTAAATACATACAAGCATTTAGTGATAAAAAGGAAAACTTGCTAATGGCAAAAAATAAAGATTAAATCTGGTCTAAATGAACTTATTTTCAGGACTCATGAATATTATTAAATCAACTCTTATTCATTTAAATTAACTTTTTAACTGATCTTTTATTGAAAACACAATATTTATATGCTTCATCTCTCATATACAGCAATAAGCATATTTTACTAAAAATAGTTAATATTAATCTTTCAAAAATTACCCGAAAAATTGAAAAACTTTAAAATGTCTAATCATAATAAAAAAAACTGAAAATGAAAAATAAAATAAAATTCAGCCCAAGTAAAATACATAACTGCATCCATTTAAAACCATTTTGAAAAAACAAAAAATTACATAAACCAATGTGTTTTTAATTAGGCTTAAACCATACAATCCTTTCAAATTGACTTGACACAGTATTGCTATTTTGAGTGATATATTATAGGTTGCTTAGCTTTAAGGAAAATTTAAATAATAAAGCTCTCTGAAGAAAATATTTCAGTTTAGATTTTAAACTGGAAAGAGACATGGCAGCTAATTTTGAAAAACCAAAGTGTAATGTGTATTAAAAGCTACAAATAGAAGGATGATAAATATCACACAAATCAAAGTTTCTCTTTCAAAATTAATAAGCTACTGGAACTAAAAGCAGAAAAAAAGCATATTATTTAACATGACAGTAATAAATTTATTTTCTAAGCTCAGAAAGATAAATCTTAAAATTACATTTCTAATAAAAATCTAGTTATAAATAACAGTTGATTTAACAATTATTAAAATTAATCAAATCAAAAATACATAACAAAATATTAGTTATAAATTGGTGCACTTTGTATTTTTATGCAAGCAATTCATATACTCAACATAAAATACATTTTTTTGCTCAAATATCAATATTATATCTAAAATTGTAATTCTATAATTGAAAATCACTTTCATAAATTTCAAGAAACATATAGTTATCATTCTAACAAAAGTATAGATATTAAAAAAAAAAAAATTGAAATTACTGATGAGAATTTTATGACCATTCATCTATTTTTACAAATAACATTTCTATAATTATGTGTACATGATTTTCAATTTTAATGACAGAATAATAAAATATTTTTGTTTGAATAATTTATGAAAATCACATATGAAGAAAATGTTATATTTTTCATTTTATTTTATAAAATTTACAAGACATATAACAATTTTATAACTTTCACTAACAACTATTATTAGAATCAATAATTAATTCAAACAAATCCAGAAAATATCCTAGAAAAATCTAATGAAAATTCAAACATTTCACATTTTATCGAAATAATTCAGCCACAGTAGAATATATAGCTAATTTTAATATTTAGGTTAATTATTATAAATAACTGGGGTACTTTTCAGCTGTAAAAACACTGAATAGTAACAAGTAACTGGATAGATATTGTAGCTAATATTCAAGAGACCACTTTAAAAAAAAGAAAAAAAATTATACAAAACGTAAATTTAGAAAAAAATTTTAATCCCTCTTACTTAAATTTTCAAAATAAACAAAACAATTCTGTATATATCCTGATGCATTTAAAGAAGTATAAATTCAAAAATATGTAATGAATAAAATATGCATAATATAAAAAATCAAAATAAGAATATAAATTAAATAAATTACAATTATTATTTATATATAACTTACCATCTGGCATCTCGATAAGTTAAAGTAACTAATCCAACTAAAGTAAATTGTAAAAATTGAAACTTCAAATGTAATCAAACAAGTGTATCACTAATAGTTCAGAACGTTTACCAAAGCGCCGCAACAAGGATAGGATACAAACACAAGATTCATTCCCGCTTTTTTCCCCCCTTTTCACAAAGAGCTAGTTCCTGAATATTATCCTCACAGTGATTGGCTAAGATTTTTGTTTCGTTCTACGGTTTTCATCTGAAATATTTCGCCGCCTAACTGCAAACTACTAAACGAATTTTTTCGTTATCAGTGGCGTAGCCACGAGTTAGCACTTCTGTCCGTCCTCCACCCTTTCATAATGTTCTATGGCCATCTTTAAAGTTGGCTCTTCTGCCTTGAAACTTGTGACAGGGTTCGATAATTTCACAAGGCATTTATCAATTTCTTTCCCATAGTAGTACGCTACTATTGCAGTTCATACTTTATTTTCATCTTTCGAACCAACTGTAAAAATTTCTATTCCATCTGTATCTGACATTTTAATTTGAAAACCATGAATAAACCATTAGACAGGGTGTTGTTCAAACTTGTCAAAAAACATTTCATAATCTTTATTTACTGAAGAATTTGTTTCGTATTTTAACTTTATTACTAGTTATTCTTATTTGAAATTTTGTGAATATTTCCTTTGCTCTGAGATTCAGTGGCAATATTCCCGTTATCACTTTAAAGGCTAGGTAGAAATGGTTCTATAAGCTACAGACGTAATGATGAGAAGGCGCCGTTGGTTTGCATTTAATGCTTCTCTAATTTTCTTTAGATTAAGCCTATGCATTCATGCCCCGTGCCTGAAAAGGACAAATGGATCAATGGTCCATGCATAGATTCTTCTTAAATGGTGTTTTCTTTTTCTATAAAATTTATCCGCAGCGGTCTCTAGTTTATATGTTAATACGTTCACATTTTTCTTGATCTTGCTAAATGTGATGTAAATGTTAATTTACTGTCCCATGTAACTCCCAAGTATTTAATTTGATTAGAAACATTTATATTTTTATTCGCATTTTGTTGTTTTGCAGATCTGTTAATTTTAAACCTTCTCCAAATGTAATAAGTATTTGTATTGTTTTCCTTTCATTAAACTCAAGTTTATTTATTTTGTCCATTTTATCAGCCTATGACTTGTTTGCTTTCCTTTAATTCCAGTTCATATTTCCTTCTTCTCGAGATAGATTACTTAAGTAATCTTTAATCACTTCAAAAATGTTACTCAGGCAATTCATTTTTATAAGGGCAAGCTTTTCCCCCAAACTGGATCAAATACTTCAGTTACATCCAAAGATATAACTGTTGTTTTAAGTTTTTGATTCATGGCATCTTTTATTTTACTCTATACTGCATTTTGTGCGGTTTCACAAGAGTGATTGTATTTTTTAAAAAAACCTAAAACCATGTTAATCATGATGTCGTCCATTTTGTTCCGCTAAGTGCAGTACTCTTTGAGATCAGTTTTTCCAAGATTTTACTTTCTGTTGTTAGCAAGCAAATTGCCCTATAGGATTTAAGGTTTTCTAAGTCTTTATTAGTTTTAGGAATTAAAATAAGCTTTTCTATACCTTCCACTGCTAAGGGAAAGCAACTAATTCCAAGCACTTTCTGTATAACTCTAGAAGTATGAATGGATTCTTTCTGTTAATTTCAGCAAGTATCTCTATTGGGATGTTGTCTAACCCAGGTGTTTTCTTTTTAGCCATTTTGTTAATAGTTGTTCTCATTTCATTAATTGTGAATATTTTATCTTTATCTTTGTTTTATAATTTTGCTTTATACCTCTCAATACTTTTCTTAATTTTCTTCTGCCTTTTTTTTGGGGGGGGGGGGACTGTTCCTCTTTGAAAAGGAAACTCACAATAGTTTCTTTCGTATTTTGGGGGTTTTCTCCATTCTGTGCTTTGACACTATGCGAACTTGTTTTCATTTTCATTTTTTCTGCTGCAAATTTATATGGTAGCTCAAAAGGGTTCATTCTTGTTATTTTGCTACAAAACTTTTCAAAATATTCTATACTTTTCTTTCTTAATATTCCTCTGTATATTTATTCATTTTTTAATATAAATTTGTCTCCTTTTCATTTTTTCAGTGTTTTTACATCGTTGGTATCTATGCCACAAGCCTCTAGTAAATTTTCTTTGTTTCTCCAGCTCAGTGCCCCATCAGGGGACCCTGAGATGATTTGTCTCTTTAAAGTTTGATATTTGGGTAATTCCTTGGATGAATTCGATAAATTTTTTGACCAATAATTCTAAATATTGTTTGCTTTTAATCCTTTACATTGTCTCCCTTGTATTAGCATATTTTGCAGCCATTGGGAAGCTAATTTTTTGAGTTTTCTCTTGTTTAATTAAATCTTTCTGCTGAAAAATTTTTACCACCCATATTAATTTGAAAATCCAAAAAGCCATGGTCACTCAGAGTTCTTTGGATTACATTCAGCCCATTGCTCTTTCATGAAGGTCTTTAGTTGATCAAGTGACATCAGTCCAGCTTTTACCAAGTGAACATGGAAATGTTGACAATTATTTTGGATCATTCCAAATAAAAGGATATTTCTTAAAAAGGAGTTCTACAAACTAGCCGAATTCATCTTGCAGTCTATGAACAGGAATTTTCTTTCCCCACAGAGGACTATGAAGATTGAAATCTCCCCAAGAAGTATAGATAATGTCCCCAGCTTTTCAAACAGATTTTCAAGTTCCCTGCAGATTTCTTCCTTCTTGTAAGTCTTCTCTAGTATATTGATAACATTGTAATTTTGCTATTTCTCACTGACAAATTGTCTGTCATTATGTTTTCGCAAGTAAACCTTGTCAATATGGAAATCATTTGGTTTCTTACTGCAATTATTGCTCCTTAAGGGTGAGCTATTATCCTCCATCCGAGGGAAAGTCCTATTATTTTTCCTTTAATTGCAAATTGTTCCTGTAACAAATAAACATCTGCACCCCCAACAAATTTGGTCCTTAAAAAAATTTGGCAGTTCCTTTGTCGCATATTTACCTCGACCTAAATTATGTTGAATAACATGCCAAAAAAATCTTTGAAAGGCTTATTGTTCATATTTCATCAGTTTAATCAATTGACCTCTCTCTCTCTGGGAATGTTCTGATGTTGCAATATGATCCGTTCGATCATTGTTATTTTATGATACTCTTTGCAGTTCCTGCATTCTGAATTTTGCTTTGTGCAATTTTTATTGTTATGCACTCCCATGCATTTGGAACAACTTTCTTCTTTTGCATAAATTTAGATTAAAAAAATTGCCATATTTGAGACATTTAAAACATCTAAGCGGTTCCACAAATTTCCTAAATCTGTACGATCTGAAACCACATTGTAGTCTTGCTTTATCTTTAATTATCCAGAACACTTTTGGGTCCAAACTTATAACCAAGTGAGTCGAGCTACCTCTTCCTTTTTTCCTAAATAGAACCCTTATATTTCTTATTATGATGGCATTGCTTTACTTGGTTTGATTAAGAAAATCTGATTCCTCCTCCTCCCTGAGTCTCTCACTCTTTTCCACATCTTATATAATGATTTGTGGCATCCTAATCTTGGATTAGTAGCCTTGCATACATTTTGCTGATTCCTGTGATAGCTAATGGCATCTTTTAACTTTACAACCATTTCTGGTGTTTCGACCTGAACCAGAACTCCTCCGGCTTCAAACCTATAATTTTAATTTCCATCGCCTTTGGGCTAATATTCGCTTCCAATGTCTTTCTCATTTTAATCGATGATTCGAATCGAATTTAATAATTTTCTCTGTTATTGGTCTTATTCCGACATTACACGCTGGGATATAAATGAATAACAGATGAGTTACAATCCTTTTTCATTGATTCGCCTATATTTATTGTAAGAAATTTCGCTGTAGATTTCTAGTATTATTGGCATTTTATTGAAATAACACTGTAGCAAATTTAATTTTTATTATATTTTCGTTTCTACAAAATCAATGGTTTTATTTCTGTTTAATGTAGCTCTCAAACAGTTTTTAGCAAAAAAAATATATATATAAATTAATTAAAGTAGCGATCTATTTATTTGCATTACAATTAAAAATATTTCAAATAAAAAATTAGTTTTTGAGGAAACTAAAACCAATTAGTTAAAAAAAAGGAATTTTAATGCAGAAACTATAATTTGTTCCGCTAAGGGGAAATCCACATTACACTGAAAATGAAATTAATATTACAATAAAGCAAACGAGAATTTTTCTTTACCACAATGCTAACAGTGTTACTGATGATGTATAAAAATCCTTGTTATTAACCAATATTTAGGTTTTTCTGTTATTTATATATTTTTTTAAAAATTCATGTTTGGATAAATTTCTATGCATCTCGGAACATGATTTTAGAAATGTATGAAGGGAAATTTACTGCAGACAAGTCATTTAACCCTTTGCACACCGATGGCGCCTCTGACTCACCATTCAAGATTGTCCATCATTTTGACGTTTTATTTGTTTATTTTTCCAATTTAATTGTTAAAAACGTCTACATAATTGTTACGAGATGTAGATTAATTTTTCAAAGAAATTCGATTTTAAAGAATCATGTGAATTTATTTTTTATAGCAATAAACAAATATTTGCATTAGTTAAATAATTTTGCATCTAATTATTTTTCGGAGTGCAAAGAGTTCAGATATCACTTTTATTTTTAAAAAGGCTTAAAAATAAATTGTGTGTGTGTGTGTGTTAAAAATCTGGGCAATCTTTAGCAGTAGCGGAACCGTCACGCTAACCGGGCATAGATGTTTAGTTATGTGAATATCAATCATTTCAATCATTGAAAAATATTAAATGTGTTACAGTTATTATGGTATTTATATCCATTTAGAGAATTATATAGGAAATTTGTTTGGAATATTGAAAAGCTGCAAAAAACCCTTTAATAATAATAATAATAATATAATGTAAAGCATTTAATTTATTTGATGAAAACATATAGAAGAATTGTGGCCGAAATCATGGGGAAGACAGGTTGAATTTTTAAGTTAGTTTTATTCCACCACGTGAAGCATGCATTATATACAAGTAAATGCGACGTGCACAACATAGAACGACACAACACGGAATGACGAAAAAGCTGATTAAATTTTTATTCCTCTGAATTTTTACCTTCAGATTTTAAGAGGGATGTTTGACAAATGTCAATCTCATGTACAGCTCGTGCAAGGGAATCTTAGGGATCTTTTAGAGGAATTTCTTAAGATTGGCCAATTTCTTTCCCTACATTTGGAGTGTGGGAAAGTAGCCGGTGTTTAGCTGATTCAGCAATTTTACAAAGCTTTTGTTGAATTAATTAACTAGAGAGATTGGAATGGATCAGTGTACAAGATAATATTTTAGAATGATATTACTATGGGCTAAATTAAGATAAAGTTCGGAAATTAATTA
>JAOUZG010050968.1:13884610-13894660 GCA_026289955.1 Argiope argentata | reverse complement strand
ATATATATATATATACTGAAGTGACAAAAGTCATGGGATAACAATATGCAAATATACAGATGGCAGTAGTATCACAGCGAAAAAGTATAAATGCGCAGTTCGCTTTCCAGAGCTTTCATTTGTGTTCAAGTTATTCATGTGAACAGGTTTTTCGTGATTTATGGTGACACGACGGGAATTAACAGACTTTGAACGTGGAATGTTAGTTGGCGCTAGACGCATGGGTCATTCCATTGCGGATATCGTTTGTGAATTCAACATTCCGAGATCCACAGTATCAAGAGTGTGCCGAGAGTATGAAATTTCAGGCATCACATCCCATCATGGACAGCGCAGTGGACGACCACCTGCACTTAACGACCGAGACCGCCGACGTCTGTGTAGAATGGTCAATGCAGTTATTTGACGAAGATTCCTGCAGTTATTTGACGACTGCAACTGCATTGATTCCTGCAGTGATTCCTGCATTATTTGCAACTGCATTATTCCTGCATTATTAGCTGCATTGATTCCTGCAGTTATTTGACGAAGTGTTAATAGACACGCAACACTTCGTCAAATAACTGCAGGAATCAATGTGGGACGTACGAGGGACGTGTCCGATAGGTTTGTGCGGCGAAATTTGTCTTCCTTGGGCTATGACAGCAGAAGACCGACTCGAGTTCCTTTACTGACAGCACGACATCACCTGCAGCGACTCTCCTTGGCTCGTGAGCATATCGACTGGTACCTAGACCAGTGGAAAACCGTGGCGTGGTCAGATGAGTCACGATTTCAGTTGTTACGAGCTGATGGTAGAGTTCGAGTGTGGCGCAGACCCCACGAAGCCCTGGACCCAAACTATCAGCAAGGCACTGTTCAAGCTGGTGGTGGCTGCATAATGGTGTGGGCTGTTTTTACATGGCATGGACTCGATCCTCTGGTGCAACTGAACCGATCATTGACTGGAAATGGTTATGTTCAGCTGCTTGCAGATCACTTGCAGCCATTCATAGACTTCACGTACCCACACAACGATGGGATTTTTATGGACGACAATGCGCCATGTCACCGGTCCAGAACTGTTCGCGATTGGTTTGAAGAACATTCCGGACAATTCCAGCGCATGATCTGGCCACCTAGATCACCCGATATGAATCCCATCGAGCATTTATGGGACATCATCGAAAGGTCCGTTCGTGCCCAAACTCCAGCACCATCCCCACTTTCACAACTATGGACGTCTATACAGACAGCATGGCTCAATATTCCTTCAGAGGACTTCCAACGACTTGTGGACTCAATGACACGTCGAGTTGTTGCACTTCGCCTGGCAAAAGGAGGACCGACACGATATTAACAGTCATCCCATGACTTTTGTCACTTCAGTGTATACTGTAGAGGCAAAAGTGCGAAAAGAAATCTGGTTTATGCACGTTGCACAATCAAATAAGCTGCTTATTGACTCCACCTTTTGTCTAACTGTTCATGAAGTGGGAAACTCTCTACATACAATATCCAAATCTTTAGAAATAGAAGTTAAGATTTTTTATTGTTTGTTTTTTCTCTTAATTTAAAATAAATAATTTCTCTTATAAAAAATCTTAACTTCTAATTCTAAAGATTTGGATATTTTTATTGCAAAACTATCTAGAAAATACCATTGGCCAGCTGAGGGTTTTGGAGAATGGAAAGGGAGAATTATAGAAGAAATTAAAATAAATATGAAAGAAAATAAAAGGGGAATTAAAGAAAGAGGGTTTTATTCTAACAAAACAATAAAAAGAGAAATAAAGAATCTAAAAGAGAAATATGTTACTACTGTAATAGACAAATCAGCAAATAGTTTCTGTATAATTTGCAAATATTTCTATAAATAACTTTTAATTAATGAATATGAATCTAATACAACATATATGATAATTAATCAAGAGAAAAAGGAACTGGATAAAAGAATGTTAACTTTTGCTAAAAAAACTAAAATTAAAACATGTTTACTTACTTACCCTTATTTGTTCCCTACAGTTAAATTTCATAAAAAACCTTTAAAATTTAGATTTGTAACCTGTAACACGGGTAGTTACAATTATTTCTCTGGCAAACATTTATTTAAATACTTAAAAATTATTCTTAGTAAAATTAAAGAAGATAATTTTATAACTAAGAGCAACAAAGAAATATTGAACTTCCTTAAAAATGAAAACATTTTTAATGTTAATACTTATGACTTTGAAAACCTTTACACTAATCTCCCGCATGAAAAATTAATAAACGTCTGTATGTCTTTATTTGTGGAATATTTAAATGAAAATATTATAACTAAAAATAACTGGCTGGAATTATGCAGATTTAATATTTCTGAAAATTACATTTTTAATGGTATTAATTTTTTTTAAACAAATAAAAGGTATTCCAATGGGAGCGTCTTTTTCAAGTGCCCTAGAAAACATTTTTTTACATTACTATGAGAAAAAAATCATTAAGCTTAACTTAATTAACGGATGGAGGTACATAGATGACCTCCTGCTAATTAATGTAGAGAATACGAATGTAATAACAGACTGCTATCCAAAAGAATTAATTCTAAATAAAACAAATGAAAAACTAAACGAAACTAATTATCTTGATTTAAAAATTAAAATTGCTAACTGTAAAACACTGCTGGGTTTATATGACAAAAGAGACGAATTCAATTTTAAAATAATAAAACTTTGCAATTATAATTCTAATTTAAACTCAAATTTTTTAAAAAATATAATCTTTTCCCAATTTAACAGAATAAAAAATATTTCTAATAATAAAAGATCTTATATAGAAGCTACAGATTGTTTTTTTAAAAATCTAGCCAATAATGAATTCCCAAGAAATTACTGTAATATTCAAATTTTAATTAAAGAAGGTTTAGATCTCTTCAACTAACCCACTAGTAGGCACAGAATTTTACAATAAATTAACAATTTTAAGAAGATAATTTTTCAATTCCCCGGGTCCGCTATACACTGGCTTCTGCGTTAAAATCTACACTTACATCCAATTTCAATAGGACTTTCCCGTGCTTCTAAAAATCAGAGGAAAATACAATTAACTTTATTATATTAAAAATCATCTCCTTATGTTTGCCTTTTATCCATGAGATTGTAAACATAAAAAAACTTAAAACATTTTGAATTAAAAAAGCCCGAAATCGAATAATCTACGCACTCCTTAGCTAAAACTTCAGTCTTCGTCTCGGGAGTGGGATTTGACGACCTAAACTAATCTCTGATTGGACAAAACAGCTCTTCTACACTATCCTTCCTCATTTGGCATTCGCCTCAATTTCTTCCAGTCTGTTTCATTTGCTCTTTAACACTGCTTGGGTGCACATCTCTCTCTTAAGGGTATGTTTTAGACTTCTTATTTTCTTACTTGTTCTTTTGCTAATATTGGTTTCTTTTTTATTGTATTTAGTATTTTGTGATATATGTTTTTTCTTCAATCTTGAATTTTATTTGTGAGTTTTTTTTCTAATTGTCTTTTTTGTTTGTTTGTTTTCTAATTGTCTTTTTTGTTTGTTTGTTTTCTAATTGTCTTTTATTTTTTTGTGCTAAAAATTGATGCTTCTCTTTTACTTTAAAATTTGGAATTTTTCGGGTCATAAAAGAGTTAATTTTTTAGACAATAGTCTAACTCTTTACAGAAAAAAATTCCACTTTTTATTGGAATCCTTGCTTGATGGTGACCCTTGAGAAAGTCATCAGGCCGGATTTCTCATTTTTTCACTTACATATCTGTTTTTTATTCTTCTTAGTTCCACTATGTCTAGGAATAGCAGCATACGCGCTCTCTTAATACATTTGTGTATCTTTCTAATTTATAATGAAAAGGGCAATTTATTATATATACCTCTTTTAAAATTGTTTAAGTGTATATATATATATATATATATATATATATATATATATATATATATATCAGCGCACAGCCAATACCGCTGATGCCTCAGAATTGAAATTTGCCAGGCATGCCCACATGATTCCGAAAGTATCCATTAAGCAAGGATTTTTCGAAATATCAATTATTTCGGGAGAAATTAATTAACCCCCCTTAATTTCTGTGAAATTAAAAGCTGTAATTCTACTTTTCGAGTGAAACACGGCCTTTTGAAACAGCAATCGCTGACGCGTCCCGTTTGGTCATTTAAAACCACGTTTTTTAAATTGCTATCGTTACGCGTCCATTCAGCTTATACTCAATATCGCAGTGGAATCGGGTGTACTTTCTATCGTAGAACACGAAGGTATAATTTATTTTACGAAATATCGACGCAAAAATTAAATATCGATTTTTTTTAAAGTCCATTTTGACGGGTCTATTTCTTGAATAGCCCTGTAAAATAGACACTTAACTGGAAAAATACAGAAAATATGTTTCCTGAAAGACAATACGATGTAGTATGCTGCAATACAATCAAAAAATAGAATTTCTAAATATGAATATTTGGCGAATTTTTTAACGAAGAGGCGAAATTTCACTTTAATATTTAATTACGCCGAAATTTTTCAAGATGACTTAATCACATTTTTTTACTTAAAATTGGATACATTTTTCAAAATCGTTTGAAAAATTGCAAAAATCTGATAAAAAAAATGCGCATTTAACATTTTTTTGTCATTTATTGCGTTTTCCTCTTCGATATTACAAATCTAATCCACTGATAAATAAAAATGAGACTAAAGTTTTTTCAATATAATTTGACATTTCTTTAGTTACATTCTGATCAATTTTGAAAACAATCCAGCAAAAATTACGCGTCTTGTGAAATAATTTCTGATTTTGCAAATACTGCATTAGAAAAACGATTTTGTGAGGTTGGTTGGTTGGTCCGAACCCGCGAGCACGAAAGAAATGCCTTTGTTAATAATAATATCGATATTTATTTCTTACACTGTACAATCATGGCCATGCTGCCAAATAACTTCCTTTATTAAATATCGGGTCCTTTTTTCTTACTCTGTGGAAATTTTGTTGGCAACAACAGCATGCTGTTTTGCTATTAGCCTTATTTATTTGTATTACTTGCAAATGTAATTAGAAGGTCTAATTTGTTATTTTGTTTGTTCTTATTATAAGACTTTTTTTAAAACTCATTGGGGATGGAGCACATCAATGTGAATAGAACTATTCTTCCTCATCATGTGGTTAATATTACAAGTGATGATGCATGTCTTTTTCGATCTCTTTCGTTTTCAATGAATAATAGTGAAGATATGTCTAATGAAATTCGTGCTACCATATTTAATTACGTTTATAATCATTGGGATCCATTTTCTACTATGTCATGTGATAAACATGGTAATAGTTACGAAAGCTCTGATTATTTAGTGGAAACGTCGAAGGTTCATGTTTTGGGTGGATTCTGTGAATTATTCGCTGCTGGAGATATTTTTCAGTTCTTATTTGAGGTTTATTTTGAAGACAAATTTTATGAAAAATTTGGAAATGTTATTTTTCCTGTGAGAAGATTGAAATTTTGTGGTAATCTTTCTAATGGACACTTTGATGTTTACATACCGGTAAATGAAGTCAGTATAGTCTCTGAAAGTAACACAGAATCACTCCATAATACCAGTGATTTTGAAACACTAAGAAAAAAAAGGAGAAAAAGACGAGCCAGATTTTCAGATGCTACACGTAAAACGCAGTTGAAAACTGCAGTCAAGAAATATCAATAAAGTCACCCAGAAGCTTTAGCTGCTGCTGTGAAGAAATATCAAACAAGTCACCCAGAAGCTTTAGCTGCTGCAGTAAAAAATATAAAAAAGTCATCCCAAATATTTTGCTGCATCAGTCAAGAAATATTTTTAAAAAATCCCGCAGAAGCTCAGAGGTTTGCTCAAAAAATTATGAGAAAAATTCTAGTTTACGAACGCCATTTACGTCCATGGAAAATGAAAACCTGCTCAGGTTTTGCATATGATTGTGATATAGAATAGGAAAATGATATTGGTACAATGGACAATAAATACCCAGTGTACCATGCAAAAAAGTTGAAACGTGAAAGCCCAGGTTTGTGGTGCAGCGGGGGTAAAGTACAGCTTCCACCTCTACCAGCTCCACCAGAACCACTGTATAGTTTGCTCATCTGGCAACATCCAGATCACCACCATTTTATTGATCGTATTCTGCAGTACAATGGATGTTTTCATATGACATCATTTGGAGTCAAGCAAATTAAGGAGACTGGTTTCATGCCAACATTTAAAGTTCAATGACAAGTTTATAATTTGTGTGGAAGTTTGCTCCCAAAAACAAAGCAAGAGGCTCAATTCTTACAGATATATTTCGCAGATGATGATGAAAAAGAAGCTTACATAAGGTCACACAACTATCCTGATGTCAAGCCAGACTTCGTAAAGTAACTTCAGCATATGCTGCATGAAGTAAATAATTACATCAAGAACTTTAAAACTGCATTAGATAAGGTGCCACCTGAGTGTCGAAATTTTCAAGTAGTGATTCAAGCAGATCGTATGCCTGCCAATACACATAAAGGACATTTCAATGCACCCTCAGCCAACGAGGGGGCTCTGATGATTGTAGGATTGCAGTTTCAGCAGAGAGATATCATCCTTGGAAGTCGCAATGCAAAACAGCATCAAATAAGCGAACTCCATAGGGCATACGATGCCCTGCAAAATCCTCTCATATTTTGCTATGGGGAAGGTGGATATTCAGTTGATGTGCTTCAGAAAGACACTACTGATAAGTTGAGGCCTACTACTAATTTACCTGTCAAGAAAACTGATTCTGCAGCTCAGTTTTATTGATGGCGTATAATGTCACGAGATACAGAAGAAAATTATCTGCTACATTACTGTGCTCTTCTAAGCCAATTCTTAGTTGATGAGTATGCTCAGATAGAAACTTAAAAACTGAATTTTCTTAAATACAGTCAAAGCAAACTTTGATCAGAGGAGTAAATTCGTTTGAAAGATGAAGTAGGAAGGCATGACGTTGATCAAATAGGACAGAGAGTGGTATTACCATCATCGTTTACTGGTGGACCCCGTTACATGCACGAACGAGATCAAGATGCCAGGCCATATGTACACCATTATGGAAGTTCAGATTTGTTTATAACTTTCACGTGTAACCCAAAATGGAAAGAGATTCAGCGAGAATTGTACCCAGGACAGAAGCATTATCAACGTCGGGACATCATTGCGAGAGTTTTCCATATGAAAGTGAAAGAGTTTATGGACCTTATAGTTAAAGGACAAGTTTTTGGTAAAGTTCGGTGTCACATGTTAAATGTATAGTGGCAAAAGCGAGGATTGCCACATATTCATTGTCTGGTGTGGCTGAAGAAGCCATTACTGCTGATAGGGTTGATAAAGTTGCGTGTGTAGAAATTCCAGATATTTATCGTGGTCCTCTTCTCTATGATATTGTTAAAGATAATATGATTCGTGGGCCATGCGGAAGTGTAAATAGATTTCCTTCTTGCATGAAAGAGGGTTGCTGCACAAAACGATGTCCTCGTCCTTTCGTCCAAGAAACACAGAAGGGAGAAGATGGTTAACCTTTGTATCGTAGGGGAACACCAGAAGACGGTTGTTTCACAGCTAACCTTAAAAGATTTGAGTTAGATAACAGATGGTAGTACCGTACAATCCCATTTTGTTGCGTACTTTTGAATCTCATATCAATGTTGAGATAACGAATTCCACAAATTCCATAAAGTATGTTTGTAAATACATCACTAAAGGAAATGATCAAGCAGCCTTTGTTTTAAAAGAGTGATAAAGAAATTGATGAGATAGAGATATACGAATCTGGCAGACATTTCAGCATTTCAGAAGCAGTGTGGAAAATATTGGGATTTTCTATTCATGAGAGATACCCTGCAGTAATTCATCTTGCTGTGCATCTGTAAAATGGCCAAAGTGCTTACTTCACCACACATAATATTCATGACAAAGTTGTAAAGCCTCCAGAGGCAACACTTTCGGCCTTCTTCAATTTTTTCAAAATTGATGAGTTTGCTAGAACACTTCTGTATGCTGAAGTTCCTTCGTATTATGTGTGGCAACAGAGTAAAAAGTTTACAAGACGTAGGCATAGAGAGAATATTGATCAATGGCCAGGGATAAAGAAAATCCTGCTTTAGGGCGAGTTTACATAATTCATCCTAACAATGTTGAGTGTTGCTACCTACGCCTCCTCTTCCATCATGTTAGGGGTCCAACATTTTTTTTTTCTTTTTTAAAAATTTTAAGCAATGTCGAATACCCTACATTCAAAGCTGCATGCATGGCAAAGGGATTGCTCGAGTATGATAAACAGTGGCAATATACTATTAAAGAAGCTATTTTAAGCAGCTCATTATTCAAACTGTGAGAGCGTTTTTTAGTGATCTTGGTATTTTGTCATCCCTCTGATACACGAAGCTTTTGGGAAAAGTACAAGGACAGTTTTTCAGAAGACATCCGGTTTCAGTATGAAAGACATCTGCAAGACTCCGCTCTTTCAACTAAGGACAAAGCGTACAACCAATGCTTGATTCTGATTGAAGAAACTGTTCAGAGTCTGGGAGGTCAGCGCTTTATGGATTATGGCTTACCTCAGCCTGAGCTATTTCAGACTCATTTCCAAAACAGAGAGTACATGCAAGAAATAAATTTTGATCTTGATGATTTGAAGAAAAAAGTATATAATGCTGAAGCCCCTCTAACAGACGAACATTCCAGTGTATATCAAAAGGTCCTCATTAGCATCGAGTCTGGTACAGGATAAATATTTTTCTTAGATTCAACTGATGGCAATGGAAAAACATTTCTCTTAAATTTACTTATTTCAAATGTAAGAAGCAATAAAAGGCATTGCCTTGGCAACTGCATCATCTGGAATAGTTGCATCGTTATTGGAGCTTAGAAAGACAGCTCATTCTGCTTTTATATTACCCCTTAACCTCAATTACTCAGAGAATTCAATGTGCAGTATTAAAAAACTGAGTAATTTGGCTAAAGTGTTACAAGATTTCAAATTTATTATCTGGGATGAGAGTACTATGGCTCCCAAAGCAGGGTTCTAGGCACTTAATGCAACTCTCAAATATCTAAGAAATTCTAATGAAGTAATGGGTGGAGTAACTGTTCTACTAGTAGGAGAATTTCGTCAAATATTACCGGTTATACCTAGAGGAATACGTGCAAATGAAGTCAAAGCATGCATCAAATTGTCGTATCTATGGCCTACAGAACAGAAACTTTGTTTGAGTAAGATTATGAGAGTTCATTGACATGGAGATACGTCAGCCGAAATGTTTTCTGATGTTCTCCCTAAAATAGGAGGAGGAGTATATCCTGAATGAGCTGGCAAAATTATTATACTCCACGAACTCACAACCGTAGTCACGGAGTTGTGAGATCTCATCGCCAAGATTTATCCTGATATTGCTCATATAAAAAATAAGCCAATTGAATGGTTGTGCGAGCGTGCCATCTTATTTTCAAAAAAATGATACAGCTGTAGAAGTCAACAGCATCTTATTAAAGTCGTTTAGTGGAGAAGATATTTACTACAAATCTTTTGATACAACAACAAATTATGATGATGCAGTGCAGTATCCAGAAGAGTTTTTTTAACACATTAGACCCTCCAGGTTTTCCACCTATCATACTTCACCTGAAAGTTGGGACACCAGTAATGCTACTACGAAACCTTTGTCCACCAAAGTTATGCAATGGTACAAGACTACAAGTGACTAGACTTAATAAGTATGTAATCGAAGCTACGATAATTACTGGATGTGCTCGATCAATACTTTAAAATAATCGTTAAGGACAGTTAAGGATCGGTTAAGAACAAGGGCATATATATAAGGAGTCCAGGGGCCTCGGGAACTTCAAAAAATTTTAAAAAAAATATTGGTAATAAGTAATTAATAAAAAAGATTTTCGTAAATAGGTGCACCAAGCACTGTTATCCCCTGCTAATTCCATTACTCGAGGATTGCTGGGTAAAGGAATGTTAGCGCGCGCACACACACACACACACACACACACACACACACACACACACACACAC
>JAOUZG010050968.1:13849686-13884600 GCA_026289955.1 Argiope argentata | reverse complement strand
ACACACACACACACACACACACACACACACACACACACACACACACAAAGTATTTTCGAAGCCAGAGGAGACACTTAGAATTTTTAACTTCGTTTTATTGAACCCCTGGTGGCACGGTTTATGTACAAGCAGAAGCGACGAGTACAACACAGAACGACAGAAAACGAAATGAGGAAAAGCAAATGAAAATTTTATCCCTGTAATTATATACTCAGAGATTTGTATAGGGATTTCTTACACGTCTCGACCATAGGCAAGAAAATCATGGGAATCTTTTTGAAGAATTTGTCTAGGTCAGCAGTTTTTCCCCTTCATTTGGAGCATAGGAATCGCTGATGAAAGCATTTTTGCAGAGTTTTCTATTGATTAAATAGAAAAAGTAGAATTGGATCAGGAAATAAAAGAAGGTTTTAGAATGAAAATATGTGCTGAATTGAACAAAAAAAAATAGGAAATGGAATTAATTAATCAAATTAGATTTCAAAATATCATTACACACACACACACACATATATATTGTTACAAGCAGGCGAACTCGCGCCGAAGTAGAAAACGTTGGCGATGCTTCACTAGGTGCTTCTCGCCAGCCGAGTTGACTTGGCGAGTAGAATATTCTGGTAGCCCCGAGGCAGTTCTGGCTGCGCCGCGTTACTTCTCCTGACGCTCTCCCGGCTATATAAGGGATGGGTTGCCGTAAGATGTGATGGAGCGAGTTAATTAGTTGAGAGTTTCTCTCTCTCGGAAGAGAAGCGTCTCGCTGAAGTAGCGAATTGCTTGTTATTAGTGAGCTGTGTTTACGTTTGCTGTTAACGTTGTATTATTGAGCTCGCTGCGATTTACTGTTACTGTGCTATACGATAATTGTTTTGCAGTCTGTTTTTATTGTGCATAAGGCTTGCATTTACGATGTAAGTGACTTGACTGCTGGATTGTGTTTATCAGAAGTTCTACTTTATCAAGTCATCCTGTAAATATCTGTAAATAGATGTAAATAAATTTGTTTGTGCTGTCCTCAAGTAAAGTCCATTCAATCCGAACCCGCTAAGCTAAAAACGTAACAATATGAATTTTGAGCTTTCTTATGTGCACATTTTCGCAATAAATTATTGTTTTCATATGAGATGGTTTTGGAGAAAAACTGAATTTACTATTTAAATTAAATGAATTTCGTTTTTGGAGAATTTAGGCCTTCTTAAAACATTGAAAAAAAATTGTTCGATAATTTTTTCTTTAAGAATTAAGATTTAAAATGTAAAAGCGCTAGAAAAATTTTATTTCTTGCTAAATTACATCAAAATACTTTAAATACTTTCCCTTCGGTTTTTCGAAATGCGTTAAATATGAAACAATGCAACGTTCAGAATACCTACTGATTGAAATCAGCGCGTGGGAAAAAGGTTTACGGTAAATCATCAGATGTTTTATTTTGGGGAGATCCATCCTTCATTTGTCTTCTTCATGAGTTTTTCGGCCTTTCCCACTTTTTATGACTCGACTTCTGGGAAAAAATACTATTAAAAAGTGGATCAATATTTTTTAATGAAATAGACAATTACTAAACGCATGGAAATACTTGAATATGCTTTTCCTACTCCAATCTTTCTGATATTTGCAGTTTTATTTTGTTTTTGGTTTCTTGCGTCTTTTCAAGTTTTTGATTTATATAAAAAATTTTTAATCAGAATAATTTTATTTCATTTTTCATGACATTTTAAATAAATATTTTTTAAAGACTCTCTTTTAATATGAATATATTTAATTCACTAAAATTGATTGTGATTATTTAAGTTAAATATGTTCTTAAAATATAACTTAGCTGACTTAAATCAAATAAATAAATAAAGCTAAAATGCGAGATTTCTGCAGACTATACGATACCATACTATATTTTAAGCAAAAAAGAAAGTTAAAGAAACATTCTTAAAAAAAATCGATTAAATGACATTTGGATGGACACTAGGGATCTTTTTATTTGCTTGAAAACTTCATTCCAAGTAGTGACATTTATAGTATTGTTTGTCACTCACTGTACACTAAACAGTTAGAAGAACTTGTATAGCAGGTGGTATGCAAATAATGGTGGTGTTCAACCAATGAGCGTAATGCGATGCGGTAGACAAAGTGTATACAAGACAACAGGTGTCTGGGAAGGCCATTACTTTTCTTCTTGCAGTTAAATGGCAGAATATCAAGATTTAAGCTTTTTTTAACGGTGCCTAATCGACGGCGCACGAGAGAGGGAGCACAGCATTTCAGAATCAGAGATGAAATTTGGATTTTTATGCCCGACTATTTCTAGGGTAAACCACGAATATCAGGTTCTGATATTCATGTGTAATCGACGCCTGAAAAGAATCGTTATACGCGACAGACGTTTAACATGTCCTCAAATTGCTGTGGATTTGAATGCAGGCCCATCAGCAAGGGTCAGTGTAAGCATTAAGGAATGTAACCTAATTTATATGGACTTTCGCAGCTGCAAATCATCTCGTGTACCATTGATGACTCAGTGACACAAAGCTCTGAACCTTACCTGGGCTCACCAAAGTCACCAAAGGACTCTTAATGATTGGAAAAACGTTGTCTGGTCTAAGAATTCACGTTTTCAAGTATATCGGGTGGATGGCTGTATACGTGTGTGGAGAAATCTCCATCAATCTATGGTTTTTTCATGCCTACAAGGAACTATTCAAGCTACATGAGGCTCTGTGATGATAATGGACTTGTGCAGGTGGTATGAAATGGGACCGTTGATGTGTGTAGACTTAACCATAACAGGTCAGTGGGTCTTTAACATCCTCTCTGACTCTCTCCATACATTCATGTCCTGCGTGCGTTCTGACGGATGGACGTGGACAATAGCAACAGGATAATGCACCACCCCACATCTCTACAGTAGTTACCGAGTGATTTGATAAGCATTCTTCTGAATTTCTTTCCCTCTCTTCCCCTGATATGAGCATTATCGACCATATCTGGAATGTTTTGAAATGTGAGGTCCTGAGGAGATCTCCACCACCTTTTACTCTCATGGCTTTGTGATTTGCCCTGCAAGAATCATGGTTTAACTGTCTACAAAAAAAAAATCTTCACAAATTAGTTGAATCCATGCCATTCAACTTCTGCGTGCCAATGGGGGGGGGGGCATTCTACACGATATTAGATTGGCTTGTGAGTTTTTTTGACCCTTCAGTGTATAATATCATTTATTATAATTGGAGTTTTAATACAGTTATGCATTCTTATTTATTTTTTAATGTAAAATTGAATTAGTCTTTTGTTTATTTATTTTTTTTGAATTCCAAAGAATATATTTATTCATTTAATGGCAATGTAACAGTAAAGCTAACCCATTGAAAAATTGTGAAAAAAGATCAAACCTTAAGTCCTTCTGTGGTAAAGTTACAAAATATTGTAAAAAAATTAAAGGAGAAAATTGAATTTTTTATTTTTCTGAAAGTTACGAGAAGCAAGCATAGCATTCGCAACATTTAGTGAATACTATGAAGAAATGTTGTATAATAAAAATCAATAAAAGTACAGAGCAAATAATTAAGATTATAATTCATTAATGATTATTGATAGGGCAAACCAAGATTTCACCGAAATGTTTGCCAAATTTTAAACAAAGTTCATTTTGTAAAAGGTATTAAATTCCTTTACCTGTTTATATTAAATATTCAGCAACATACTTCTGAGTCCCAGACTCAACAGAAAGTAGTTTAAAATAATGAAATAATTCCTTTCAATGTATTAGAAAAAAGAACGTTTATTATCCAACATCAAAAACGGAAGTGCTTACATTAAGAACAACTTTTTGTTTTTTATAGAAGATGTCAGATCCACAAGTTTTAAAACAAAATTATTAATTCAGCGATGCTTGCTTTTACCAGTGCTGTCTTTTATGTGAACCTAACAGTTATAAAATATTCTAACAATTCTATAACCTCGACCCTTCCGGGTAGGAAAGGAAATACCAGAAACACAAAACCTTCTTCTCTTGCGTCCTCAGGAAATTCCACATCCCCGTAACTGACGTCCAGATAATGAGAAATCTGTGAATGTGTTGTTGAAAAATGAATGGACCGGTTATTCTTCGACTTATCGTATCATTGAATCGCATAGCACTGAAACTGATTCATTCACTGCTGGCAAGTGTGAAGACACCGCTCCACTTGCGATCTTGACTTTTCGATATTCACTTTTGACAATGCACTATTAATCATTCCTAATTTCCTGTGATATGACATTCTAAAGAATTTATTCTGAAGCTGCTATTTATAGGCAGAATTTAGAGCTAAATGGAATCTTTTAAAGAAATAAAAAAATTTTAAAATTCCATTTTTCAGAAATTGCTCTGTTTCACTAATAAATATATTTGAAAATTTTTTTTAATTAAAAAGTAAGCTGAAATGGATAAATTAAGTTAATCACCATTACTTAAATTACCAAATTAGTATAAATTACAATTAGTAAATTTTACAATAGACATTCATTAATAATTTTTAATTAACAGTATGATTCACATAACAGATATTTGAAACATTTATTTAAAAATAACAATAGCAAAATCATTTGTTATTGCAAAATATCTTGGATTATGCATCTATCATTGAATCACCAAATTGTGTCCATTGCCAGGTTCTAGAAACCTGTGAATATTTCATCCTCTTTTTCCGTAAACATGGGAAAGCTAGAGATTCTCTCCGCGTTTAGCTGGAATGAATTTCACAACCTTTAGATAGGATTTGTGATTTCCCTGTTTAGGGTTGTCATGAAGTGATGGCTATATTAGCTTTCTTTGTTAATTCTGGCAGATTTTAAAATTCTTGTGATTATCGTGTTTTGATTTTGTTTACCCGGCACAAGCTAAGAACCCGTTCAAGAGCATACGCCGGGAAACAAACATCCATCCTTCCTGTGTGCAGTATTGCCCTTTCGGCCGGAAGATTTACCGTCTGATATTGAGTTTTCTGTTTATCTTTCCTCGACAAGGTGAATATATTCTGTATGCTTTAATTGATGGTGCTTTTCTAATTTGCAAATTCATAATCAATTTTTTTTCTCTATTCCTTTTAAAAAATTACGTGGATTGCAGCGTTATCCTGTTACATTTAATAATTTCTTGGACTATTTATTTCTTCAAACTTATATCAATAAGCTCCTTAATGTTATTTATTGTTTGTAAAAATTATTGTGATTAGTTTTTAACAATTATATTTTGTAAAAATAAGGCACTAGAACTGTCTTCGTTTTATAATTATTTAATGTCCTTCCTATTTTGTTGATGAAAGCTTATATTAAGAAAGGATTTTTTATTATTCAACAATATGCATCAGTTAGATAAATTGTGATTCATTTTTTGTGAAGATGCATTCAATAAGGCTTATTAAAATTTTTTTTTTCTGTATTTGTATAAAAGCTAGTATACATACAATTTATAGATAAAAATTTATTCATTCTTTTAACTTGTAGAATTCAGGCAGGAAGTTTGTCTATTTGTATAAAAACAATTCATTTGAGTTCTAAATGGTCATATATTTATTAGGTATTCTTTTTATGGAAAATTTCATCTCCTTAAGCAATGAACTTTTTTCGCTCTTAAACAATTAAATGTTATTTTTTCTCTCTTTTTTAGAAAAAAACATTTCTTTTTAATTTATTGCATTTATATCTTTTAATAATATTAGTTACTATACATTGCAAGTTTTTATTTTTATTTTGAATGTCTAAAATTGAATTATTTATTCAATTTTATTTTATTTTGGAATGTAAAGGATTTCTCTATTGCTTGATTTTACTTTTTGAATTTGTCTGCTGTTTATGTATTGCTCCTAAAGCTTTCAGTGAGATCTAAATTTAGCTTAAAACATTAGCACATATATTCTATTTTTCAGATATTTATTTGATTAATGAACAGTTATATAGCACTTAAAAAAATGTTCGGTAAAAAATTAAATTTAAGTCAACCTTGAAAGTAGTAAGTCAAGCCTATTAGTTTTCTTGTTTCTTTCAATCATTATTTAACTTCTTGAAAAAAATCTGTACTTTTAAAATATATTCATAATGTTTATCTCGTATTCAAGACTTATTTAAAGCAAGCTTTAAGAGAAATAAAATTTTCATATAATTAGATGTATTATTAGATTTTAAAAATTTTTTTCAGGTCTTTGAAGACAGATATCATATGGCAGCTCCTAAAAAACTAAAAGTATGTGCAAGAATTATCTTTATGTATTTAAAGTAAATTCAATTTTTATTTAAATTTTCTTTTCTTTTTTTTTTCATCTGAAATTATTTTTTTAATTTGTAATTGTTCTTGTTTCTTTCAGATTTTGTGCCTTCATGGTTACAGGTATGCATGCATTAATGTTACAGTTCCAATTATTAAATTCAATGGATTTATTTTAAATCTTAAAAGTTCTAAGAAATTTCTAAAATTAAAATTGTTGAATTTCAGTTAATTTAACGAAGGTCTGACTCTAGAGACAATGCCACTATTGTACTATTTAATTTCATCTGCCTTTATTCTCACATAATATCACCATTTAATTAATTTATCAGTACCTTATAATATTCATTTTATCCTAGTACATTTAAAATAAAAAAAAAGCTCAGTATTTGTTAATTAAAAACTTTCATATTAGAAGAAAAATTAATTTGCAGTCTGGGATAATTTTATTTAATTCCGTTGTAAAATTCCAAATATTAAGTACCTGGACTTAATTTTCTAGATAAAGATATGGTCTCATATTCTCACAAATGCAAATCTTAGTAAGATTATATTTCTTCTTGTTATATCTGCGAGATGTGTTTAAAGAATAACAAAAGCATGAATTGGTATGCATAGCAATGCAGTTTGAATAGTCTTCATTAATTATTAATTAAAATATCAAATGAAAATTGTACTGTCCTTGTTTTCTTAATTGCAGATTAGTCAGAAATGTATTCTAAGATTTTATTTTTACTGACAAATACAATTTGAATTAAATTATCCAATCGCTGCTGGCATAGAAATAATCTTAATTGAAACTGAAGTATTATTAGTTTAGAGAAACTTTTTTCTCATCTTGTTACTGTGACTGGAAAGATTAGCAATATTTCTAAAGCTATAAGAAAGTTAGAAAATTAAATTTTTTTTTTGAATTTTTTAAAGGATTTGTAATATTATTAATGATTTTGTATGCCATTCAATCATTAAAAAAATCATCTTATTCAGCAGTTTTAGATATTGAATTACAATTAAAAACTTGTAAGGAAATGCCAAAGTCAGCTCAAATTTTTTAAAAAGTAATTTTCACTAGCAGACATTAAATACTTCAAAAACATGTAATGTGTTACATACTTGAATTAACAGTTAATTGGGAAATGTAAACCCTATATCCCAACTGGCAGGGTCAGGCCTGACTTAAACAAACAACTAATTGATTTCTTTTTTTTTAAAGAACAGATTAATTTAATATTAATCTGTCTAAAATTCTATAAGCTTTAATGTTTTATAATTACTTATAATAGGTTACTCTATTTGGTAATAGCTTTTAATTATAATATCAGTTGTATTGCTCTATTTGACTTAAGTATGTGCATATTATTATTATTTTGCCTCACGGATATTTATTGAATACTTATATAATTCTAAAAAAGTGTAAAGTATCCAAAAAAAGTAAAACAAGCATTTAAATATTACATCAAAATGCATGTTTTCAATTACGAAATTTTATTATATATAGTGGCCAGTTAGTAGTGCTGTATGAATACACTTTAGGTTCTGTGGAAGTTGATAGTAAAAAATGTATTCAATTGAATTTTTATACAGCCGTTATAGTATAAACATATTAATTTAGGAATTATTATTCTTATGTTTATCTGTGTACACACAAAGTTTCATACTACTATCTGTCAATTTGGGTTGTATATTAAGAGACATATTTATTTACAACTGTTTCACATCTCTCTTTCAATGAGTTTTATTGTACATTTCAAGGTTAATGTACATATTGCTGTAGGTTATTGAAAAGACTGAATAAAAAAATAATGCATTGATTAAGTCTTATTAATTTTTAAGTGATCAAATAATATATTGGTATGTTTTCAAAATTTCTTCAAAACAAAAACCTTCTACAAGTTGCATTCTTCTAACTATACTCGAATACATATGCCGTAAAATTACATGCACAAAAATGCAAGGAAATTATTATTCTTTTTTGGAGGTACACTCTTTTGCTGAGATGCCTTAAAACCTGGGCCAGTTATTGAGCCAGTTTCATTGTCAGCCACTCAAAGTAATGGACTGTATCCATGATTAGTACATTTCTTTCAAGTTTTGATGATTGAGTTTTGCAATACTTGATAAATATTTGCATATAACAGTTTTCTTCTATTGAATGAATTTTCATTTCCAAAATAAATTTTTCCATTTAAATTTATGATAAACTCTTCTAAATTAGGAAAAAGGCAAACTATGCAGGTAAAGGCATGAAAATTTGTGTGTGTGTAAATAGATAAATACAAGAGAGACATTTTATTAGTTGATGCTTTTAAATTATTAGAGATGTGTGAAAGTGAAATTTTTTAAACTTTTCATTATCAACTCCCTTAAGAGCCAAATTATTTTTATACCATTGTGCTTCTTATTTATTGAAACTTGTAACTGGAAGTATCTGTTTAATGCAATAATCAAGAAATGAGGCATCTTCTTTCTGCCTTTCAAGCAATTTGTTACTTCAAGCCTGTTTCTTTAAAAGGTTATATTCACTTGAAAGAAGTTATTAATTTATTCACTTAATTAAACATAAATTTAGTATAGGGTTTCCTTGTAACTTTAAAATTGATTTATTTTATAAAAATATCCTAACAAAATTATATTTGTATTTTTAAAGTATTTCATTAGAATGAGAACAAATGCTTAAAAAAATCTAAAGATAAATAAAAATTCAAATTATTATTTTTTTTGTAGCCCTTATTACTGTCTTAAAGGAAGGAATGTTGATTGCTAATTTGTGAATAATACTATCTATTCAATTGCGGTGAAATTAATTTTTCCACATACATGCTTATCTTTGAGCATGTGCTAGTAATGCAGTTGCTAGGCAAGAACGAAAAAATAATTTCATTTTTATCCCAATATGATTAAGCTGTGAAAATGAGAGCTGCTAATTAAATTGCTGATTAAAATTGGAATGAAACTTTTTGTTTTAAAATCTGGAGAGGAATATTTTATCTGTATATTTCTCCATACAATTATTTTCTCCTATCTAAATGGAATCAGTTTTCATGTTGTCAGCTTGTTTACATTCAGCCACCTGACAAATGCAACTTGATGTCTAATTGTGCTTTGAATAGTTGTGACATTTTGCACAATTTGATGTTTTTAATATCTTTTAAGATTAAATTAAAACAATGCTTTTAATGTAATCTTGCGTAAGCATTGCTTTTACACCATTAATCGTTTCTCAATTATGGTCATTGTTGGAACAACAGATGTGTTTGGTCAGAACTGAATGAATGATGTAATTAAATGCAATTCATAAGTAAAATATGCCTAATTGATTTATGTTAAAAGCTTTATTTAAAGTTCTGGAAAAGTAAAGATACCTCATAGACTGACTTGTTTTTGTTTTTAAATTATAAGTTTAGACAATCATATTTAAGAAAATTTGGATACATTACAGTCAGTAAGACTTATTTAATAGATTTCAAAACAACAACAACAAAAAATGTGCTTACTTTTCGTGTAAGAATTATTTCAGCTGTTTTAAAGTTATTACTGAAAAATGTAATTTTAATTTCAATACTTCTTAATTCATGAGCATTTTAGGCTAAAGTATCAAAAAATAAACTTTAATAAATTGTAAAAATGTCTTTTTTTTTTTAAAATCTAATATTTGGAGTCTCATACTCCTGTCTATTTTAGCTCTGAAAAGGGGAAATTAGTTTTTAAAATATCCTTGAATGGCCATGCCAATTCTTGATCAAGAGGTCCATGCTGTAGATTGGTTGTTGTTAAATAATTTATTTGATTTCACAATTTTTTTTTCTTTTTTGCATAGATGTATTGTAGCTGTGTGAAAAGAGTTAATTGAAAATATGATTTTAGTAATCATTAACAGATTATATAAATTTTTAAAGAATAGTATTTTTTACCAGATTTTGGCTTCCAAATCTATTGTCATCAGGAATTAAATAGATTTTTATTGTATTTGATATTATTAAATTAACTATACTTAAATTAAATTAACAGAAAATAATTGTAACTCCTCGTCAATAAAATGATTGACATAATATAATACTGTTTGAAATATGCCTTAAAACTTCCAAAAATATTGTTGCCTTTTTTGTTAAAAAGATTTTGTATTTAAAAAATTATCATCATTAGATATCAAATAAGGTTAGTACTTATAACAGTTTTTTTTCCTTCTCTTTTTCTTAGGCAAGATGCTGAATCTTTCAAAGATAAAATTGGTGGTTTTCGAAAGAGTATCAAAAGCACTGCTGAATTAGGTATAAAAAAATCATTTTTATAAATCCCCATTGAGTTGTTGAATTTTTTCATTGTACTTTGTTAGTTAAAAAAGGAATGAAAACTTTTTAAGTTTTACATGATAATAAGTAAAACAATTTCATAAACTGACATTCTTTTATAATATACCTTTAAAAATTACTTGAAATAATTTTTTTCTTTATTTCTTATGTTCTTCTGGAATTTTATATTCTATCTCTAATTAATCATATTTAAAATATTATGTATTATCTTATTTCCTGTTAAGATTATTTTGATACAATCTATTATTGAATTGCTTTGCAGCCATGTTATTTAGATATCATTATATATTTAAAAAAATCCATTTATATAGTAAAAATAGATTAAAAAATATGGATATTAATTTGAGTTGTTTTTCTAAATATTACTACTTGTTTTGTTTAATATTACAATTATACAATAAAATTTTTTTTTCAGTATTTGTTGATGCACCCCACGAAATTCCGTCTGAATCATGTGTTAGTTCAACTGAAGAAGAAGAAGCGACAGAATTGAGAGGAGGTTAGTGTACAATATTTTTATTTTGATAAAATTATTTATGATTTATTGATATCTTCAAATTCAATTCCTAAATGTTATTCTATGCTTGGATTTTCAACTAAATTCTTGCGTCATTTACCTTTGTAAAGATACTGGATAAAAAAAAAACTTTTATGCCACAATTGATTTTTTGTGAATATTGGCTTTTGAATATTTAATTGAAGCTTAATTTTTTTAAAAAATTACACTTAAGTGTGTGACATTTTTCAAAAACTTCTTCAGTTACTGGGGTTTTAATCGAATGTTTACATATCTTTTTCTTCTGAATATTATGAGGTGCATTTAGATTAAAATTTAGGTTTTGGTCAGTTGTGCCACACAAAAAAAATCCATTCCAAGGAAATATTGAAATTATTTTTATAAACTTAAAGCATATATTTTGGATTATTGCATATAATTTTTAAATTGTTGAGAAAAAAAAATTTAAGTGGTAACATATATTTCTGTGTATGTATCAGTGACACATTTTGAAATGTTATTACCTATTACATCTGTTAAATATAATCAAAATTATAAAAAAATGCTGAAGAATACTTTCTACTAAATTTTTGATTTTACCAATCATTCGTATACAGTATACCAACTGAAGTCTCTCTCCACCCTCTTAACTTTAGAAAATTCTTATTTCAGAATGTCTGTTTGCTATATTTATAAAGGTGGTGTCTAGTTATAGTACAATATCGATGCGCCACTGAATAAAGCTGTATGAATGGTATTTTTAAAGATATTTATTCACAAGAAGAAACGATATAAGATTAGAATAGAATTTTAAGAATACAAGTACATTAAAACAGGAGTCTTTTGCTTTGCAGCTTGCGATAGCGAAGCGAGACAAAGTCGTTCTCGTGAAAGTCTTGTTTTTATTTTTTTAAAGATGGCGAGTGAAGTTGAGATGTACCTTAAGTTGAGTTGCAGCAACTTTGCAACACGGACGCTCAGGAGTTCAAGTACAATATTTGTAAAGGGATCCGCTGCACATTCCCCTCCCAGTGTCAACGATATCGATTCGGGAAATGGACAGTCCAGCCTGATCAGGGTGGTTTCAGTCTCAATAGATGGCTGCTCCTTAGTGGCTGTTGTTGGCTGGGTTGTGGCATTAGCAGGTAATAGTCGCGATGGTGGTTATCGCTCCAGACCTTCCTCAGTGTTTAAAATTAACGTAGGCTTTACCCGATCCACAGACACCGTCATATTTTCCGTGTATGTCCAATTTGAAAGTCGTGGTCTTCCGATTTAAGACAGGAAATGGTCCATCATAGGGCTGCTGGAGAGGTTTCCCGACGAAATTGCTTCTGAGATAAACGTGCAATGTTATGGAGATGCTCCCATGAACAAACGTCGTGCGTCTACAATGGTGGCTGGTGCCATAAGGAATTCATGTAAGCCTGGAGTTTACCCACAGTGTCAATGGGACAGCAGTTGTTGCGACCTCTATGAAGGAACTCTCCTGGAAGGGTTAGCTGGTGTAGAACCAATGTCTTTCATCATTGATGCCCGGAAACCAAGAAGGATTGATGGCAAAACCTTGGCCCAGCGCTCCGTTGCATGGTATTTTAATTGCAATTTTGAGGTAACGGTGAAACTCTTCGATCATACCGTTGATTTGGGAATGATAACTGGTCGTTCTTGATTGGTATATTCCATGGAATTTTGTGAGTTCCTTGATCAGAGACGTCTCACACTGTCGATCCTGATCAATGGCCACAATAGCAGGAACTCCATACCGAGCCCCAACAGGTGTAAAACACTTCAGCAACAGTCTCTGCTGTGATGTCTTTGAGGGGCTGGGCTTCAGGCCATCTCGTGAAACGGTCAGTCATCGTCATACAGTAGGTGTAGCCATTGAATCGAGGAAGCGGGCCAACTTTATCAGTGTGGATATGGTCGAACCGCCAAGAAGGCTCCTTAAATGTTGACTGCGAAGATTTTGTGTGACGGTGGATCTGAGATTTTTGGCAAGCTATGCAATGTTTTGTCCACTTAGCAACATCAGAATAAATCGATGGCCAAACAAAACGACTTTTCTACAAATGTGCGGTACGTCGAATACCTGGATGTGCCAAACGATGTAGAGCAGAAAACACTGTCTGTGTGCGCGTGGGATGTATGGACGTGCTGTACCAGTTGAAATGTCACACATTATTTTGAAGTCGTCAGGTAATTTCACATACTTCAACTGCAGAAACATTCCATAAATTAAAAGGGAATTTAACACTGGATCAGACTCTTGGGATTCAGAAATAGCGTTGTAATCGGTTGAACTAGGTACACTTATAGAGGATATCCTTGACATGATACCAGCAAAAAATGTTTTGGACACCAGGAACGTATTGGATGTCTGTGGTAAATTGTGACAAGAAATTCAACTGACGAGCTTGTCGTGGTGAACACTTGTTAGGTTCTGGTGAAACGCGAACGTCAAAGACTTATGATCGGTGTAAATGGTGAAAGCACAACCCTTTAACATATGCCGAAAGTGCTTGACTGATGGAAATGTTGCCAGTAGCTCTTTGTCGTAAGCATCATACTTGACCTCCGCTGTGCCGAGCTTCCTCGATAAGAAATCCAGGGGTTGTTACTCTGAGTTTACAACTTAATGCAGAGCGCCTCCAATGGCATAGTCAGAAGCATCAGTATGAAGAAGAAACAGGGAATATGTTGAGTGTGAGCAAGTAGTGTAGTTTCAGCTAGTGTTTGTTTACACTTTTTGAATTCTTCAATAACTTGGGGAGCCCAGTTTGTTTTATGAGAGTCTTTCTTTCCACGAAAACCCTTCAGGAAGTCATGTATCAGGAATTGATGTTTCGTGAGGGATAAACAGTCTATAAAAATTTATGAAATCCAAAAATTTCCTCAGAGCAGAGAGTGTTTCTGGTAGCCCGTGCTGTAGAACATCATTGACTCTCTCCGGTAACCTTCAGGAGTAACCAGATGTCCCAGAAACATTAGCTCTGATACTCCAAATTCCCATTTAGAAATGTTCAGCTTCAGGCCATTTGTTTGAAGGCTTTGGAAGATGGCAAGCAAATGCACATTTTGTATTCCTCGAAGTCAACAGAGAAACATTAGATGTCATCGAGGTTAACATAACAGATGGGTGATCCTCTGAGGACCTTGTGCATGAAGCGCATAAAGGTCTGTGGAACATTCACCAACCCCAAACAAAGTTTTGTATATTCGTACAGTCCCCATGGTGACGTAACAGCAGTTTTGGGAATGCCTGCTTTTGCTATTGGTATCTGGTGGAAGGCCTTAAAGATATCCGGCTTTGAAAATATATACTTCCCATGGAATGCCTGAGAAGAAGCATGTAGATTTGGGATTGATAGCTATCAAATTCTGTTATGGTATTGAGGCGTCTGTAGTCTTCTACTGGGCTTACAGTTGAGTCAGATTTCAGGACAACGTGAAGTGGCCAGCTCCATGGACTTTTGGAAGGGCGTATAATGCCATGCTCAAGTAGAAACTCCAACTCAGCCTTCACATCATCATATAGCTTAGGATGGAGGCTTCTCGGCTTTACTGATATTGGGAGACCTTTAGTGATAATGTGGTAGACTCTGTCGTGTGGGTTCATTTTTCCAAAGCAGTGGGATTTGTAATGTCGTGGAAATCTGCCAAAATGTTGTCGAAATCCACATATGTGCAAAGGGTAACAATAGAGGGCTGACTTGCAGGAACCACAGTACCAAATGTGTGCATAGAGGTTTGTTGGTTAATCAATTTCTTACGTTTAAGGTCGACCAACAAGTTGAAATGAGTTAAAGTCTGCACCGGTGATTAGAGGTGCCACATCAGCGAGTACAAATGTCCACATAAAAGTTTCCGTAGGCCTAAATCCAATTGTTTATTTACAAATGCATACTCTAGGATCTTGGAATTATTAGCAGAAAATAGAAAAAAGTTTGTCTTTAGGGATAACTTGTTTTGGTGGTGGCTAAACTGATATTCACTGAGTCCACCAAATATTTTAGTCCACTCATGAGCTCATGAATAAACAGTGAGCTGGTTTTGTTGGCGACCTCCGTCAAACCAGCTACTATGACTGGGTGGGTGAGTTTTTTGAGAAATCACAAGGTGTTTTACAGTTCCTGGCATGATTATCAAATCGAGAGTGGTAAAAGCATAGGTTACCTTGGTTTTGGCTGCGGGATCTTGAATGGGAACGACTGCGGGAGGGATGCCGAGAGAATCTGCTGCCCCTGAACTCTAGATTTTTGGCAAGGACGTCAACTGTTGATGGGACTGGCGGTTCAGAAGTTGTAGCACACACCGATGTAGGGGACACGATCTCAGCCACATTGTCTACTATAACAGCCAGCTTAGCCAGCGTCCCAGATAATGCCAATATAACTGCTTAGATGCGAGGAGGCATACACTGTAACTACAAGTTCTGTAGAAAGTCGTCCTTCAGTTGAGTTCAAGCCAGCCCACGCATTTTCCGAAAAAGATGACTCGGTTTCTCGTCACCTAACTGGAGATCACTCAGCAGTTTCTTGATCTTTTGCTGATCAGATTCCGTGAACTCCGAAATCAGGCGAGTTGAAAGAGTTTTGTATTTGTCTGTCATTGGCGGACTCAAAACAATGTACGCAACATGCTCCAGTGGCTCATCGTCTATGTTAGCCACTAATGCCGAAAATTTCATATCGTCGCTTGAGATCCCACTGTATTGGAAGGCGTTGTCGCATTGCGCTATCCGCAAGCGCAAACTTCTTCAAAAAGGTGATAGACGCAGGGCGACGCGAGCTACTTTCACCGCCGAAGTCGATGAGTCATCGCCAGAAATGTCAGCCAGCATCCTTTACACCAGCGGGAATGAAGAAAAAGTTCGGGTTCCAATTTATATTTAACGCTGGGTTTCCACATACGAGTGGTATTTTTAAAGATATTTATTCACACGAAGAAAACGATATAAGATTAGATAAGAATTATAAGAATACAAGTACATTAAAACAGAAGGAGTCTTTTGCATTGCAGCATGTGATAGCGAGGCGAGACAAAACGGTTTTGGGGAAAGTCTTGTTTTTAATTTTTAAAAGAGATGTCAATTGAAGCTGAGTTGCAGCGTCCGTTTTGCAAAAGAGCAAATGCGCTTTTGCAAGATCCGCTTCAAAGCCTCTATGGTGCCACTTAGTCCACTACATTCCTATCTCAAAAACAGAATGAGACAAGGAAAAAAAGGTGATTTACAAAGATGTAGATCATCAGCGATTTAGAATTTAAAGAATATTAATGCTAAGAATAGAACGAATAAAAAGCGCATTTGTTTTTTTCGTGATTTCCTACACTGCGATGTCACAAAATTTGAATGGAAGAGGAAATGATAATCTTTCATTCAAAACACGATACTGCAGAATAGTACGGAGATATTTCTTCTGATTTCCAATAAACGAGACAGTGGTTGAAACCTCGAAAGTTGCATCCTTGTACTGATTGTCATTATAAACAGAGTAGGTAATATGTTGATTATACAAAATAGTGTTACATCAATTCAATGCAACTTGCACTTGTGGTCGAAATTTTTGCAGTATGCAGATACGTAAATAGACAACTGACCTGCTTTCTTGAGCTTACTAAAAGAGATATCTTGAGTTTTTGTTATGCTGATGCTGGTGGTATTGGAACGATTTTTCACAATTGAGTATTGCGAGATAGTTTTACTATATGGTAAATGTGGACGCAAGTCACAATCCTCTGCAAGATTGTACCTACAACGTCTTCCTGCAGGCCCGAATTCCTACCATCAAACCACTCTAACTATTGTGAGATATTTAATGGAGACAGGCTGCATGATTATTCAAGATCGTTCTAGCAAGCCAGCTAAGGTAAGATGGCAATTTCAACTTGATGAAGTATTAGCATACGTCAGTGATATTCAAAATGTGTAACATGAGAGAGATCAGTGAGCATTGTTACCCCTCAAAAAGTTTGGAAAATCCTAAGCGAATTAGGAGCTGATCTTTTTCGGCCAAAGCCTCAAAAGGTTTTTTTTTTTTTTTTTTTTTTTTTTGACAGGGATACTAAGCTATACTATGTCTGGCGCTAATTCATCATGAATTAGATAAGGTCCAGCTAACATTCTTATCAATTATAGTGTGGATGGATGAGATATGCTATTCATGGATTGTCATTTACATTTGGCAAAGCACCCCATTACTGGATGTTGGAAATTCCTAGATGTTTTTACGATGTTTGACATCCAAAGCGATTTGCTATTAATATTTATTGTGCAATTTATAATAACAAGTTGATAGGCCCAATATTTTACGATGACACATAAACAGGTGCATGATATTTACAACTTCTTCAATAATTAACACTAGATTTTTTGGAGAACCAGTTCTTTGATCCTAGAAATCCATGGTTTGATCATGACGGCACACCTGCTCATAAGACATTTCCAGTAAAGCAGTACCTCGTAAAGAAAGCTGGAAAACAAATTGGGCGTTGTGGTTTTGAAGATTGGCCTTCACATCTCCCTGATCTGATTCCATATAATTTTTTCGTTTGGTGATACCAGAAACAGCAGATGTATGCGCCCCTCCACAAACATTATAGTACCTTAAACGAAGAATTATGGATGCTTATGCCAATGTGTCACTTTCTATGACCCAACGTGTGCACTTTCTATGATCCAAAGGTGCCATCGCAGCTAACAGTAAAAAATTCGAAAATCTCAAATAAAGGTATATTTTATAACTAGTTATTTTTTTTTCTTTCTTGAATCGTTTTGTCACTTCACAGTGCAAGAAATCGTGAAAGACAAATTAATTTTTCAACCATTCTATTCTTATCATTAATGTCCACTATGTGTCTTCGTAGTTTTCCATGAGGTGTCACCGTAAAGGCTTTATTCTATAGTACATGGCTATTTTACCTACCTAGACACCACTTTTATGAGTATAGCAGAGCTATTTTGATGTTAAGAGGGTGGCAAGGAATTTTCGTGAGCATACTGTATATGCATTGATATATGAATGATGGACTAATATTTGACTTGTTATTCTTCTGGGTTGATTTCATTTGGAGGGATATAAAATAGCAAACATATGGGGATGATTTCTTTTTTAGATATAGAAACTGTATTTTTACTATATCGAAATTAAATTCAATAATTTGTTTAATTACTTCTGCCATTTTTGTGAGGTTAAAAATCATAAAAATATTTTGTATTGAAATAAGTAATTGAATGCATTTTACTTCTAAAATTCTATATTTTTATAGATAATTTTTTTATATATGTATTAAAATTTTTTTGTAATTCTATGGCAGAATTCTAAAAGAAAAAAAAAATTCTTTTGAGAATTTTTTGTTAATTTTCAACTGAATTTAATTTTATCCTAAAAGCTATATTCTCCAACCGTCTATTTTTTGTCATCACTAATTTGGATATGTACTAGACAGAAAGTTCTCAGAAAAAAAAAATCTTTTCTGTTAATATTTTTTACAAGAACTTGATCAAATCTTTATTAAAAATATGGGTAATTGGTATCAGTACAATAAAGTCTAACTATATGCTAAGTTCTTTATTATTTGGAAATAAATCCTCTTATTTCCTTTGTTACTTTTTTCACATTAAAATATACTCACTATTTTTCCATTTAGGTCGTAGTTGGTGGTTCTGTGATAATACTAAAGACTTTAATTCAAAAACAACCTGTGATGATGTTGAAGGTTTTGGGGAATCTGTAAATACCATTGCTGAAGCTTTTAAATCTCAGGTAATTAAAGAAAATAGTTCTTTCTGTTTTTTCCGAAAAAAAAGTATATTTGGTAAAGGAGCTAAAAATGTTCCTTGCAGAAAAAGAATCAGCTGTTGTTAATATTCATAATTTTTTATATGATTGTTTTTATTAACTTCAGAAATTTAATCTCAGTATATTGCCTCAATTAAAGATATTTTTAAAAATTAGAATCGTTTTTTAAATAATATTTTTTTAAAAAATCATGTTTGTTGAAAAGAAAGAAAAAAAAAACTTAAAATGCAAACAAAACTTAAAGACTTTAACTCGCATACATGAAAACAAAATCTTTATTTTAGGGTCTATCATAAAATAAAAATCACTTCAACACATGTTTATAAATAATTGAAAGTGAAGAGCTCAGTTAAGAAGTTCTTATCTTTGAAAAAGAGTGTTAAAACTTGTAAATTTGTTTTCTTAAACAGTTTCCATTTGCCATATTTTTATCAGTTTTCTTTGCGAGTTTTATTACTTTCCTCTCTGACCTGTCCCCCTCCCTTCCCGAAATAATGAGTTCCTGAAATTAATTTTTTAAAATTTTCCTTTTATATGGAAAAAATCTATTTGCAAATAAATAACAATGTTGTGTTTGGCTTTAATATAGAATTGAAGCTAATTGACTTTACTCAAAACATGGATAAAAAAATTCATTCAAAAATTTGCATGTTGCATTCCTTCAAGCTCTTTTTTTTTTTTTTTTTTAAATTTTCCTTGCTTGTTGCTCTGTATCAAAAAGTTTTCTTAAATAAATTATATTTTTCTATCATTAATAAATCATTTAATGTATTGATACAGTGCTGTTGTTGTCCCCCTGTTTGAGGGTTAATTGCAAAAAGTAAGAAATAATTAAAAACAACCGATACATTTCAAATTATATAATACAATTCACTAAAACCCTTAAAAACATTCAATATCTTAAAACATTCAAAAGAAAAATTTAAAACACAATTTCAGCATCAGACTTCCCTAAAGATTTAAACTATTGTGGCAGCCAGTTTTGGTACCTCAGGGGTTGTACATGATTTCTAGCAGCTGATCAATGATTCTGAGTTTAAATAAAAACTAAGCACTCAAAGATATGTTTTGGCATGAGCATTTTTTTACAGTGAATGGATGATCTTGTTTTGTCTAAAGGAATTTTCATGTCTTAATAGTGATTTGTTCTTGATCTAGCTATTATGGTTGTAATATTAATTTATTCAGTCAAAGTCTGTTATAAGTGGCATCTTAGTCTTAGTCTTCATGTCTGTTACAATTGGCCACTGCATTTCCGTTTGGGGATAGTGGATTCATCAGTGTAACTAGGCGTCTTTAGCCAATGAATCAACACATTCATTTCCCTCCATATTTATATATGCAGGCACCCATTGTAACACAGAAGATTTTCCCTTGTTATATAGCCATTATAGAAATACATTTATTATGGATGTGAGGCTTTTCTCCATTTCTGTTAATTTCCAAAACCGAACGACTCTGTAATTCAACTGACACAAATCGTCAACCAAGTCTCTTACCAACATATTTCAGCTCGAACCGTGTGCAGATGATAGGAATGCATAGTGGAGTATCTGTGAGGAACCCACTCATTTCTGCCTGACACGCAAAAATTAGTTTGCAGTGGTGTCGGGAAAGAAGACACTGGGCGTCTGAGGATGGCAAACGGTTAATATGATCAGATGAATCATGCTACACTTTATTTTGCACTGATGGAAGACGTCGAATTTGGCGAGAGTCCCACGAAACCATGAATCCATCTTGTCTTACTCGCACTGTGCAAGAGTCTGGGGGGGGGGGAGGTATCATGATATGGAGCATGTTCTGCTGACTTGGAAGTGGTGCCCTGGTGTTCCCCGAGGGTGAAAAAACAGCCGTGCCATACCTAGATATACTAGAAGATAAAGTGCATACTGCACTGTTGCATTTTTATCATGATGGCAACGGATACTTCATGGACGATAATTCAACTATACATCGTGCCAGAAGTGTTCAAAATTGGTTCGCTGAGCATCAGTCTGACTTCCAACACCTTCCCTGGCCACCGCATAGCCCGGATCCTAACCCCATAGAAAATTTGTGGGATATGGCGGAAAGACGCATCTGATAGCACTCGCCTCTTCCATTTAGTTTACAAGATCTAAAAAGCTGCATAGCCAATGCACGGTATTCTATGATTGTAAATGCACTCCAGAAGCTTGTTGACTCGATGCCCAAACGAATAAGAGCAGTTACCCGTGCAAAAGATGGTCCAATAAGATATTGATCATAGGTTTCTAATTCATTAGCCAGTGAGTATATTTATCTTGGTATAATGTACTACTCGGTGCTTTTTTTTCTTGACTTCTATTTGTGAGCATTAAAAATATCAAAACAAAAAATTGCATTAAAAGAAAGCTTTGCTTACAGAGTCTTATTAGCTTCTTTTTTTAAAGAATTAAAATGCATTAACAGTTTATCAGCCTTCAGTAATATAAAAGATGAATGGCTATAAAGCTCCAAGGCTTTAGAAATGGATTTTTATTTCAATTATTATGATTTTACAAAAGCGATTTCATTACCTTCTTAAATTAGCAATACACGCATGCTGCCTACAGCATAACGTATATTAATAGAATCAAAATTAGAAAGACAAAATAAAAATATCGAAGTGAAACAAAAAAAATTATATGCCTTTTAATGAAATCGAAGAATAGAATTTTCCAATTCCATTCACATGAAAGCACATGACTTCTAGATATCCTAGTAGTGATCACTTCTCCCTCACCATTTTCTATTTTACCGGTAAATAAAAAAAACAATATTTATTTTTTATTTTTCCGAATAGAGAAACGCCTATTAAATTTCCAACAGCCATTGTATCGATTTAGAAATTCATTGTTTCATGTCTGTGCTTTTTGATACACAGATAAGTTATTAATGTTCTACCATCTCTCTTATGAGAAGTATGCTTGATATAAAATATATTTCGTCATTTGCAGAATCAGTATCCTATTCCCTACACTCTGAAATTTTACATTTGTAATTTAATTACAATTTAGTGTGTTCTTTTGCACGAAATTTTTATTGCAGCTAAATTTCGCTATTAGCATATTAATGCATCCTGCTTCAAAGCTCAATATATAATTTAAACTGTATTAATTAAACTCCTTTTTCTTAAACTGTCTTTTATTTTAACCCTTTCTTGGGTCGTGGGAAGTATGCTTACCACCAATTTCATTAACCTTTGTGTGAAATTATGTAGGTTGGAGTAAGTTTTGGCAAATTTTTCAATGTCATACTTCAGTTTCTTGTCTCGCACTAATAAATGGTATACCTTGATTTGTTCCTTAATTATCAATTAACACAATTAATTATTAATCAAAATATATTTATCTGGTTAATCAAAGATGTATCTAATATGCTAAATGAATCTCTTTCATTAAGCCAGCCTCAAGCTTAAAAGTATTTTAATATACTGTGTCTAGAAAAAAGTGGCAATGTAAAGAGCAAATTCGTTTCCTTAAATTTTCTGTGAAGTCGAACACATATTCAATCCAAGCATGCGCATAATTGCCTAATGGTCATTAATGAATTTGGTAAAATTTTGCGTCCACATAAGCATTTTTTTTTATTTATAAATTCTGAAGATTTATGTTTTTTTAAATTTGGCAGTGTGTTAAATCAATGAAAAAGGGAATATTTAGTAAATACCATAGATAGTAATTTTCTGTATTTTTTCAGGTAATTCCATTTTTTTCGGAAAAACTGTTTGCCAAAAATTTCAAATACTTTCTTTTCCTTTTTATTTAGATTTCGAGAGTAAAAAAATATTAGATGCTATAAGTGTTTTTCTGCAATTTCAATTAATTCCTGTATGGCCGGTTTTTAGAAGTAGTAAAAAATAAGCATTTTGAAATACCGCAAACCTTGATGAGTTATGTTAATGAATGTACTGTTGTATGATTTTGAAGATCGGAATTTGTATTCAAAATATTTCTTAACCACTTTTTCTGAATAGCTGTCATATAAAAAGCATTTCAAATAATATAAAAACAATTTAAGAAAGGTTTATACCCGAAATACAATGTGGATATTAATCAAATTTTTCCAGATATTCCATTTAATACAATACATACTTCAAATGGAATTACAAATAAGTTGCTTAATTTTTTAATCTAAAATTGTTTTTAATTTAAACTTTTTTAAATGTGCATGTGTGTGTGCACGCTTAAAATGCATGTAGGACCTAACTATACTATTTTTACATTTGTGTCTCGTTCTATTGTTTTTTTTAAATATTCATATCTTTAAAAACTTTTCTTTTCGAATTATAATCATTTATTTAAAAGAAAAAATATCTATATTAATTCTGTCTTTTGTCCTTTATCAAGTACGATATTCATCTATGTGATATCGTGCTTTGATGAAGGAGTACATAAGACAGGCATGTTTTCGATTTTCTTGCCACATTGTAGAACAATAAAAATGATGTTATGCATTTTTACTATGTGAAACTACATTTCTGTTGAACTGATTGAATGAGGAGAAACAATTTCTTTTTTAGCTACTTCTTAAAACCTTACTTTTTTATTCGCCCTTTCAAAAAAAAAGAAAAAAAAAAAGGTTTTTTAATAGTTTATTTTATGGTTAACAAGGAGAAAGGGAGGAGACAACCTATTTTGTTAATATGATCAGAGCATCAAACATTTTCTAAAGATAAATGAAAGAAACCAATGAAAACTTTGATTACTTAAAAAATAAATTATCCATTTACTATATCCTTTATGTTAAAACTTCTTTGAGAATTCTAAAATTCTTCTATTAATTTTTAGGGACCTTTTGATGGAATTCTAGGTTTTAGTCAAGGAGGTGCTTTTGCTGCTTTGATTTGTGCATTAAAAGAACACCAAGGTTTGTAAATTAATTGATAAGGCTTTCAATTGCTAATTTAAATAATCATTGTATTATTTTGGTGGTGATTGTACTTCTATTATGCTAAAGCATATTCTTATTTTTAAAAAAATAATATGAAATGATACAATTTGTTTTGTCTTTGGATTCATCCTTACTTATACAAAAGAACTGAAAGAGAAAAAATAAATGGTGAATATTTTAAGTATGAGAAGAAAAGTAAGTATGAATGAAATCCTTGTAATCTTCTTAACATCGTTGTGCATATTCAGACGATTTAGAGACAGTATGAAACATGATTTTCTGCAGTATTTTTAACATAATTCCATCATTTTTTCCTATTTACTGGTCAAAACTGATTTTAGTTTAATATTAAAAATGGGATATCAAAACTTTTTGTTTGACTGACTATCCCATACTAGTACAAATGCAGATTATTTATTGCTATGAAATATGCTCATCTATTCATAAACTTCAAAACTGCTAATAAATAGAAAATAACATTGAAATTATTCCAACTTCTAATATGAAATATACTTACATGATGCACATTAACTAGTGTGTTGGAATTTTAAATGGTGTTTATACTATTTGATTTTGAGTCTGTGGTGTATCTCCCCTTTACTGCTTATATTATTGTGCCCTAGCTCAGTGTGAAAACAATATGCAATTAAATTTCTTTTAGTGTGTATGCTTATCATACTATTGCAATTTCATGTTAACTTATTTTCTTTGGAAATACAAAATATGTTGAACAAATTAATTATTTGCAAATATTCAAATGAAATTGTGCAAGAATTATCAGTAATAAAATGTTACTGGAATAATGTGTTTCCTTAAAATTGAATTATCATTCAATAATAGACAGTTTTGGGGAATTGCTTTGATTACAAACATGCTATAGTATTATTATTTTCCTGTCTTAGTGAGCTTTGCAGTAGCATCACAGTGATGATCACAAAATAGACATACTGCTCTGAAATTCAAATTAGGTGGCCAATTATTGTGATGGTATAATTCAAAAGCTGGCTGTACGATATGACAGTAACTTAATATTATTGAAAATTATATTAAAAAGTGATTAGGTATAGAAGTTTTCGTGCTGAAATGAAATTGATTAAATAAAGCACAGTTGCATGTTTTTAATTTCAAAATGGTACTTTAAAAAGTGTTTGTTGTTACTTATGGCACTTGCCATGGGCAAACCCCCTGCTGATACAACAGCAGATTTAAGCCGAAAGGAGCATCTCTTGTTTTTGAAGTAGTGCCAACTAGGGCCAAGAGTACGACTTAGCTACACACTCACCACATTTGCTTGCACAGCCCCTATTTACAGGGGGGCAGAGTCACACATCTCACAGATATCACACAGAACAACCATGCCTGAACCCCGACTCCCAGAACATGAGGAAGACTTGTTACCTCTGTGCCAGAAAACCAGCACTTTAAAAAGTACACCTCATATTTTAACAAGATAGTGAAGTGATATCTGGTTTTAGCTAATATCAAATTTAAAAAAAGTTTTACAGGCCGTAACATTTTTTCATTTGATGAGAGAGGTTTCTTTGGAGATGTTCTTTATAGGTAGTTCATTAGCCCATATTTCCACATTTGTGAAGTCATGAAAATACACCCTCATGTTCTCAATTAGCATCCAAATAGAGTATTGTGTAGGACTAGAAGTTAATAAGATATATTGCCAGAAATTTGAAGCATTATAGAAGCATTCTTACCTTTTATTGATATGTAATATTTATCCTTTCTAACATCTGGTTTAATTATATAAGATGTCAGCTGCTACAGAGCTATATCTGTGAGGATCTACAAAGAATCTTTAATTGATTCCATAAAATTTGAGAAATGAGCTAATATTAAATATCTCTAGCTGAAAAGAGTTGACGAGATAATGTCTGCTTCCGCAATAATATTTGAAAAACATATTATTCAAGTTGATACAATGCAGCTTTTCAAGAGAATAATGTTCATTTTACTTTCATATGACAGTTTGCTAGATTTTACACATTGAAGCTGGTAAAAACATTCATAATTTTATTTAATATTAATGGCATTATGATAAAGACAAAGAAAGAAAGAAAAAAAAGAAGTATTTTATTATGTCTGATACAGTTTCAGAACGTTCAGTTTTTTACATTGGCAACTTCCAAGGTGTTCTTGATGAAGGGGCTCGTAATGTTGCATGGCCATAAGGAAGAGATCATATATAAAAGCATCTTATATAATCATTATAATGATGTAGTAACAACTATTTTTAATAAATGCACCGAATGTCTTGTGTGTACTCAAACTTTAAAATTGCAAGGGAACTTGAGAAAAAGTTCTTCGAGATAATTTTTAATGAGTTTTAATTTATTCATAAAAAATTCTAAACAATCTGTGGGGCATTTCTCTTGGAAAACACATGTACACACAACATAAAATGTTGATGTGCCTATTGTCTGTGTTGCACTAGCATTTGAAAAAAATAACAATTTAATTTAATTGCAGCTGTTACTCCTAATGATGTATTTGTTACCATACTTAAAGAGGGTAAAAGTTATTTCATTTTAATTAGTTAAATTAGTTTTTATTGTTCTCAAGATCTGCAGAATTTAAATGCTGTGACCAATTGCAAAAATTCCCTTCTTTTCCTTTGGGCAATTAGTTTTTGTGGCATAGCCTCAAGGATCTGTAGAAAGGGAAAACTGCTGGCAGGTTCTTTATAAAATATATTTGCTCAGTCTCGAGGAATGTAGAAGAAAGCTACTTGAGTAAGATGAAAGTTGACTGTTTTAATAAACTAGAGAGTCAAGCTTAAGCTGTTGCTATCTTCTCCATGTTACTTTTATCTTCGGAAATTGTATATCAGCACTTACATTAAATGCAAATACAGCTATAACACTGTTTGAATAAGCCAACTTGGAAATGGAAATAAGCAGATAAATCTTTGACATTCATATTCACTACCAAAGGATTAGAATGAGCTAAAATAGTACTTTTAATTATTTGTAAAGGAAGTAAAGTTTGTGGATCAAACTACTTGTGTATAATTGTCAACCTGTTTTGCATAGTATGCTGTGAAGCTGCCAAGAAAAAAGCTATGCTGGCTTAGAAGCAACAAATAATGATGGAAAAGATTGTTTCATGTAGTAAAAACCGAATAATTATAATGAATACTCTTGACAGAAAAAAAAATGTGTATTGTGCAATAAAAAAAACAATAAAATATAGTTCAAGCAATTTCTCATACTTTCAGTATTTAATAAGTTTCCCTTTATTGCCAAGTTCTAACTTTTTGCAATTGTCAGTAGTTTCGGACTTTTCTGTTTAGGAAATACATTTTTGGTAGATATCTTTAAAATGAAATTATGATTTTAAAATCGTTTTGTTCCATATTTGCTTTTATTTACAAGACTAATTTGTGAATATATCTTTTACATAGGTACAGAATACTTGTACAGTAATAGTTTAGTCTTGACTATGCTTCATTTCATTGTACATGCTGGGTAAGAAGTTCGTAAAAACTTTTAAAAATTATAAAACCTGGAAAATTACGTAAAATTAAAAAAACGGTCTGCAGATTTAGCTTCAGTAAATCGCGTGATTTTTCTTAAGGTAAGATGGAAAAAAGTAATGAAAAATATCCGATATATTGCATTTCGTCAATAAGAGAAAGGAAAGACACGAAAATAACTTAAATAATGTTACCAAATCATTTATTATATCAATATGTGTTCCACATGTCCACCATCACTGGCGATAGCACATTGCAGCCGTTCGTTCACAAAGCTAGCAATGGCACAGTGCAACATGTCCGGCTGCATGCATGACAGCTGACACGAAAGATTGCATGGGCGGGATCGATACAGCTGGGATTTTAAATTTCACCATAGCTAAAAGTCTGCTGGTGTCAGATCTGGGGACAAGGGAGACAAGAAAACTTTGCTCCTGTCAGTTTCCCATATACAACTAGCCCCTGTTGCTGATTTTAATCTAATGTTTTCATTTCGGTTGCAACGCGCCGAAATGGAAACATTAGATTATTACATTGCATTGTGCATTAGACTTGGTCGTCCGGGCCTTACACGATCCTTAAGTGACCCAGTTTCCTGAAACCGCTGAACAAGTTTTATAAGGTCTGCCACTGTTAAAGACCCTTTACCAGTCTTCACATGTTTCTAAAGGCTGAGTTTACGCAATGCAACAGTCGCTAATTCCTGGTTCAAGTAAAACAGCTTCAGCAACGAAGCTTTATCTTTCCCACTTAGCATGATTGTTCACTCCATGCAACGAAGAACTGCTTCTGGATCAAGAGCGTAAATATTTATAATCGCTTGTCTCATTTGCTTATTTCCAATTAAGTCATTCGTACCAGCGCCATCTGTTTTTTCTTATTTTAAGAAAATCCTGTGATCTATAAAGGTTAAACCTGCATCTTTTTTGGTTATTTTTTTTCGGGTTTTGTGAATTTTTAAATTTTTTATGGACTTTCTGCCTATCCTGTAAAATAATGCATTGATACATGCCACGTTCAAGAAATCAATGCCATATCAATCAATTTAACTTTGTTAATATGTTTTAAAAGAAGAAATAAAAAAAAATGGAAATTATCATTAAAGTTATTTAATTTGAAACTAAGGTGTAATAGTTACATTATTATTAAAAAAAATTCTCCCTTTGGAAGGAAATGCAAAGAATTCAATTTTTGTTGTAGACCCTTTTTAGTAAAAGATGACCTTGCTTAAGATATAGCTTTGAGACTGGTTGCAAATTCTTCTCTTATTCTGCAGGTTATTTTATTTATCAGTATTTTTCTGGTTTATTGGTTTTTTTTCTGGTTGTAGTTATCTAGGCATTCAACAAAATCTTATTATTTTTTTAGACTCATGTGATGGCTTGATTCTTGCAATATGTTAATTATGATTTCTTTTAAAATTAAATAATAACAATGAATACTCAGTTTTAGATATTTCTTAGTTTTTACTTTTAATTTTCAGAATTTGAACACGACTTTCACTTTGTTGTAATAATATCTGGTTTTCGAAGTATTGCCAAATGCCATGAGTATCTTTACTCAAAGCCAATAAATAAAGAAAGCTTACACATTATTGGAGAAAATGATTCATGCATATCAAAAGGTAAGATAATGTCTCTTAATAGGTAAGATTCCTTCATTTTGACAACTTCTGGAACATGCCAAGTACTGTTTGTTATGCTCCTTTTATCCAAATAAATACTGTCTCAGCAGATTTTAAAAGTATTTAAGCTGATAAATGATGCGAAATAAATATCGGGAGATATTTATTTACGGATAGTGCAATGAAAGTAATAGTTTAATTGTTCTTCCTTTTGTACACATATGTCAACATCCCCCCCCCCCCCCAACCATCCGTTTTTAGAACGAGAAGGCCTTTAGCTGATTGGAACATTTGCTTCTATTAAAACGCTGCGCTTAACGCGGCTATATTAAAATTAAATGATGGTTTATTTTCATAACATTATTCATGTGATTTCCCCCTCCCTTACTATACACCATTGGCGACCAGTATATCTGGATAATTTTTAAGCTGTTAAATTATTAATGGGGAATGCAATTTTTTATATTAATCTTTTTTATATGACTAGTAAACAAATTCAATTGAATCAGTTTACTTAAAATCAAAACATGTACTACTGAGTTAATGATTGGCAAAAGCACAAGATTGAATATTTTGATGAATGAGTTAGAAATCCATTAAAACATTTCAGAATAGTCTGTGTCAGATTAAATTTATAATTAAGAACAGGGATGCACAACCTATGGCCCGCGTACCCTTTGAAGTTGGTTCGGAATTGTTGTTAATAAAATAAGACTAATTTAAAATGAAATGAGAGTTTTTCAAAGAAAGAGGAAAAAAATCTGATGCGAAAACGATTCTACATCAGAATAAATAATTTACAGTTGTTCATTAAGTTTATTTACTTTTTACTACGCAGCTTTTCAGCTTGTTCCCTTCATGGCTACCTGCGAGTGAATACGAGTTTTCATATAGGGGAAGCTCGCGGACGTGAAAAATATCCACTTATGAAAATATAGTTTGCGGATCAAATTCAAATATTGCTTAATGCATTTGATAATTGATTTTCGGATTTTGAAAAGTGTCTAACAAAAATTGATGTATTTTCTCCATTTTCTGTTGATGTAAATCTACTGGCTGAGAGTATGCAGTTGGCCTTAATCGATTTACAGAATTCTGATTTTTTTCAAAAATCAGTTCAAAGTAAAACCGGTTTTAGAATCTTATAAAGACTTACCCGAGGCATTTTCGTGCTTAAAGCAAAATGCAGCAGCATGCGCAACTTTCTTTGGTAGTACTTACATTTGTGAGCAAACTTTCTCACTAATGAATTTAAACAAATCAAAAATAAGAAATAGAATAGATCAAAGAGAACCTCTCTTTTGATCTACGTATTGCCACAACCGATCTTAATCCCAACATAAAATCAATATCCTCAAATATTCAGTCCCAGTCATCTCATTAATTCTTACTAATTTTGATATTTAATTTTTTCTCAAAATTTAAATTATGTTATTAATTAGCATTTTATACATAGTTTTTTTCTTTTATATCTTTGTAAACCATGGTTGTTGTTTTTTTCAATTTCGATTATTATATCAACTGACTGCCTTAGAAATTAATACTCTTGCTACTTGTCCATATTCAAATAATATTGCCTAAAAAGTATTATTAATAATTCTTGGAGCTTTTATGTGCAGAGAAAAAGGCATTGCATTGCAATGGCTTTCTAGCTCTTTATCAAAGGGTTGACCCTTTCTGAAGTAGTCTTTCTTTCTTTTTTTTATGCCTATTAACAACAAAGTTTGTTAATTGTGACAGTATATAAGTTACAAAATATTAGCATTTTTTTTCTTGTTTGCTGGGTTTTTGAAGACAGTCACCTTAAGTGCAGAAACATATTCAAATGTAGCATTGTTTTTAATTAACATTGTAGTTATTTTGATAGTTTAAACTTAAAATGCTTTTTTAAAAAGCCAAAATTGCATTTTCTTTACATCATCAGGATTTTAAAAATGAGCATTATTTTAACAGAAGATTAAATAGCTTTTGGGCGTGGAATGAAATGACAGATTTGATTACATCAATTTATTTTACAAATTTATTTATATATTCAAATCTAAGTAAGTTTTTATAAATTCTGAAATTGTTTTCCTTGAAGAAAAAAATGAAATAAAAATATAATTATTTTAATTCTTCTAGAGTAAAATTTGTTCGTTTATAAATTTTCCTTTTTTTCATAATATATATTCTGAATATAATTTCATTTTGAAGGATCAAAATGTAGTTAATCTGATGTAAAAACCATATGGAAGGTATCAAAACCAAAAGAAACAAATATTGACCTTAAGAACAATAAACAATTACTGAAACTAGGAAAAGAAAACATTTATTTTTTTGCAATCGATAAAAGAATATTACTATTTATAAGTGTGGCTTCTAAACCTCTTTTGAACTGAAGTTTATGATTTAATAATACTTTATTATTGCAATGGGCTTGACTAATTCTAATATTTTGAACTGAATTAGTATGTAATTCAATTCTTTCTTGTTCCTTTGGATTTCCTATTAGAATTAGTTTATAATCTATATTTGATTTTTTTCTTTAAAGTGAAAACAAAGCTAAAACTACTTTTTTTATTTTTAAGTAATTTTGTTTGTTAAGAATGTTTAGATTTTGCCTTTTAGTGAGCTTGATTAAATAACTTTGTAAGGTCCTTAATTCACTTAAGAATTTCATCATTGTAAATCGTTTCCAATCATAAAAGTTTAACAATTTTTCACGTTTTTGAATTTTAAAAATAAGTTAATCAACATTATTTAAAAAATAACAATGAACATTATTATAGTATTTATTAGAATTTCATACGTTCTATTTCTTCACAATGTATTATTTATTAAATTTAATAAATATATGTCAAAGTTTTACAAAATTATTTCCTATGTGCCAAATGCTTTCCAATGCCAGCCCTGAATTTTAAGTGCCTTATCGTTGTTCTGACAGTTTACAATCAGAAGAAATAAATAAAAATCTAATTAAATGAAATATTTATGCAAATGCTACATGTTAAAATTATATTAACTGTACTACCTATATATTTGTTTAAAAAAATTGAAATATAATATTGTGATATGTGTGTTTTTCCTTTTTTCCCCCTAGATCGAAGCGAAGAATTAATTCCTCTTTTCAAGTCATCGTCTGTTGTTTATCATGATGGAGGACACTTTGTTCCTTCTAATAGCACTGTGAAGGCTGACTATCTACCATTTTTCAAAAATATGCGAAATGTAAATAAAGACAGTAGTTAAGATATCTTATGATTTCTTAGCTTGTTAATTTTTCTTAAAGTGTAACAGTATTTTCTTGTGTGTGTGTGTATTTGTTCTTGTTATATTGATACCTCGTGATAATCGCTAGGAAATATTGAAGGTCATTTACAAAATTTAAAGTAGTTGTCACTTTTAAAAGGCATTTTTGCAATAGAACATGGGGGCGGTGCAAACACAAATGACGACCACTTCATGGGAAATCTTTACCGACGGAAAAAAAAGGGCAGAATTAAAATTAGAGAAAGAAAAGAATGATAAACTACACTCAGGTTCATAAATTAAGGATAATGCTAGTTCAGGAAAGGGAAGAGTCAGAAGCGAAACAAATGTGACTTATTGGTAAAGCCTATTTCCTATTTTTTAAATAAAAGGTAAGGAGCAAAAAAGATGCTATATGTTTGATATATATATATATATATATATATATATATATATATATATATATATATATGCTCCTTGGAGCAAATTGCAAAGAAAAAAAATCTATTTACGAAAACCAACATTACGTAGTTGGTATGATGGTTAATATATTGTATGTCTTCCAGACGATGCAATACAGTCAGTGGAACGCCTAGGCATGCTGAGTATCAAATTATCGATCTAATCTTGGGGAATAAAAACCACCCATTAAGCAATGCTCTCTGAAATTCCGGTAGACATGTAGGAGGAGAAGTTGACGGACTGCCTCTCATCTGCCAAGCAAATTCCACACGTGCTTTATTGGATTCAAGTCCGGTGAGAATGTTGGCCAGTTCATATCCTCCGGTCGAAGACATTCGTTTACGATGTTTGCATGGTGAGGACGGGCGTTGTCATTCATAAACACGAATTATGCGCCCATGGCATCCCGAAACAAACGTACATGGTGTTCCAGTAGGACATCCCGATTGGTTTGTCTTGTCATGGTTCCAAGTTAAATTTGCAGGTCATTTCTGGAACCCAGAATAATTCCTTTCCAAAGAAGAAATCATTCTCTACCGAAACGGTGTCTTTCAATTATGTTATCTTGGTGATAACGAGCACCTGGCGCTCTCCAAATGAAAGCTCGGCGAGAATCAGACTGCAAGCAAAACCTGACCTCATCGGAAAACATCACACTTGTGATGCGGTGTCCACAATGCGTTCTCTCTACTCCAGGCTAACCGCAGATGACGGTTAGTTGCAGTTAGCGGAACCCATCTGACAGGCCTACGAACATACAGAGCAATCTGCCTTAAGCGTCTGTACACGATCTGCATCGAAATTGTCGTACCATTGCCGGAAGAGTTCTGATGAGACAAGTCTGATGCTGTGGTTCATCTGTTTCTTATGGCAGTAACTGCCAAACACCAGTTCTCATTCGACGTTGTAACTTGGGGGCGACCTGTGCTGTAACGTCTACTCACATTACTATCATCGTGGAATCGTTGCCAAAGCCTGGATATGACACTGAGCGATTCCAAGTTAATCGGATGCTTCTAACTGAGTACGGCCGATAATTCTACCCCTTAAAAAATCATCCAATGCATCCTTTGTGTTATAACTATGTGTTATTGCAGTGAAAGGCTTATAAAGCGTTTGCGAAGAATTTTACTTTTTTGCCTGTATTCCTTTTACATCATTCACTTACACTCTCGATATTTTAGGTACTATCAGTGTCATCTGGTGGCGTCCTGTAATTTGCATTTGATTTTTGAAGATGTGTGTAGTCATTTTATGGATATGCTCATATGATATTTGTATTTTAGAGTTTGATTTCCGCTTGACTCTGAATTATCTTTAATTTATGGACATGAAGGTAGATAAGTTTTACAGCATAGATTTCCTGCTATACAAGTTCATTATAGTGCAATAATACAGTTATATGAGTAACAATGTATATATGTATAAAAGAATCCATTGTAAGCCGCTTGGCAGGTTTGGCTCAATATTTAAATAGATAAAATAAATGCTCAAAAGACTTGTCCGAACTTATATATTTTTCGAATATTGTTATTTATTCAACTAAATTTTTGTTCCTTGTATTCTTTAGCTACTCTTAAAGTTTGTAAATGACCTTGTGAAACACTTGTATTTTTTCTGCATTTAATATTATAATATCGGAATTAAGTAAATTATTTTTGTCGTAGAAATCAATGTACTTCTAGAAAATCTGCAAATATGAAGTGATTTTTTCACTATCAATCAATATCGTTAAAGAAGAACATTGATGCTTGTTCATTTACTATTATCAACAGTTGCGTACAGGAACAGTTGAAATGACAAAATATGTACTAGAATTTGCAAAATACTACATCTGAACTCAGTGATAAATTGAGACTTACTATATTTAATTAATTCTTTATTTTGTAAATTGGAAAGGGGAATAGAAGCACTTCTAATTAAATTAGTATCTGAAAAAAATAACCAACAGTGTCAGAAGATATCCATGGGAAAAAGAATCTTTTATGTATGAATTTTCATACGAAGTGACTAAGGAATAACTAATTCGTGTAGAAAGTTTGTATGGGTTTTCAAAAAACAAAAGCATTCTATTTTTTTTTTTGTAGCTACATTAGTACGGGAAAGTTTTTGATATTTTTAGGCATTTTCTTCGATATACTGTCTGATAAAAACTAACTGTAATAAATGTGTTGTAGCCTATTTTGGAAATCCCGATATATCATTTATATAATTTATGGATTGATCGGATATCCAGAAACAAGTCATTTTTGAAATAGAGCATGGAAGCAGAAACATAAAGAAGTTGAGAGTGTTACAGTGGATTTACCTAAAAGGATACATCATATAAAATATAGAGATTTAATGCAATTTCATTTGTAAGAACATCATAATTTAT
>JAOUZG010050968.1:13833504-13849676 GCA_026289955.1 Argiope argentata | reverse complement strand
AAGCAGTAGCGTAACGAGCGTAAGCCGCCCCGATGTTTTGTTCCCATTCCCATTTTTATTTCAAATATGGAAGAAACTTTAGTCATGTCGTTGCTTAACAGAGCTAATATTAGGTGAAACCTTTATCGTACCTCTAAACGTAAACTTCGCGTTTGTTTCGGTTTTGCTTGGACTTCATACTTCATTATTTATGAACTTCATACTTTTTTTTATTCGAGTGACAGTTCCTTTTACTTTCTTTTATACGAAGTATAGATAGAAAAAATGTTGTAATCGTCAAAAAAAAAAAAAAAAACACTTTAACATATTGAGGAATCTTAACGTTTCAGATCTCCCCGAATCCGAAAAAACACATTTTTGGAATTTAGTCTGTCAACAATAAGCCAAAAATACTTGGAGGTAAACGGATCGTATGTGATATGTGATCTTTATGCCAAATGTATAAGATTCTATCCAATTTTTAACGAAATCCAAGTGTTGGAAATTTGTCTAAATTTTCCAGTGCAAACGAACATGAGAATTACAAAGGTTTGGTTAATTAAAGTTTGGTGTGATTTATTTGTATAAGAAATATAATTGCGTATCAAATATTGAAACAAATCTGTCAATGAGTTTGATCGTCGATCGTTCTATACATTTGTAGTAATGTAAACGAGAAAACTATAGTGCAGGGATTTAGATAAATGAAATTATATTAGTGATTTTGTTGCTACGACTGTAGTTCTGTGCCAAATTTTTCTTTCAGTCGGTTTATCAAAAGACATCTAAACTTATATTTGATTTCATTCATTATACTGCGAAGCACAAAATGCTCATAATCGGACCTTGGAAATAAAACTCTTAGCACTCGTGGCATTCACTGCCTTCCCAAGGTCATATCATTCAGTTCTATACCGAAGAAAGGAGGGGTGACATCTTTATGAGGAAGAATATAAAATTGTTTCAAAAATGACACTCCATAATTCCTTTTGATTCTCTATTAAAATGGATTTACCTGACTACATATTCGCTAGAATATTACAACTGAGAATTCTTATTCAAATTTTGAAAACGAAAGTATGGATAGTGATAATGAAGTTTTCATTAAATACTATTCAAAAGCCTTGGATATCAACAATGGCTGAGAAAGAAAACAAATATTAAGTAGTATAATAGAAAATAATGTTCTTCAGTGAGGAGATTTGTTTCCAGGTTAGTTTCAAAATTTCTCTTAACTTCTCTTGAAATAGTGGATTTGTTTTAGCGGTAAATTCTGATTTTAAAAAGGTATATTTCAAGTCTCTTGGCGAACTATTATAAAGTAGTTTTTTTTATTAGCATTTTTCTACAAAAAATTTAATTTTAACTTATTATTAAAAGTTAATGGTCGTTTTTCAGAAACACTATTTTTAAACTGGGAATTAAATTTTCATGTACTTTATTAAAATTGTGAATTTTATGTATGCATATCTTCTTTCCGAATGCAGCTCTCTTTCCTTTTCTTTTTCTTTCTTCTTGACTTTCTCTCTTCCTTCCTTTCTTTCTGTTTGTTTATGATTTTATATCTAGAATGTTAAAATGGAGTCAAATTTTTATCACATTTTTTGCTAATTGCTTGAAATGTAATGTGCACTTCTATTCAAAAAATTAATTTGTGTAAAAATTTAAGAATGCCTAAAATAAAAGTTTTCTTGGTTTACTGTAATTTAAGCAAATTATTTTGCTTAGTCATTTATAATGAAAAGAAATTATTATGTGTTATTTCTGACTTCATATTGTGTAAATGCTTTGTTCGAGCGATTATTTATTTTTACAAGAATGTAATTTTAGGTATCTGTCTGATGTATTTGCACTCATATCATTTTTCAATTATTTGATGGCAATTCATTTATTCAGAATTCCACTTTACATCTTTTCAGAGAGAATTCGAGTAATAATTATTACTCCCTTTCATAAGCACTGTCTTCCGACCGCTGAAACATTTATTTTACTTCCTGCTAAAGACTGTGGAGAACAATTTGAAGATTATTTCAATGATAGAATGGGACTTGCTGTAGCATTCAGGTATCATCAATGATATTTGAACGCTGTGGATGAAATCATATTTCCAGGTGTACATTTGGCGAACTGTATCTATCTTATTCGAGGCAGAATTGTATATTGGCATGAGAAAAAGAGGCTTCTTCATCTTTGGTTTTGAAGTAAGTTTGAAATTAAGAATTTTAGAACCTAAATAAGATATTAGTTTAATGATTTGTAAAATATGTTGCAGCTTATAAGATCAGTTTTTTAAAATCTAATTTTTACTTTTCATGTCTGATTAATTATGAATTAAAATATTTATGATTTATACATGGTCATTAATATTTATAACATGGTTCGAAAATGTGAAATAAATTAGATGAATACAGTGCAAATCACTTGGGAATTTAATTTTTTTTTTAAATCAGTGTTCGTGGTTTGGACTGTGATTTCGATATTAGATTGAATAAATATAGAGATTTATGAGTAACTATTTCACGTTTATCTGTATTGAATAGTTTTATTTAGCATTTCAAGGAAGTGTGGGAGGTATTTTTAGAAAAGGAGTTACTCTTTGGAAGTGATATATATATATATATATATATATATATATAACCGTTATATATGGTTTACACTGCACTTTTTGGTTGAAAAGTGATAATAATTTCTATAACTCGCACTTTACTTATGTCTTTACTTTTTTAATTTCCTGTTGTTATGCTTTTTAAATGCCCTATTAGATTTTATCTTTAACGTGCTACTGGTTTTAGAACCAACTATTAGAGATCTTCTAAATTCATTTGCTTATACTTTATGCAGAAAAGAATTCTTGCTTTTAAAACATTTAATTTATATTTTCTTCTGAAATAACATAATTTTCAGAAGAAAATTTAACAACTTACGGAAATTGTAATTGAGAAACTGACTATGAAGGAAATCCTTTTGCTAAAGAAATTCATTTTATGAATTAATCTCAAAATTTACGGTCTTCACATGAGATTATTTTTGTTCGTTTCACAAGTTCCTGCGATCCGAAAAGTCATTCTGTGAATTTTATGCCGATGACTTGGGAAGATACAGGGCTATTAGAAAAGAACAAGCCGCGAATTCTTACATACAGGACTTTGAATTAACTTCGAGTTTTTTGAATGGACAAGAATTTAATCATGAAATAGGTTTTACAACCTTCATTAAAAACTATTTGGATGATAAAGTTTCTGCTGTGAGGAAAACCTGGCCCAAAAGTCAGCTCTTCTTCATTTTTCTTGTAAGGCAGATTGTTTGGAGATGATTTTAGGATTCCAGAAATGTAATTCTAAATAATTATTGGATGTAGTTCATGTCTTACTTTCAAATTTTATATGTTTAGTTGATTATGGGGGATCCCATATTCCAACTTCTTCATTATGGAATCATTATTTGTTGAAAAATTGAAGCAGGAGAGTGTTATATCTTGCCTTTTTTTGTAATCGAACGGTGGCTGTCTCTTTTATTGTTTCAACGCATTTGTTAAGCTTACAGCAACACCACATTTTTCAATTGATAAAGTGCGCACCAACATTTTCATAACACTCCGCAGCTTCAGAATCCTAGAGCATTCTTGTTTATATATATATATATATATATATATATATATAAATTGATTCTTAAGGTTTTATTAATAAACTTTTTCCTCAGTTGAGCACGCTGTAGTAGCCACTTTGCCTTAATTTTCGCATCATAATAACTGGTGACCTATTTAAATTCAATACTCAAAATTTTAGTATTCAACATTTTGTTTCTTTCCAATGAATTTTTTTGAAGTTACTTCTGGTGTTGTAGAAGTTACTAATAGCCGGATCTGATAAGAGTTTTCTCTTTTTTGGATTGAATATTTGAATTTACCTTTTTTTCTTGTTACTATGACGGTTTCGCAAACTAAATCTAAATTATCTTCGGAAAATTTACCTTCATTGGAAATTGGAGATGATTTCTCTAAGAAGTTTCCAGAATAGCTTTCAGTGCACCTCCCATGGACCATTATCTTGAAGATGCCCCATAAATTACTTTGAAGATGGACGCAGACCTTTGGTTTTTGTGAATGGAGTCGAGTTTCAAGGATCCGTCAGCACGAATAACAGGACGAAATTCCATTGTGCCATGTCGCCCCTTGATTCTCGGGTCTTGGCCCGCGTTGCCGACATAGTTCATGCCCCGGTCGCTAAATATTCGTACCTAAATCTAAAGTCTAGAAATGTAATAAAATTTTTTCTGTCCGGTGATTTTATATTAAAAACTTTTCTAAAATGTAACAGCTTAAGAGATCGATGTCCCTCGTGGTTACTTCAGAGGGTGAGAACTTCGGCTGGCGCTAAGGTATCTGAACAAGTTCTTTAATCCCTATGGATTCAACATTTGCCAGTTCGCATGGAATAAATCTTAGCAGTTAGCGGTAACTATTTGGAATTACTGTCAGAAAGTGCCGATAAAATCGCCGAAGTTTCAGAATCTACCGGAGTGGCATAGAAATTTTAATCGTCAGCCGAAACTGTCTACTACTTGCATCGACAAATCGCAGCATTTCAGGAAGCAATACATTATCTGACCCGCAAGAAGAAGGTAGCAGGTACAGGAGACTTAGACGCCCCAACTCAAAAACACCTAGAAGAAAACGATCCGATTTCCAGTCTCACGGAATGTGTTGGTATCATGCACATTTCAGTGCTAAAGCTAACTGCGTCCAACTCTGCTACTTTCAAGGGAACTAAACGCATCCCATGTTAAGGCGGCGATCGGCGATGAGAAAAAAGTTCACTCACCTATTTATCTATGATAGGATGTCTGGATTCAAGTTTCCGGTGTATACTGGAGTGAGTGTGTTTTCCTTTCCAAGAGTTCTCTTAGTCAAACTCCTAGACCTAATTTCACTCTTTACGTAGTTAACAAGACCGGGTCCTTCCTCTTGGCTCACGTGAAGAAACCCGTCCTGGGAGTTGACTTTCTTCAGCATTACGTTATGCTATAGAACATAAAGAACCATCGGTTGATCAGCATGCTGACATCAATTTCTGTCAAGGGTTCCATCGTGACCAATTTTTATCAAGGGTTCCAATCTCTGTTATGGGCCATCCTTAGGACTGAAGACCTTAAGCGATTTTTATACGTGTCACAAGCCGTTGAACCAGTTCTCATGCTTGGCAAATCTAGACCGCCGACGAAAGAACTATCAGTGCTTGTCAAGGCCTGTCGTTTTTCGCCTGAGAAACTGGTTGCTAAAAAATAGGAAATGTAATTCTTGTTTAGCAAAGATGTTATACGCCGTTGGTCTTCTCCCATCCGCATGATGTTAAAGAAGAACGGTGAGTGCAGGTTGTGTGGAGATTATCGCCGACTTAACGCCGCCGCTATATCCGACTGGTACCCGGTCCATCATTTGCATGAATAGTTTTTTGGGTTACAGGGTAGAAACATCTTCTCCAACCTCGATCTGGCAAAATCCTTCCCTCAGCTATCTTTGAAGGAGGCGCAATTCTGTGGCTGATACACTGTGAAGAGTTTCTACCATTGAAGTCCCGAACTACATTGATTATCAAGGCATGGCATATTCACAAACTAAGGATAAAGAGCATAATTTTCAGACATCTGATCCTAGATTTGAATTTAAACTTCTTCTAGATTAACCCAACGGTATTCAACAGTATTGTGACATTTATACAGAAACTTTAAGACCTTACGTCCTCCTGGCTTCCTTGAATCCTTTTTAGAACTCTCCACCGGCTTCATCAGCCTGGAGTAAAAGCCAGCTTAGGTTATACGAAGTGCTTCATCTGGAAGGACTGGAAACGAGACGCCACCATATAGACCCAAGTGTACCTTAATTACCAGAGATCGAAGGTCCACTACCACACAAAGTACATCCTAGGTACCTTTTCTGTTTCCATCCGCAAGGTTTTGCCATTTAAACTGTGATATCGTCGGTCCTCTTCCACCCGCCAACGGATACCAGTAGCTCCTGATGGTTGTCGACCGGTTATCCAGCTGCTCTGAAGCATTTACTGTGCCTGTAGCCGTGACCAAGACTCGTTTCGACGGCTGGATTTCCTACTTTTCAGTTCCGGAGTTCATAACAACGGAACAAGGCCGTAACTTTGACGGTAATCTCTTCAAAGCTTTCACACAGTTCCTGGGCACCCACCGAACCTGACGAACTACCTACCACTCTTAATCCAATAGAGCGGTTGTAATGATTCATCGACAGTTGATGCAGCAAACATGTGCCACGCTACTGGGAAGTGGATTGAAATTTTCCCTGACATCCTGATTGGGATTCGTGTCTCGGTAAAGGAAGACAATTCTTCATCTTAGATTCTTTTTGGTTCCCCACTGTCACCTCTTGGGCAGACCGTGTTTTCTTGAAGAAAGACCTTCTGTTTCAGGAGAAAACCTTTTCCATCAATTTAGAGTTAGGGTGAGTAAAGCCGATGTCCCAAAGTAGTTAAAAAATGTTTTTACGCTCAATGACTTTTTTACTTTAACACGCATGTTTTAAAACGATTGCATGAGAAGACCCCTTTCACAGTCATATCAGTGACAATAGACTGATTGAAGCCCACTTTATTTTTGAATTCTAATGCATGTAGTGTAGTACGTAATTGCTCTAGACTAAACGATCCGCTGCGGTCACAAAGTAAGATTTTGATTCACCTCGAATTTATCTGTCAGTTCACCACTGACATCTGGTTTATGAGAAGGGAGAGCATTTCTGTGACCGATGCACTGTCAAGAGTTTCTACCTTTGTTGTCACAACTCTATTGATTATCAAGGCATGATACATTCACAAGCTTAGGATAAAGAACTTAATTTTCAGACATCTGATCCTAGATTTGAATTTAAACTTCTTCTAACTTAACCCAACGGTTCTGAATTGTATTGTGACTTTTCTACAGAGACATGAAGACCTTACATTCTTTTTGGTTTCCTTGAATTTGTTTTCAGAACTCTCCAAAACTTCATCATCCTGGAGTAAAAACCAGCACAGATCTAATATGGAAGCGCTTCATCTGGTTGGACTTGAAAGAAGACATCACCATGCGGACCCAGCCTGCCTTGATTGCGAAAGATAGAAGATTCACCACCACACACAGTGCATCCTGGATACCTTTTCTGTTTTCATCCGCAAGGTTTTCCCATTTAAACTGCGACGTCATTGGTCCTCTTCCACCCTTCAATGGATAGCAGTAGCTCCTGACCGTCATCGACTAGCTCTCCAGATGGCCTGTAGGATTTCCTGTGCCTGACCAGAAGGCTGTAGCCGTGACCAAGACCTGCTTCAACAGCTGGACTTCCCGAGTTGGAGCGCCGGAGTTCGTAACAATGGACCAAGGCCATAACTTTGACGGTCATCTCTTCAAAGCTTTCACGGAGTTCCTGGGCACCCACCAAACCGGAACAATGACCTACCACCCTCAAACCAATGGAGCTGTGGTAAGGTTTCATCTTCAGTTGAAGGCGGCAAACATGTGCCACGCTACTGGGAATTGGACTGAAGTTTTCTCTGACCACCTGCTTGGGATTCATGCCTCGGTAAAGGGAGACAATTTTTCAACTTCTTCTATTCTTTTCGGTTCCCCACTGCTACCTCCTGGACAGTTTTTTCTGGAAGAAAGACCTTCTGTTTCAGAATAAAACTTTCACCGTCAATTTAGGGATAGGGTGAGTAACGCCGATGTCACGAAGCAGTAAAAGAAGTTTTTGTGCTCAATGACTTGTTTACTTAAACTCACATGTTTTTAAAACGATAGCATTAAAAGACTCCTTCCATAGCCATATCTAGGACCATTTGAAGTTAATCTTTCAGAGAAGTTTTCCACAATCTTTATCAAGAATAAAGGAGTTTAAGTGACAATAGACCTGTTGAAACCCATTTTATTTTTGAATTATAATTCTTGTAGTGTAGAACCTAATTGCACTAAGGTTTACATGACGAGCTTCGATCACAAAGTATGATTTCGTTTCACCTCGAGTTTATCTCTCAGTTCGCTACTGATTTTCACTTTGTGATCAGTGAGAGAAATTCTGGGATTGATGCAATGTGAAGAGTTTCTACCATTGAAGTTCCCACCTCTATTGATTATCAGTCATGACGCATTCACAAGCTAAGGATGAGGAACCTAATTTTCTGAAATATGATCCCAAATAGGAGTTTAAACTTCTTCTAACTTAACCCAATGATTCTAAACTGTAGTGTGACATTTCTACAGGAACTTTAAGACCTTACGTTCTCCTTGGTTTCCTTGAATCTGTTTTCAGAACTCCCCACCAACTTCATCAGCCTGTGGTAAGAGCTAGTGTAGATGTTATGCGGAAGCACTTCATCTTGAAATGAGACGTCACCATGTGGACCCGAGCGAGTCGTGATTACCAAATATAGAAGGTTCACCGCAACATAAAGTGTATCCGCTGTACCTTTTTTGTTTCCATTCGCAAGTTTTTCGCATTTAAACTGTGATAGCTTCGGTCCTCTTCCACCCTCCAACGAATACCAGTAGCTCCTGACAGTCTTCGGCCAGTTCTCCAGATAACCTGAAGTATTTTCTGTTCCTGTAGCCGTGAAGCACTTGACCAAGACTAGCTTCGACGGCTGTATTTCCTTCTTTCCAGCTCTGGAGTTCATAACGTCGGACCATGGCCGTAACTTTGATAGAACTCTCTTCAAAGCTTTCACACATTTCCTGGGCATTCACCGAACAAACCAACGACCTACCACCCTCAAGCCAATGAAGCGTTGGTAAGGTTTCCTCCACAGTTGAAGGCGGCAAACATGTGCTACGCCACTGGGAAGTGAACTGAAGTTTTCCCTGATGACCTGCTTGGGATTCATGTCTAGGTAAAGGAAGACAATTCTTCATCTTCGTCTGAGATTCTTTTCGGTTCCCTACTGGTACCACCTGAACAGTTTTTCCTTGAAGAAAGACCTTCTGTTTCAGAATAAAACTTTCTCCTTCAATTTAGGGATAGTGTGGTTAAAGTCGATGTCACGAAGCAGTAAAAAAATAAGTTTTTGTGCTCAATGACTCTTTTACTTCAACTCACATGTTTTTAAAATGATTGCAAGAGACCCCTGAGACACCCATATCTTGGACCATTTGAAATCATTAATCGTTCAGAGAAGTTTTTTACTCACTTTGTCAAGAGTACAGAAGTTTAAGTGACAATAGACCGGTTGAAACCCGATTTATTTTTGAATTTTAAGGCTTGTAGTGTAGAATTTAATTGCCCTAAGGCATACATGACGAGCTTCGGTCGGAAAGTAAGATTTCGTGCCGCCTCGAATTTATCTCTCAGTTCGCCACTGATATTCATTTTGTGATCAGTGAGAGCAATTCTGGGATTGATGCAATGTGAAAAGTTTCTACCATTGAAGTTCCCACCTCTATTGATTATCAGTCATGACACATTCACAAGCTAAGGATGAAGAACCTAATTTTCTTAAATTTGCTCCTAGACAGGAGTTTAAACTTCTTCTAACTTAACCCAACGATTCCAAACTGTATTGTGACATTTCTGCAGGAACTTTAAGACCTTACGTTTTCCTTGGTTTCCTTGAATCCGTTTTCAGAACTCCCCACCAACTTCATCAGCCTGGAGTGAAAGGCAGCGTAGATGTTATTCGAAAGCACTTCATCTGGAACGAGTTGAAAGGAGACGTCACCATGTGGACTCGAACGAGCCTTGATTGCCAAAGATAGAAGATTCAAAGCCACACAAAGTGCAGCTTGGATACCTTTTCTTTTTACATTCGGAAGGTTTTCCTATTAACCCTGCTGTTCGCATTTACTCCACGTATGTAGCGTGTTAAGGGAGGATTTTCCCGATTTACAAAACAAATCTTTTTTGCATTAAATGATGGGTGCCATTTATGATATTATTTAAAGAGTATTAATGTAAGTTTAAAAAATATATTTAAGAATATAAAGCTTCTATAAGTATAACAGAAAAATATTTTTAAATGAAACTTGCCCTTCTTTACAATTTGAACAGTAACATCTTACATGAGATATGCATATGTGATTCATACAATTGTTGCATAATGTATTGGTTTTGTTATCATTGTTTGATGGACAGAACCTGCACTTTGCATGTTTGACACTCGGTGAAGAATTATCAGCAGATTCCGATGTTACGTTTTCGTTTTTTCTCTGTATTAGTTTCACTCGTTTTATTGAGTCTTCACTTCTTGGTAGATGTGGTGATGCTTCCATATATGGAAAAAAGATAGATTTTCTCAGTTCTTTTTAAATTGGCCGTCTTTTACTCAATTTGTTTTCGTTCCATTTACTAGGTATTGGAGTTGATAGAACAAATGCATTGTACGCAGAATTATCAAGCATGTTATAAAATACTATCATTGGCCAGCAATTTGTTTTACATGCGTATATATTTAAAAGTTGATTAAGAGTGTACATAGCCCCTTTAGTTGAATTATTATCTAAGATTATTAATAATTTTTCATCAGGTCAGTTGTTAACTTTTTTGTTATGATGAAAGTGCCCATAAGAATAAAATTCTCGCTCTATATTGGATGTAGTTTATGACTTTTGAGTTTTCTATAAAATAAAATAAATATGTTTTGATTCATTTTTTTTTTCTAATGGTGATAAGTATAGTCATTTTCCGTTTTAGAAGTTGTCCTAATTTGTAAGACGTGAAAAATTTATTTCATGTAATATTACGGCCAGGATACCCATAAGTAAGATCACACACTATTCTCATTACCTAATTTTTCTCTAGTTTTGACCCTTGCATTTTTTCGGTGTAAATTTGTGCTTTCAGTCATACGAATTTTTACTGTCACATAGAACCCATATTTTGAGCCATCTAAAGATATTTTGGTTCAATTTTTAGATGGCTTACTTGGCTATTACTGTTTGAAAAGACATTAGACACGAAATCCTACCAATTATTCCTTTACATTAATATTTTCATTCGGATTATATAATTTTGGTAGAATTTCAGTCCACTTTTACCAGATATTTTACAATGCAGCTAAATGTTAAGATATTTTACAATGCAGCTAATCGTTAAGAAACGATTGGATTTATTATCAAAATGAATAACTCTTGATATGGCGCAAAATGTTTCAAAAGACATAGTAGTGCGAAATATATTTCTGACAGTTTCTTTATCTCATTAACTTTTTGTTGATTCTCCATATAATTTATGAACACCAGTTAACAATAAGAATCCATTATATGCATGAAAAATTTTACTTTCAATATTTTTCCTCTTTTTACCCTGGAACTTTTCTTCTTCAATATTATCCAATTTTATCTTTCAATTGTATTACTGAATACTGCCTCAAATGCACTTTTTACGTCTGTTACCCTTGCCGTTGCATATCTTGTCATCCTTGAAGTAGTTTTTATAATATTAACAGCTGTTGATTGAGAAGAATGTGGCTGCGTATTCAACTTCCGTTTTGTTTCACGATTCCTGAACTGAATATTCTTATTATATTTCATTTGTTGAACATCGTTATCAAAATCGTTGTCAGAACTGTCAATCTCAATTTCATCACTTGCATAATTTTTATATTCGGATACTGCTTCAGTGTCAGATTGTTTGCTATTAGTTTAGCTTAATCAGTGTGACTGAAAAGCCATTTTGAATTCGTCATTTTTTCTTTCAAATTCATACGCACAGCTCTTTTACAGTATAAAAGAAATTGAAATACAACAGAAAAAAAAGAAATATTACAGCAAAAGGAAATAGTTTTTCCCACTTCCAATCGTATAAACTTTTTGACCTTGCACGCGCATAAGTTTGTCATGTGACCTAACACAAACGTCAAAGAAGTAGGTTTCGAAAACGGATAAATCAGAAAAAATATTGTTATTCTTTTCTTTTGAACTATTCCAAACAAAAGTGAGCAAATAATTGAAATTTTTTTTTTTTTTTTTTTTTTTTTTTTTTGCTTACATTACGATACATTAGGTATGAATTGAAAAATACTCCTTCGAAATACAAATAAACAAGAATCCCTCTAAGAGTACATATTTAAATTTTTTCCAAAGATGTCAAGGCGTTTCATGAAGGTATCCCTATAATATAATTTTTTATGAACGCATAAACTTTATTTTGGGTCATATAGACCCGAACAGAACAGCAGGGTTAAAACGCGACATCATCAGTCGTCTTCCATCCTTCGACGGATAGCAGTAGCTCCTGACCGTCACCGACCGGCTCTCCAGACGGCCTGAAGGATTTCCTGTGCCTGACCAGAAGGCTGTAGTCGTGGCCAAAACCCGCTTCAATGGCTGTATTTCCCGAGGTACCCACCGAACCGGATCAGTAACCTACCACCCTCAAGCCAATGGAGCGGTGGAAAGGTTTCATCAACAGTTGAAGGCAGCAAACATGTGTCATGCTACTGGGAATTGGACTGAAGTTTTCCCTGACATGCTTGGGATTCGTGCCTCGGTAAAGGAAGACATTTTTCATCTTTATCTGAAATGTTTTTCGGTTCCCCAATGTGACTTCCCAGACAATTTTTTCGAGAAGAAAGACTTTCTGTTTCAGAAGAAGACTTTCTGCGTCAGTTTAGAGATAGGATGAGAAAATTGAAACAACAGCCAATGTCTCGACGTGGCAAAAAAGTTTTTGTGCTCAATGACTTGTTTACTTCCATGCACGTGTTTTTAAAATGATTGATGAGAAGACCCCTTTCACAGCCATATCTAAGACAATTTGAAATCGTCAATCGTTCAGAATTTTTTTTTACTCACTTTGTCAAGAATGAAGAAGTTTAAGTGATAATAGACCGGTTGAAACCCACTTTCTTTTTGAATTCTAATGCTTGTAGTGTAAAACCTAATTACACTATGGCATACATGACGAGCTTCAGTCACAAAATAAGGTTTCGTTTCACCTCGTATTTATCGCTCAGTTCACCACTGATATCTCCTTTGTGATCAGTGAGAGCATTTTTGGGATCGATGCTGTGTCAAGAGTTTCTACCTTTGAAGTCCCGAGCTCTATTGATTATCAGGCATGGCACATTCACAAGCTAAGAATGCAGAACTTAATGTTTTGAAATGTGATCTTACATTTGTATTTAAACTTTTTCGAACTTGACCCAATGGTCCTGAACTGTATTGTGACATATCTACAGACTTTTTAAGACCTTACGTCCACCTCAGATTCCTTGAATCTGTTTTCAGAACTCCCCGCCAACTTCATCATACTCGAGTAAAAGCCAGCATAGATCTTACACTGAAGCGCTTCATCTAGTAGGACTTGATACGCTATGCCACAATGCAAACCCTGGGATTCCTTGATTGCCAAATATCATATCACATCCCCATAAAACGCACCCTGGGTATCTTTTCTTTTTCCATCGGCAAAGTTATCCCATTTAAACTGTGACATCGTCGGTCCTCTTCCTCCCTCCAACAGATACCAGTAGCTTTTGACTGTCGTCGACTGGATCTCCAGACGGCCTGAAGCATTTATTGTGCCTGACCAGAAGGCTGGAGCCGTGGCCAAGACCCGCTTCGACGGGTGGATTTCCCGAGTTGGAGCATTGGGGTTCGTAACATCGAATCAAGGCCGTAACTTTGACGGTCATCTCTTCAAAGCTTTCATGCAATTTCTGGGCACCCACCGAACCGGATCAGTGACCTACCACCCTCAAGCCAGTGGAGCGGTGGAAAGGTTTCATCAACAGTTGAATGCAGAAAACATGTGCCACGCTACTGAGAAGTGGACTGAAGTTTCCCCTGACATCATGCTTGGGATTTGTGCTTCGGTAAAGGAGGACAGCTTTACATCTTCATCTGAAATGCTTTTCGGTTCCCCAATGTGACTTCCCAGACAATTTTTCCTTGAAAAAAGACCTTCTGTTACAGAAGAAGACTCTCTGCGTCAATTTTGGGATAGAGTTAGTAAATTGAAACCAGAGCCGATGTCTCGACACGGTCAAAAAAGTTTTGGTGCTCAATGACTTGTTTACTACAACGCACATGTTTTTAAGGTGATCGCACGAGAAGACTTCTTTCACAGCCATATCTAGTACCATTTGTTAGTCGTTAATCGTCGAAAGAAGTTTTTCACTCTCTTTACCAAGAATAAAGAACTTTAAGGGACAATAGACCTGTTCAAACCCACTTTCTTTTTGAATTCTAATGCATGTATTGTACCTAATTGTTCTAAGGCATACACGACCCATCTCCGGTCCCAAAGTAATATTTTGTTTGTAAGTGGTTTTCATGTTTAAAATGTTTTTGTTCTACTGTTTGCAAGCTGTTTTTCGTCTGTGGAGTCTGGTGGAGGAGTGCTGTGGTGCTGCAGGATGGTTGTCTGTTTTATTGCTTTAGCGCATTTGTTGTGGCCACACCACATTTTTCTATTATAGAATCTCGCGCTGACATTCTCACAGCACTCTGCTACACCAGGCTCCTAAAGCCTTCTTCTTTTTTTTTTAATAAAGATTATTTTTTTAAAATTCTATTAATAAATTTGTTTAAACTTTTGGTCTTTCCGTCAGTTGATCACGATGTGGTCACTTTTTCTTAATTTTTTCTCCATACTTTTATGATGAAGACATTGAAGGCCACAATATTAATAAAATTGTTAAAATGTTCATAAGAATCTTTAAAGATGAAATCCCATCACAATAAATGCACCTAATGTTATCACTTAGATAGACTTCTGTTCCTGGAAAGTTATAGGCTTTTTCTTTAAAAAAAATAGCATTGATTTAGATTGGGGAGAAAACAGCATTCGATTTTACAAATTCCATATTGAAAAAAAAAGATATAAAAATAAATACCTATTTTATATACTGATGAAGTACTTTCTTAATGTATTTGCTCTTCTGGAAAATTATTAACAGAAAACATTTAAAACTTAAAAATTGTTCTATAATATAATAAAATATATATTTAGTTTTCTATTTGACGTGTATATGATAATGCCAATTTAAATCAATATAATCGCCTCTGAAACTTCAAAAGAGAAATTAATAAGTATTTGCATTTTTATTATATTACACTTTAATTTATTGCATTATTTTATTGTATAACTTTATTGTACATATATTTGAAAGATTGCTTTTGTTATATACTTAAAAAGTTAAATGAAAATATTATATTTATATTGAGCAAATATTTCCCTCTTAGAAATTATAAAAACTGTTGTTTACAATTTGAGTTTATATTTATATTATAAATGTAGAATGAATAAAAATTTTCTTTGAATTATGAAAATATTAAAAGTATGTGAAAATTATATTTGTTATAAAATTTCTATGACTAAAAGTTTTTTAAAAGCTTGAAAATTGATAGAAATTATAACTTCATCCATATTTGTACAGTAAAAAAAAATCCTATAAAACATTTTTTCCCTGTTATTGATCTACTAAAATCTACTTGTTTGACAAAAATATTACCAATATTTAATTATGGCTTTTTCTAATTGAAAATGTTTACAAAAATTTAATATTTTTATATCGTTTGGATCTTATTTAACAAATAAAGGATTTCTGATATTGCATTGTATCATTTGTTTATTTTTGTAGTTTATCTTGCAATATTAATTGTTTTGTCTGGAGAGGCTGCAATTTCTTTTTTAGAGTTAGAATTTGTATTTGACAGTTATGGGCAAATTAAGCATTTTAAATTAAGCAATATTAAGTTGGTTTTACCAAACACAAAATATGAGCTTCGAAACATGAATATTCGGCCTTGTCGTTGTTGTATGACCGCGATGTTCTACGTTTAGAATTGTAGGATATCCACTTTTCATCGTCAGTGACCATGCAGTTTATTTATTTAGTTTGGCGTTAAATCAACCATGCTGACTTGAAATATTACCGTTCAACATCTTCCAGTTTCAGTTGCAATACCCTTGATCTTGAATAGTAGTGAGTGCATTTTAACTTTTGGAAACTTTTATTTGATCAACATTCAACAGTTCAGCAAGTTCTTGTGTTTGACATGAATCTTGATTGAGTAATACTTCCAATTCCTCATTTTCGATTAATGAATGCGTTTTTTGTTAACTGCATCGAAATCGCCATTTCTGAAATCTCGAAATCAGCACTCGCATGTTTTAATTAATGAAATATATTCACCATTAGTTTCTAACAGCACTCAATGACTATCAGCAATTGAAAATATATATATATATATAT
>JAOUZG010050968.1:13822088-13833104 GCA_026289955.1 Argiope argentata | reverse complement strand
TGTAGTGTATATTATATATATATATATATATATAATATACACTACAATAAAATGACACATAATTAAAAGTAAAGTCTAATAATAGACCTCTGACATAAATATAGTTATGGAAGTGTCCAATATGGTATAACAAGTTGCTTCATCCATCGGAAATCCCTCAAGATTAACTCAATCCTAGTACAAGCTATAAATTATCTAAATCCTGTTTAATCCGGTCATATGGCAAAAATGAATCGCAATTTAGTAACTGTGGATACTTACAATTTTAATACTAAAATACCATTTTCCTTATTAGTTGCATAGTAAGGCATATTTATAATTTTAGAAATGATGAAAATATCTTTATTCAAGCATATTTAATAAACTTCATTTAACAATTTAATCTTAGAATAAAAATTAGCACACTCTTAAAATCACAGAGAGAGAAATTAAAATTAAAAAAAAATTGCGCTATAAAATCATATATGATCATAAACATGTCTTGATTAAAAAATCTGAGATGTAATAATTCTTTTTCCACAGATAAGAAAATAAAAGAGTTGATGGAATATGAAATGAGTTTGACTTAAATTTCAAAAATGAAAAGCTACTTCAACAAATTGCTATCATATTTCATTATATATAGAAAAAATTTATATGCTTAAAACCAAGAAATATTTCACAGTATAATTTATGTCACTGAAAAGAAATAAAGAAAGGAAAAAGAATATTGGTCTTCTATAGTTTTTCCAAAAATTATTATGTTAAATTAAGCGAATTTCGTTTAGTTTTAAATTATTTAAAATCAGTAAAAGTATCTGGAAAAATCCCATTCACCTGTTGGGACATAAATATTTGAAAATAACAATAACAAGGTTTCCTTTTCGCAAATGGGAGGAAGGGATCGTTAAATATAGCTGAGTAGGTTCTTGGGTTATAAAAAGGCTTCTATTATATACATCCTCCCACGCTTGAATAGAGCTATTAGAACTTTTTTAAAACTAGAAGATAAAAGTTTTATTTAAAAAAATCTTAAATGCATCCGATTGATTCTTGAAATATGCAATCTCCAGTAATGATGTCTTAAACATTCTTCTTGCTAGCCTCACCCTTATTGTGCCATTTCCAGGTGACAACAATAGAGACAAAATGTGTGAAAACCTTATTCAATTCGATCCTATTCAAAGGTTTAAAATGCCTCCAAATCGACTAGGAAATAAGAGAACATCAAAATTTCCATTTCTTTCACGTTAATTCAATCCAACTTACAAACAACAGTTTCTTTTTTGCAAAGTCGAGTCTATTGATATTGGTTCCCTCCAGACAGTCTTCAAGAAATATCTTGTACTGACAAGTTGTCAAACTCTTCAATTAAGTGACCCAAAACTCTATTCTAAAAAAAAACCACTAAAAGAGTTTTTTTCCCCCACAAGAAACTTCACATTCATTTTAAACAAGAGTATATAATATTTCACTGTTTGCTCAACAACTAGGCTATTAAATTTTTACATATTTTACTTTTCTGCTATCCATGCAACAGTGGTAGATTTTGGTAATATGAGGCCACTGACGACAAGTTATTTTGAAACTCCTCCTTGATAAAATATTTTGATGACGAGGCAGTGACATGAGTTAAATTCATTTTCGCTTTTAATTTTACCTTAAGCTTATTTTCTAATATTTGTGATTTAGTTTGAATGTAATTCCTTCCATTGTTATTAACCTCATATATCATGTTTATTTTATATTATTTGTAAAGTGAATGCAATTTATTATTTATATACTTTATTCCACTTTAGTATGCGTTATACAGGAGTTATTTACAGGGTGTGCAAAAAGTCAGTAAAAACTTTAAAAATTCATAAAACCAAGAAAAAAAATAACCAAAATAAAAAATAGTTTCCAGATGTAGCATTGATAGACTACAAATTTTTTTAAAGATAACAAAAGGAAAATAAGCCAGGAAATTGCACTGGTACGAATGACTTCGTTGGGCGTATGCAAATGAGACAGGCGATTATAAATACTTATGCTCATGATCCAGAAGCAGTTCTCCTTTGCATGCAACAAAGCTAAGATAAAGCTTTGTTGCTGAAGCTGTTTTGTTTGAACTAGAAATCAGCGACTGTTGCAACTCCGCCTTCAGAAAAATGTGAAGATTGGAAAAGGGCCCTTAACAGTGGCAAACCTTATAAAGCTTGTTCGGCGATTTGAGGAAACTGTATTGTGTAAGGCCCGGACGATCAAGTCTAACGCACACACGTATGGTACACGTTGGAGCCGAAATGGAAATATTAGTTTCATAATCTGCAGCAGAGACTATCTGTACACGGAAAGCTGGCTGGAGCCAAGTTTCCTTGGCTTCCTCTGTCCCCGATCCGACACCAGCAGACTTTTAATTATGGTTAAATTTAAAATCCCAGGTATATCGATTGGGTCCATACAATGTGACGCAATTTAAAGATGCAATCGCCGAAAGTTGTCATGAATGCAGCCGGACATGCTGCACTCTGCCGTAGCTGGATTTGTGACTCGCCTGCAATGTGTTATCATTAGTGTTATCTTCATCCAAATACTTAATACGCATTTCACTTACACATGCGACATTACAAATGTAGTGCCCGAACATTATCACAGGATAAGTAATTTTTACTTATTAGTTTTAAAGATATTTCGAATGGACCACCTAAATCTTTTTGAATAAATAATATAATTTCAACGATTCTTCGAATCAACATTGTCTAAAAGATTTCCTATTTCGAAACCATTCTTGTATGATTCATCTCTAATCGAAAGTATATCTTGATTTTGAAAGTTAGCAGTTCTTTACCTTATAAATAGAATTGTAATTTTAAAAATACATCTTGAATCGAAAGTATATTTTAATTTTGTAAATTAGCTAATGTTCAATTCTAAACTGTCCAACTGACAATGTTCGTTACTTTGAAACAGTTCTTTTATTCTTAATTAGATCTATAATTTTTTTAAAAGATAGAATCTGCATGTATCCATATATTTTCCTTGATTTTGTGTGTCTCAAACAATCCATTGCTAAATTGTTATTATTTCTTAAACGAAACCGTATCAAAACATGTATTTGAATGCATTCTCAAAAGTTTCAGCATATCCAATGCTGTACGCCATTATTGTATAATTGTGTTAAAACGAGACTTTTGAAAATTTCTTTATTAATTTCTTTAGTATTTTAATACTTAAATCTTAATACTTAAAACATTTAAATAATTTTGCAGTCCAGTATTCCATTTTGAAAACATATTAATATTTTGTGAATTATTAAGACATCATTCTATTATTATGAAGAGATAAATGATCTTAGCTAAGTAAAACGAATTCCAATCTAATGCTCTAAAATGAATATCCTCTTCATACAATTCTATTATGTCAAGAATTGTTCTTAATGCAAATTGAAATCGTATTTCTTAAGTATTACTATATTTAGACAAAACATGTGCATGTAATCTTCATTTAAACTGAAATTTGTTTTCTGATTTTTTTTCTCCTTTTGATAAAATAAGTTCTTTTTCTTTTTTTTCGCTAAATTTTACTCTCACTCAAATAAAGGTCAATGAATCATAACATTCTCTGTGTATATATTAGGAAATGAAAGATCCACAATTTTGTTACTTTCATTTAGATTTATTTAATGTATACTTTTAGTTTGAATATAAATTAGATAGAAAAGTGTTTTCATTATATATTTTTTTTGTCTCTGCTGTGTTCTGTTGAATGTCGCTTTCATAAAAGATTTATATTATTCTTATAAACTAATTATTCTGTTTTGCAGGATATCTAACACTTTTGAAAATGGACGTTTTACAAAAAGTTGGCATTGTTCTGAACTTGAAACACGGCAACTAATTCTTTAGTGACTCACGTATGATTTTGACCTATCGAACGTATGATTTTGTTTAAAAAAATAATTGTCCAAGAAGTTCAAAGCCGAACCACTCCTGTCATTGAACACCTTATCAACACAGGAGACAGTTCTCTTGTTTATGTGCCTTTATATCGGTTACTCCCAGTAGAGAAAGAGTTACTTAAGAAAGAACAGGATAAACTTTTGGAGAAAACAGGAACAGGAAGCAAGAAAGAAAAAAAAACATTATACAAGAGTGTGAATACCCGTATACTCGTCTATGGTACTCGTTCCTTAAACGAACGGGAAAATCCGTCTTTGTATCGATTATAGAGATCTTAATGCTATGAGAATAACTGACTCTTATCCATTACCTAGAATGGATGACCTGCTTCACGGAGCGAAGCATATACCTTTCATAAAAACTATAGATTTACAATCTGGTTACCACCAGGTGAATATCTGGGTTGCTGACCGTGACTCACGTATGATTTTGACCTATCCAATGTATGATTTTGTTAAAAAAATTATTACCCAAGAAGTCCAAAGCCGAACCATCTTTGAAGTGAATACATGTTTATTGCGCGATAACAAAGGTAAATGTCTAACGCTTGAGCAGACAAATGAACTGAGTACATTTCTGAGGAGGTACGAAACTGTCTTTGAACCAGGGGGAGAACCCACTCCTGTCATTGAACACCTTATCAACACAGGAGACAGTCCTCCTGTTTCTGTGCCTTTATATCGGTTACCACCACTGGCGAAAGAGTTACTTAAGAAAGAACAGGATAAACTTTTGGAAAAAACATTATACAAGAGAGTGAATACCCGTATACTCGTCTATGGTACTCGTTCCTAAAGCGAACGGGAAAATCCGTCTTTGTATCGATTATAGAAATCTTAATGTTATGACAATGACTGACTCTTATCCATTTCCTAGAATGGATGACCTGCTTCACGCAGCAAAGCACACATCTTTCATAAAAACTATAGATTTACAATCTGGTTACCACCAGGTTAATGTCTGGGTTTCTGACGGATACAAAATTGTATTTGTCTATCCATTTGGAACTTTTCGCCACCTTGGAACTGCTTTTTGATTTGAAAACGACCCCAGCCACATTTCAGAGACTAATTGACAAGTTCTTCAGGGGCCTAGGTGACATTCTCGTTTTTTCTAACATAAATATATATCTTGTCAGAAACCTTTGAAAACGTCTTGATCTCGATGGTGTATTTGAGAGACTTACTATTTAAACTACATGCAAATCGTAGTAAATGTAATTTTATCTGTGTTATAGTGAAATATCTTGGAAAATATATTACAAGTTCAAGATTGGAAGTGAACCCTGGTAAAACCTCTGCTATCAGAAAAATTCTGCCTTCCAAGAATGTAAAGCAGGTGCAATCCTTCCAGCAAACCTGTTCGTGGTACAAAAGATTTATTCCTACCTACGTATTCAACTACCAACAAATTTGAGTGAAAAACATTCTTTGAGTGGCTCTGCCCGACAGCGAACATCAAAGTTTATGCCACACAAAAATGGTCCCCGTGTTATTCTCGGCCATCTATCTCCTATTACATTAGCCAATCTTGATGTTCCTATTGAGGTCTACCACACCTCAGCTTTTCTTCCTCATCAACATTCATCATCTAAGCATGTAACTCTTCTTTGCAAAAGTCACAGCTCAAGAAAGACCCTTCTTCTCAACAAGACACTTCCCTAGGTGGCGTTAGAGTCAGAGGAGGAGACTGTAACAGCCCCTGTGTTTTTAACTTTAACTGAATTGCTAACGCCACCTGGTGTGACGTAGACGTTTTCTCTCCTCTAGAAGTTTTGTGTGAAGATGTCTTTTATGTATTTCTTCTTTGTATTTCTATAATGTGATGTATCTATGTGCTGTTAACTTTGAAAATAATAGGGTTTTAATTACCCTAGACGAGACTATCTTCATATAAATGCTCAAAATGCATTTCATTCTCGCATGTGACATTATATATTTTTTAATAAATAAAATAACTCTAAAGACAATTGTTATTTGAAAAATTAAAATAATAATAATAAAGTCCAGCTCTCGAGCGTAGCAGTACTTGGCTGGGATATCAAAAAATGAGTTATAATGATTTCTTTCTGCATAGCGATTTCACAGAAACCATTTGAGATTGTAAGCAACACTTTTAAAATAGTTAATATTTCTTTTTTGCTTCGTGAACTGAAATATTAAAAATTTTGAAATGATTTTTTGACAAGCATCCCCCACATTAGAATTCATTGAATTTTTCCAAAAATAATTCGAATTATCGTTTTGAAATTTTTACTAAAATATTACCTTCTGAATCATATCCTTAAGTGCAATTGCAAATATTGTGCTCAAAAATTTGTGATAAACACATAAATAATTAAATATTGTGCTAAAAGCTTATATATAATTGAAATATTTATTGACTCGAAACATTTTCGAAGTCACTAGCTTGTAGGGAGGTCGGACAAATTATTAGGAAGTATCCCATGACTTTGTTCCCTAGAGTATATCAAACGCATTGACGGCACAAAAATTTACAATGATAATGGCGAACAAAATCTTCCCTTTAATAACCTTTTGATATAAGAAAATTAATAGCAAAATAACGCAGGACAATAAACAAAGGAATTTAAAATCCTTAAAAGGAATGAAACCATGTTAGAAGTACTCGGAAAGTGTCTCCAGGAAGCCAGGAAACTTCCAAAAATGAAAACCCAAGATGAATCAATAATACTTAACTGCTCTTTAGTAACTGATACTATTGCTAAAATTCAGTAGCCTCAGAAGTAGCAATAAATCAAAGTCTTTCGTATTTTCGAACAAAAAAGTTGTGAAAACAAAGTTCAGACATTAAGGCCTTCATAGACAGGCACGTCCAGATATATTCTTAATTAAAAAAGCAATGTTGAGATCCGAAATGAATCCGAATGAACAATTTCTGCAGAATAAACAGACTTAGGAGTAGAACATTCAGGACCGAGGAATCAGAATTTTAGCTTTAAAAAATTATCCCTTATTTTTTCGTTTAAAACAGAAACTTCGTTTTGTTGTAACTAGGACAATATCTCAAAATTTAACAAGAGAGGTCCCTTCATGCTAATATCATTTTATATTTCCTATGGCAGCGACTCCACGTTCAACACAATAGATCTGGAAACACTTATTGGGCTTAACTTCAACCCCATTATATACAGTGTAACGTCTTGGGCCGGTTAGTTGCGCCGAAAGCAAAAGTCAGCTTGTCGGATAATTAAATTCAGAATTTATTTATTAGCTATAATATATACATTACACAATACCTTTCTTGATTAATAGTTCACAAGCAATTAATTAGAATTAAATCAGAGTTCCATTAGGGGAAGGTGCTATGCTTGAGACAAGCAAGAAAGAGTAAGTAATAAGACTGAGTTCTTGGTGAACTCCCGCAAGATCCAGCCCGAGGTTCGGGGTTTATCCGCTTTTTCGAGTAACCTACTGGGTTTGCATAAATCATAAATTGATGAGTTCGAGGAAACTCGCTGGAAGATCAGCCTAGAAGACAAGGCTGATTAAATAACTGAAGTTCTCCCAAAGATCGAATGAGCTTTCACATTTTCGACGAGACGAGATGGACCGTCACGGCACGAATTTGATTCACGAAGTTCTGTTGAACTTCACGTGGGCTCAGCTTACAGTGCGAGGCTACTTACGATGCAACGCAAAACCTAAGATATCTTACAAATCAAATGAGAGGGGAAAGTATTGATTAGCAACCCACTGGTGGTTGAAGATCATCTCCTTGACGCGACCACGGGATGAAAGAAGGGTCATTTGCCCAAGTTTGTCACTCTGAACGGCGGACGCCTTTTATAAATTTGAAAGGATAAACATGTTTCTTTTCTCTGATTCTTTTCCAAACAATGTCCCTTTTCCTTTATCACTAATCTATTTTGTCTATATGGCGCTTCACTTGATAGTTCAGTTTATTGAGACCTGACCCTTTGTAGATTCCACACGAACACATTTTACTTAGCTTGAAAGCTGTAATTCGACACGGGTTACCAGATGTATACATTCTTTTGCTATCAATAAATTCTTCAGCTATCAATATGTTTCTTTTCTCGTTGGAAACTTAATTCGTTAGGGCTTTCTAAACGTGGCTTATTAAGGTCGTCACAACAAGGATTTCAAAGCGTAACATGGGCATTGAGAATTCCCCCATCTCTATAGGAAAAAGATAAGAATCTGTACGCTTCATTTACGCCTTAGGCATAAAGACATATTTCGCCTCTCCCCGACAAGATTCGAATATAAATCCACCTAAATAATGGATGTACCTATTAGAAAATATTTTATTCTCCCATATTAAATGTGGGAATCTAACCAAATCTTCCAAAAAATGCTAGACTCTTCAGATAGCGGGAATTTAGTGGCGAGGTGTCTAGGTTTTTTTTAAAAATATATTTACGGTTTTAAAACTAAGATTAAAATAATGAAAACGAACGATGCAGAGATTTCTTTAAAAAAAATAAAAGAATTTATATAAAGTTAAAGGGGAAAGTTTACAAGGGGGATTATTTACAGGGAAATAGTAAATGGATTAAAACATGGAGATATGAAAGAAAAAGATAGATAATTTCCTCTAGGAGGACGTTAGAAATCTTTAAAAAAAAGTGTATTATGTGACTGAAACATCTTACCGTGTAGTTAGCGAGACGAAACGTCTTTATCGAACGGGGATTAGTAGGCCTCTGCCTGAATGTTAATTGTGTCGGTGTTACGAAATCTCAGCAGTTGGCGTTGATCTGGAAAGCTGTATTAATTAAAATTTTCGTCCTCTGGGAAATGATCTAAGCTTTTACAATTCTCGCTTTGAATCACGTTCTATAATGGGACAACAGAATCAAATGATGGTAAAACAAAATAGTTCCGTGGGATATCCTACATTAAATAAATTTTTCCTCCGAATTTTACTCGGATAATAGCCTCGTAAAATTAACCTGTCACTTTAAAAACTTTAACCCATTCTCCGAATTTTAAAATCTCAACCTGAGGCAGATGAAGCAAATTTCAAATCTATCTTAAAATTACTGTTGATATCAAACAAATTAAAATATTAGATGCAGAGAATGTCGGTAACGCTCTAACGAAACCAAGGAATTTCAGCAAGAGAATAGATTTGCTACTAAAACGGGGAAGAAAGTAAACGAAAATGATATACACTTATTTAAAAAGGAATTAATTAAAGAAGCTGGACAAAAAATATATATAACAAATTTCAAGGAATCCTACCATCAAACACTGAGCTAAATATAATTGAAAATTAATAAAAAAAAATGGTAAAACAGGACAAAGAATATAAAGAGGGTATTGAAAAACTCGAAGGAAAAAAATATAACAGATGGTACGCTAAAGTATAAAGCAAGGGTACTGAGGAAAACGACAAGAAAATTTTAGCCCCTAACAGATTACCCCTCTCAGGCTGGGACAAGGGCGAAGTAACATCTCAGAGCTTTGAAAGGCATTTCTTCCTCAATAATTAGTCGAATGGGAGGGGGAGGGATGCAGATATCGAGGTAGATATTGTATTACGAAATTTCGAACTTCCTAATATTACTCAAGATGAGAATTTAATTCAGATCCAACTCTTGGAAGTCATGATAATTATTAAAGAATTTAACGTGAAAGAGATCTAGATCTAAAATTTTAGCGATATTGATAAACTCTTCAAAAGTATTTAAAAACATATAATCATAAAAAAATGTAAACATAAATCACTGCAATTATAAGCATCATCTTTAAACCTAATTATTTCTCTACTTCCGGGTAAACTGCGTAATATAGTACTTGTCCTAAAATCTGGCCAACTCCGAACACAGCCAGGAAAACTATTGAACCATATCTCTCTTAAACACTGAATAATAAACTGATAGTTATAATAATAGCTAAATTTATCAGTTTATTAAAAGGTGAATCGCATAATGTACACTACCTAGGACCTAAACTGCCTAAATCAACTCCTGATACAAACAATAATGATAATGATTTCATAAATGAATGCTCTTAATGAATATTCGTTAGAGATCTCATTCCAAAAACACTTATACACCACAAAGAAAATTCGACCCTTACAATGAGTTCCGATTTTCGAGTACGTAAACCTTAGATCAACCCCATATTAATACAAAATGCCTGATAACATTGTTACTGTATCCTTACGATATTGACCAACATTCAAAATGCCAAACAACATCGCAGAAATATTGTACAATATCTGGTGCTAATAGGGGCCCTTTCTTAACACGACTTTTCTAGCATTCTGTGATTCAATAGCTTATTTTAAGCTAAGAAACTCTGCACTAAAGATTTTTACTTTTTTCTCAAGTACGAAAGAAAAAAAAACTAATGTAATCACATAAAAAACATCTGTCTTAAAATTTTACCATATTTTATACCTTTTGTATAAAAAAGCATATATCTGGGAACGCAAAAAATTGGAAGATGTGAAATTTGGGTTAAATCTTCAATACCATAACGGATTTCCTTCAAATAATAGATAAGATGTGTCACACAAAAGTTTGACAATCTGCCCATATGTCAGCCTAAGAATTCAGATTTTAATTGAGCTATATGTTTGCAGTTTCACCAGACTGCGTGTTATACGATGTGAAATATTTAGTAAAAATTTCGAAATGATATCCGTATTATTTCCCGAAAACTCAACTAATTCGGAAAGACGGTATTTGTCGACAAATGATCACAAATGCTTTAGTATTTAAATTTATAGAGCGTAGGAAAAATCATTTTTTAAAAGTATTGTTTTATAATTTCAAATTATTTTTTGTATGACCATTATTCTGGTGAAAGTGATGAACGTGTACTTTCCAGTATCCCCAGCCACGCATTATTAAGCTAGAGAACGCTTACATCAATATTTTGAGAGATAAAAATCAAAAAGGTATTTTGTTTTCTTTTTAAATCTAACGAATAGAAATCATTTTAAATTGTAGAGTATCTAATAACTGGATTTTTTCACAGGTGGTAAAGCACTTATTGATATTTTCTGACGAGTTTTTTTTTTTCAATTGCTACAATTACTTCACACTCTCCCTGTGTGTGTGTGTGTGTGTGTGTGTGTGTGTGTGTGTGTGTGTGTG
>JAOUZG010050968.1:13793229-13822078 GCA_026289955.1 Argiope argentata | reverse complement strand
TGTGTGTGTGTGTGTGTGTGTGTGTGTGTGTGTGTGTGTGTGTGTGCGTGTGTTTAATGTACTCATTATTAATTTTGAATTGAAACCAAGTTGCAAAATCATGGAGAAAACACATATTGACTTTTTAATTTCGTTTTATTCCTGCAGTGCAGCGCAAGAAGGCAAAGGGCCTCTTAAAAAAGGGGCGAAACATTTATCTCTGGTCTAATATACTATGATATTCTCATAAATCACACACGTGTAGATTTCCGAGAGGAATTTTTATACGTATTTACATTTAGACACAGGAAACGCAGGGTTCTTTTTAAAAAGTCTAATTATATAAGTGATTTATTGTCTATCCACTGGGCACGTGGAGTAAACAATGACGTATTTTCTTTATAACACTTCATTTGATTTATTAAATAGGAAAAGTGGAATGGATCAGGAAATAACATTTTAGAAGGAAGTTACAATTAAAGTTAAAGTTTAAAATATCATTACAATTCCCCAACACCATCTGAAGACGTGGAAGTGCGTCCCTTGACACACAACCATACCTTACAGTGGTGTCTGAGTAAGAGTTCAATATTTAAAAGCATTTCAAAAATGATACCCAAGTTTCTCTTATCATTACATCATACAGAAATCTCATTCAACATATATCACAAGTATGAGAAGACAAAGAATTATATTTGAGAAGATATTGTATGAGCTTAAATAATTATCAATAATAATCGCTAAATATTAAAATTAAATGATAGTATGCACAAAATTATTTTAACCATTTTTTCTATAGAAAGTTGTTTAATTTCATGAAACTTTAATTTCCTAAAGATAGTCAATGTTATATTATTCTTAAATCTAGAAAATCTGACTCAACAAGAATAAATTAGAAATTAAGTAATGTATTATTAAATATCATACCAATATATTTATAATTTCACCCAAATTAAAGTAATAAACATGATTCAAGAATTTCAAATAAAATCTTGGAAATGAAAATAATCATTGGAATATTCCATAAATATCAAAATGAAAAATATAATAATAAGATTAAAATATTTCATACTAAACATTTGGAAACAAAATTATAAACATAAGATTCAAAACTTTCACATAAAACATTTGAAAATGAAAATCATAGCTGCAAGATCCATAAATACCAAACATAAATTTTTTGAAATAAAAATAATTGTCAAATTGAATAATTTCTTGTAACACTCTTGATAATGGAAATAAATGTAAGATTCAAGGATTTCATACAGAACACTTGTAAATGAATGTAACAAACACAAGATTCGAAATACTCTTATCATATTAAAAAAATAAAAATATATACGTATTTGACAATTAAAAAAACAACAACTTTTGTATAGTAACACAGTGATAATAGAAGTAGCTTAATGACTGTCAGAGGTGTTTAAATTTTCCCCGAGGCATTTACTACCTTATTCTAATTATCTTGTGCCATTTTTTAGTATAAAAGAACCTTGGTCTTTTAATTTTTTCATTTACAAGGTCTGCATGCATATTAAAATCTTAAAGTTTACAAAATTTAATTAAGGAAATCATCTTTCATTATTATACAGCATATAAACAAATTTCAAATGTAACAAACTTTATTATTAGGCATCAGTTTTAAATAAAACTTGAAAAAGTTGTAAAAACATATTATTTCAAATAATAACATGAAAAAGTGATTGCAACTATATTGACATTAAAAAAATGCAATTCGAAATAAAAACTACTAAATGAAAATCTTGAATTTCACGGTTGAGTCAGGTAACAATAATTACTTTTCGAAGATTTCACAAGGCAATTTTAAATTTTGAGCACTGGATACACACAAATCACGTTTCCGAAATTGAATGACTCCTGGTCGTGTAAGGGGTTGGAAGATATAAGAAGCACGCAAACGAGGACATGGAGCACAAATTGGGCAGCTAAGAGGAATATTTGAGGAGATTTCGGATACGACAGGTATAGCTTAGAGTATTCTAAATGAAGTCGAAGAGCTTGAGCGTTGTGGAAGGACCCTGGCTTACGGAAAGCCAAACAAGTTTCGCCGCTGAAAAAAGCGTACCCGCGGTAAACCATCGATGTTTAAAGCAGTTGTTGCATCATACACTTGCAATTGTCGTGGATTTCATTTTAATTCTTTAGAAAATTTAGGCATACAAAAAATAATCCAGTCGACGAAAATCTATAATGTATTCATTAATAATTTCTAATTGAAAAAAAGTTTCAGAATCGTGGCTGAAATATCTGGAGAAAACTCTCACATATATATCTTGTTCAAATTTTCAATTGTTCCAAAATACTTTTTATTCATCCACTCACGTTCAAATATATTTTTTAAACTTGTAGTGAAAGACACTTAGGGTTAATACAGTTTTTTCAAACATTAGTTCATTAATTAAATTAAATTTTTTAAAAATATTTTAAATGGAGTTTTAGCATGTTGTAATGCAAACTGGAATCAACAGGCGGTAATTCAATCGGTAAAATGGAAGGATTTCAGTATTTTTCACGTGAAGGTGAAGAATGAGAGTTCAAATTTTTGCGAAAATTAATCATTTTTTGATACATTATTTATATTAATTGTGATTATTTAATAGAAAGAAACTAAAATAAAAATTTTCTTTTCTGACCTAAGTAGGAATTGACTTAGAAAATTTATGCAGCTGTATTTATATATATGTATTACTTTTTTTTTAAAGTAATGCAATCTAAACTTTTTGCTAAATATTCATTTTTGCGCGATAAATACTTATTTGAAATTACAAAAGGTTGAATCTAATTTTTTAAAAAGAATCTTTATATATATATAAAATGCTATTTTCTGGTTTTTTCAAAAAAAAAAAAAAAAAAAAAAGGTCAATGATGCAATTCTACGACCGAACGGTTTTATTCTTCCATGCTTATTCCGGAACACTTAGATTTTCCGGATTTTTTTAGATTTTTTTATAAGCTCTTTTTTCAATCCATGACGAGTATTGGCGCAGTTCGAATAGGAAGCCAGAAAACTGGAAAAGGAGGCCATAGAAAGGCCCCTTTTCCCGTTTTCCTAGAAAAAAGGAAATGCATTCGGAACTTAAGCGGCTTCAGACGGTAATTGTATTGTGACCGCATTTATTTTAGCTGTATTTAGATTCTGAAGTTTGGGAATTAAAAAAACCCCACGCAACTGGAGAATTAAAGTTAAGTTTGAATTCTAGTGAGTAGAAAATAATTTTAAAAAGTAGAAATAATTTTAAGTAGAAAATAATTGAGTGAATAGAAAATAATTTTAAAAAGTAGAAATAATTTTAAGTAGAAAATAATTGAGTGAATAGAAAATAATTTTAAATAATTTTAAAATAATTTTAAAAATTATTTCTACTTTTTAAAAATAATTTTAAAAAGTAGAAATAATTTTTTTTCACACACATACGAAATGTAAGATAAGCTCAGTGATGTATAGTGTTAAAAAATAGCACAGTATATATACTTTGTCCGTTACATAGACGCAGTAGATGGCAACATAAGAATTGCCCTGAAACAAATTAAAGAACGTTATAAAATAAGCATAAAAGCATCAATGGAGGATTTAGATATTTGTGAAATACATATTATGCAATTCCTCTTTTAACAAACCTATCTCAATTGCCCCTACGTTGCTACACCACTGGCCGCACCTACACCTGAAACCTAAAATTCAGTAATAAAAATAATTCAGTAATATAAATAAAAATTTCTTAATTTTAACCCTTTATCTACTGAATAATGTTACCATCAATTTTCCAACCTCATTTTTGCACCATTAGTTAAGTTTCCTTGCAGAATAATCCCAGAGAACCCAAGTGAAAAATTATAATTAATAGAAATATCTTAATTAATCTAATTATCAATGAAATAACTTTCATTCCTACTTTTAGCTTATATTAACGTCTTGCTATTTGGGTTACATTCTCCTTGTTTTTTAGAATACCATCGGCAAAAATAGTCATATTACTAAAATATAACCCAGATTTAAATGGTACTTATAAGTACCGTCAGTAGATAAAGGGTTAAAAATATATTTAATACTTGCTGACTGTAATTTGAGTGATTTATATTACAGATTTTTAAACTGAGAATATATTACATTCACTTGTAACTTCTTAATATTTATTTTTGATGTGTGCTTGCAAAATAATATACCTAACAATTGATTAGGAACTAATTGATTAGGAAATTCTTTTCCTATCTTTTATTAACAAAAAAATTAACTATATAATGGTTATGAAATTTTTACTTAAACCTCTTTTATTCATATCAATTCTTAAAGGAAATTTTAAGAGCTGATAACATTACAGTTATCACATCAGATCAGCTCTACTTGGGTACTCTTGGTAAATGTCATATGTAAAATAGTAAATGTATTTTACATATGAATCTTCATAAAATGGCGGCACCATGAAAAAAACGCCTTTTTTGGGAAGAATGAATAGTATTTTTATTGTAAATAAAACTAAACTAAATATTTTAATTTAAATAACTATATTCAAACACAAAAATCCTCTTTTCATCTGCGAATTTTATTTTTTGAATTTAAAAAATATATATCATTTGAACCAAACAATTTTTAAATCTCATGCATCTTAGAAGAATTACAGATAGTATTATCCGATTTTCAAGAACTACACAAAATTTATTAAAAAATAAATTATTAATATATTTTTTTAAAAAAATGATGTAACATTCAATTAAACATTGCGAGTGGCAATTCAAAGACAAAAAAATAAATAAAATACTTTAAAATGTATATATTTCACTTAATTGGAAATGCATCACTAAAGATAAAATAATCTAGCCTGGATATGGAAATCAAAAATCAATGATGTTTTTATAATGATAAATTAACTCTTTAATGAATTTGTATTAATCCCATTACTTTTCTTCTAATTATCCGTGAGAAAAATTGAAGAAAATTTCAGTAGATTGTTCAACAACTTATAAACAATGCATGAGTTATAATAGAGCTTTTAAAAAAAAATATTCATGAATAAATGTGAGCTATACATAACTATTTAATAAATTGCTATTAAACCTATTTTATTTCTTCATATTATCTGTTATAGAAAAATGCAGTAATTTGTTCAACAGTTTGTAAACAGTGCATGGGTTTTAATATTAAAAAAAAACTTATTCATGTATCATACATCCAACTCTTTTCAATTCATAAAATTAATCATTTGTTTATTTAGTATTGCATGTTGCATCTACATCCATTAACAGTTTAAGTTTTTGATGTGTTTTTTTTTTTCGCTGAAAAGAGTTCAAGATTTCTTAATATAATTTTCCTTGTCTATTGTCTTTTCAAAGAAGCTTTATTTCTCTCCGAAAAGGCAAAAATCAATATTTTGAGCAATATCGATCCAACTTTCCTAATCAGTTTCTCCAGTTGCTCACTAGAGTGCAGCACTTATCGAAATTTCCTTACCTGCTACAGTTGGTTGTTTACATAAGATGGCGGCTTCTTCCCCAGGCGCCATTCCCAGGCCTCTGATTTCTTCTCATCCCATTTCCAACTGTTGATTCCGCGCATGCCTCTTGCTGGAAGACGAAATTCTTCTCCAGCGGAGTTTTAATGGCAGTATGTTAAAACTGAGTTTTAAACATTTTTTGATTGCGGAGAGATTTCCCGTTAGATGGAATTAAAAAAAAATAATAATAAAGATGAATGAAAGTGAAAAAATAATAATCGTAAATAAAAAAAAATCTGTCTAAAAATTATTGAAGATATTTTTTATTATTATTATTGTATTCAAATTGATTTCTTCCCCCGACTGTTTATTTACAAATATCGAAAAGTCAAAAAGGGAGAGTTTTCAAAGTTTACTACAATTCTAATATCATTCTCTACAATTTTCCATAAGGTTGGAAAGATAAAGCTTTGACTTTCAGGAAGGGGGGAATACGGTTCTAGAGTCAGATGTTTTTTTTTTATTCACTTACAATAAAATATAAAATGTTTAAATGAATCACACTTCTTAAAAAGCAACTATAAAGGTATTCATATTAAAAAGGACAGCGTTACTATAGCAAATAGAGAAAAGCTAGAAAGTGCATCACCATTTTTCATTTCTAACTCTCTTAATCAAATTTTTTATAGATTATATTCTTTATATAAGCAATTAAATTGGTGAAATCTTTAATTATAATTCCCTTGTGAGAGATTTTTTCAGTAATTCCGTATATATATATTTTCAGTAATTCAGTATAATTTAATCATAATTAAAATTAATCATGATTCATGATAAAATCATGATTAATTTTATAATGATTTAAATTTTAAAGCAATTTCAAACTAAATAAAAAAATTAAAGCTGAATTAATCTAAATATTATTTAATTATAGAATCGGACTTTAAAAAAATTATAAATGAATACTTTTTATTCATTTTAAATAACATAATATAAAACTAGTAAAAAATAATTAATTAGGAATATTAGAAAAATATTCTACATTTAAACGACGCTTGGCTTTAATTTCTATCGATTCGAGCTCACTGTTGTTAATTAAATGAAAGTATACGATTAATATACTCAGAAAATATAGCTAAAAAATATAGAAATTTTGGCTTTTTCTTCTTCTTTTCTCTTTAATTTAGAATATAAGAAAGAGAATATGATGTAGTTGCTTGATTGTCCAACTTCGAGGTTTTGTAAAATCTCCATGTTTTAAAGCCAATGTATAAAATCAAGATGAAGGGGAGAAAATACAATAACTGGTTCATTTTAAAAATTAAAAAACCGAACCAGTTACAGAAGTGAAAATCAGTTTGACATTAATAATTTAATATTAATGATTAAATTATTAATGTTAAATTATTAATACCAAAATTGTAAATTTTCATTATAATTCTAATAATAATCGTTTAAAGGAAATTCTATCCGTCTGTTGGTCACAAGGAATTTTTGTACAATTTGACAGCCATTCGAACATTAAAGAAAAAGTTTTTAATCTTTTCGTTCGAAATAAAACTAAAAGAACAGATTTTATATTAAGTTTTCTCATTAGTATTATCTTTATTCATGCAAATAAATATATTTCCGCTTACAATTTCCAATGAATTCTTTTAATATTCAATTGCAGACCCTAAATAATTATAACAAATAGTAAGAAATAAATTTTAAAAATACTAAGAAAACTTATTTTGAAATTAATTAAAATTAATAAAAAAAGATAATAATTTCTAAATTAAAATTTCTTTATTAAAAATCCTCTTCAAATCAAAAATTCAACATTAATCATTTTAACTAATTCCCAAACTACTCAAATTATTAAAAAAATTAATATTAATAGTTCAGAAATCATTACTGAACAATTTATTTCGAAATCAATTAAAATTAATAAAAAAGATAATAATTTCTAAATTAAAATTTCTTCATTAAAAGTCCTCTTTATATCAAAAATTCAACATAATTCATTTTTATTAACTGATTCCCATAATACTCAAATTAATAAAAAAATTAATATTAATTGTTCAGAAATCATTACTGAACAATTTATTTTAAAATTAATAAAAAAGAATAGTTTCTAAATTAAAAAAAAATTTCATTAAAAATCCTCTTCAAATAAAAAATTCTACATTAATCATTTTTATAAACAAATTCCCAAACTACTCAAATTAATAAAAAAAATTAATATTAATTGTTCAGAAATCATTACTGAGTAATTTATTTTGAAATTAATTAAAATTAATAAAAAAGATAATAGTTTCTAAATTAAAATTTCTTTATTAAAAATCTTCTTCAAATAAAAAATTCAACATTAATCATTTTTATTAACTAATTCCCAAACTACTCAAATTAATAAAAAAATTAATATTAATTGTTCAGATATCAGGACTGCGCAATATGGCAATGCGGAGACACACGTCCGCCGGTGCAAGGATTAAATTTCCCCTTCTCCATTTGATGCTTTTTAAAATCTCGTCTATTCGTTTCGAAAACAGAGAGCATTGCAGATGCGAGTGGGACGTAATTGTCTCCTAGCAACCATTTTTTTTCATATCCAGGTCTCCTCTGCGCAAAAGATGCATTTAATTTTTAGAATTGGGCAACTTTGCAAAAGATCTACCTATCTCCAATACATCTCTCTATATTTAGGAGCTTTTGACGTACATCATCGATCGATTCGGCTGCGCTAAATGGATCGATGTTTCCTTTAATAGAATGAAGCATGCGCGTGGTGTCTCCTCTGACAACTGGGGATGTTTGTTTGCCTGGGAATAATAAGAATCCGGGAATCTCACTTCTTCGAATTCGGAGCTCCCTGATTTCTGGAATTTGAATCCATTTCTGCTTTAAAGTAATCGCCGCATTACTTCTCTTTTAACTTTTCTTGAAAAGGACCAGAGGAAAATATAAATCGTTGGAAACAGTTTATATAGGTAAAAATGGGATATTTATAGGTAGAAATGTTATAAAATAAATAAAAGTTTTATACAATTTTAGCGCAATTTAATAACCTTAAAAAATTCTAGATTAACGGTTTCTAACCTTTTTTTTTTCTCTCCAATATATCTTAATCTTTTATTTTTAAATGTGATAGTATGTAGTTAATTTTTAATATCTTTTTATATCCTTAATATCTTTCTAATATCCTTTCTTTAAGAAATTCCGTCAGAAAAAAGTTTTTGTTAGGTAAGGATTTAGAAAGGCACCAACCAAACGACTAGAATGAAAGACATTTTTAAGGTATATTTTTGATTTTATTTCATTATTTATAATACTGTTCTTTCAATACAAACACAACAACACTTTCAATACATACAGCTCTGAAATCATTTAGCTTCAGCTTAAGACGAAAGTTAATAAATATTCATCGTGATATTCGCCTATTCATGTGAAGATTTTCCTAAAATCATATAAATTAATAATTCTACGAACTTCCAGACAAAATGATTTCACATTATATGGTACTTTTTAAAAATAGTATATATAATTTCCTTATTTTAATAAATTAATACATGGTACTCTCAGCCCTGCATTTTTTATAATTGAGTAAAAACTTTTTCACTTATATTCGATTAAATATAAAGATATGAATTCCATTAAATAGAGCTCTTTAAATTTTATACAATTCCATTATATAGAAGGCTTTTCATTACTATAACCATCACAATTATTCGATAATCCTCATATATTAAAATTATCAGGAACACCATATGGACATATCAAAAATGGAACAGGATACTTTCTTAGCTTGAGTATTTCTTTGAAAATATATTGATTGATTAAATGAATGAATAGATGGTCAGAATAAATAAATAGTAATGAATTTCTTTTTTCTTAATTCCTCAACAAACAGGCTTACCGAAACTTTTTTTTTTTTTTGTGAGAATACATGAAGCATATGTTTATAGTTGAAGACTGGTGGAAGCCTCATAAGCCAGATAACAACCATCGGACTAAAGTGTTACTTTTGTCAAATGATTATGTTACTAGACTACAAACCAGAATGTTACAAGTTCGGTTATAAGGCTATCCGCATTTACTGCAAGATCATCAATCATCGAAATGAAAGCCCCTAGAGGAAGAATATATACCAAACTTTAAATATATAGCTTTAATATTATAGAAACTCAGTCGGTCGGTTTTATCAGCAACTCCTGGACAATAGCGATCGAAATTCAAATATTTCCCATCAATGTTAAAATTCAACATTTACATGTATTAATTTTATTTATGAAATTTTCATTTATGCTATTGTTTACATAATCGATATTCAAAATATGAATAAATATTTCTACCCTGAATACCATGTGTATTATATTTTGCATTTATATAAAAAATCATTCGAAAATGATAATTATTTAATATCCGTAGCAGTAAAATAAAATAATATAAATGGCATACTATTTTTTATGTTTACTTATCTGTACGAGTTTTTCATGATTAATAAATTACTTTTAATAAGTTAGAATACTGATGTTGCTAAGTTGGAATGCAAATTTAAGCATCCAAATTCATAAAATCATAATTTTATAAAGATTTGCATGTAGGGTGCTATTATATTTATTCAATACTAGCTGGTGTTAGTCATCAGCCTGTTCTCTAGAAATATTTCTTTTTAATTCAAATTGCCCTTGCACAGCTTTCGTTTCATGATTTCTCGAAAAATATATTTTTTTAAAAAGGTAAATTTATGACTGGCCGTTTCAGCGATCCTTAAATCTGTTGTACTGCACATTATTCCTATGCACCTGCCTAATATCAAATCAGCAATATGGTGAAATATTTGAACTTAAAACAAAAATGACGAAAAAATTACACAATTCAAAATTTAGTTTATTTGATTATATGCTCAAAAGAGTTGGTAAATAAAAGTTGAAATTTAGCATTACCATTAATGGTTCTACTTCAGATATAGTTTCAATTCACAGATTTGCATAATCTTTGCTTACTATGTTTTTGAACCAAATAGAAAGCTGTCAGAGTACCCCCCCCCTCCTCCATATTATCTTTAGGAGTCTTATTTAAAAATACAACATACATTTTAATTCTGCCATTTTTCTCTCTCCTTATTTAAATGAGTACAATATTGTTCAAATAATATAATAATCAGTTAACTTGATATTCAAGTAACAGTTGTAAGGAATTTTATCAAGGAGTTTAAAATATTTAGAATATTTAATTACCTCTGGTAAATATTGTATTTTGCATTTCAAGTAATTCATTTATATATTAAAAATTTTTTAATGAGTTTTTTAAGCAACTTGAAAAAGGTAAAAGTAGTAGCTCTTGTTTCAAAGTTCTATCTTATCTGAGTGATCCATCTAATTCTTGAATGATTAGAAAAAAATTACAAAATGTAATAATTTTTAGTTCACCACATGCCAGATATATATGAGTCATATCAGTTTACACCTTAGAAGAATCTTGCTAGGAAATAAAAACAAAAAGTTACTTCACTGAATAGGAAGTAAAATATCATTTCTTCAGAAATCATTAAAAAAAATATTACTGCATTAGAGAACTGCACAACAGCATTTAAAAACTGACAATAAAAAAAAGTAATTTATAACAACTCCTTAAGTTTGAAGTAAAAACTATAAAAGAACATAATACAAAATTAAAATAATAAAACTTTTTTCAATTTGCCTTTTTTAAGTAGATTCTTTGAATATTTATTTTTAAAAATTGAAGAAATGTAATTAAAAAATATGATGAAACAATGAATTATGTTTTGCAACCATTGAAATAAATTCAATTATAAATTATCTCAAAAACAAGTACTGAGTTCTTAAGCAAGTGAATAAATTTGTTGTGTCTACCAAATTGGCAACACTGAAAGAATAATTTTTTAAACTTTCAAAATTGTTAAAAAAATAAAAATTAAATTAAAATTTAAAAAAACATTGTTTTTATGCTATGATTCCAACCCAACATGTTAAAAATTTCAATTACTTTTGAACAATTTGTATTTCTAATTAAAATTTCAAAGAAAATATGTTAAATTTTAACAGCTTTTGTGATGTATCCGAGTCAAATTCAATAGTTATTATTGCAAATGTCTGTCTTGGACAGCTCCAGAAACATTTATCGTCTATTGTTATTAATGATTTACATGTCATAAAATCATTTAGATTATATGAATCACTGTATATTATTTTATTTTTGTAAAAGCAAATCCCCCTTTTTGTCGTTTTTAACCATTTCATTGTTTACAACCATTTTGAAAGCATAAAGAGCAACCCAGAAATATTATTCGATGCTATAAGGCTGAAACTGGAAATTGTCTTAAAAAAGGTAAAAATCATAAATAAAAATAATAATACATTGATAAAAACTATGCTAATTTTAAAATTTTAACTTGAGACTAATGAGACTAAGCTTATTTCATACAACTTGAGATTAATTAAAAATATATATTAGCTTAATAGAAAAATTTCTGATCTTAGTTCATTATCTTAAAATACAAATGAAGAATCACTTAGGGTTTAACTTAAAAGTTTTATTTAAAGGGGATGAAAACAGAATAAAATGCCACAAGAGATTGATTACACAGTCTCTCACATAATATAACAGAGAGATTCAGATTTTTGTGCATTATACAATACACCAAGAATCAGAATTTTGCATGTTAGACAATACACCAAGTGTTGGAATTTTGCTTATGAGACAATACACCAAGTGTCGGAATTTTGCACATTAGACAATACACCAAGAATCAGAATTTTGCACATCACACAATACAGAGAAAATCAGGTTTTTGTACATAATATAATAAAGAAAAAAGACAGAATTTAGCACATTATACAAAAATAAAAAAGAGAGAGGGAAGAAAAAAAACATTAACGATGAGTTCCTTTAAAGACTTGCGACATCAGGAATAGCAAAGCTCGAATTCTTGATGTACAGCTTAACCAGATCCTGCACATTTTGTGGCAATCGCATACTAGCCAATCTCTCCTCAGAAGGGAGCAAACGGCTCACAGCTTCAGCACCAATGTCAACTAGAGTGAACACTAAAAAAAAAGAAATGAAACTATAAATTAGCAGAAAATAGCTTCATTTCTTCATTCAAAATAATCCTGTTACTAAAAATATGAACAAAGATTTTTTTTTAAAATTAAATTTGCTATGAGTCAATTTAAATACCTATCAAGGTTTAATAAACTTACATAGAAATACTACATACATTTTGCTTTAGAAGTGAAAAAATATACTAAATGCCTTAAAAAAAAGCAGATTTTGTGAAATGTATTAAATTTCAATACCTAGTTAGAAAAAAGAGCCAAGTCTAAATTTATCTGCTTTTACTTGTTCCTTTAAAAAAATGAACCCTGTAAAGGAATAAAAGATGCAGACTTGGTTTAGAGCAATTTAAGTTTAAAAAACTTTTTATAAAACTCAATTTCAACTTTTGAAAAACAATTGAAATCACTAAATTAATTTTTAATCAAAATTCAAGCAAAACTGAGACTGCCTATTGGCATTATAAAAGGTTGAAAAAGTCAAAAGTGAATAAGAAATTTCAAATGAAATGCAGGGCCTTCATAAAAATATTGACATTCTTTTATCTCTATATTTCTCATTAATGAAAATATGGCAAATCTAAAAAAAATAATAAATATTGAACAGTTTTTACCTATAGGTATTTCTTACAGTTCTTAATAAAGGTAATTTTACATACACAGACAATTAATAGCTTTGATTATGATTAATTTAAATAATTATATGATTACTCAATATATATAAAACAGCTTTGCATGCATGTAGTTATTTCAATTCTGATGTTAATTTTTATGAAGCATGCATTAATATTCACACTGAGAAAGACATTTATATTCATGAAACCTACTATATAAGTGTGATATCAATAAATCTGATCTGAAAATCTAACAGTTTTAATGATCTGTAAAATAAAATAAATAGGCAACTTTATTCAATACAAAGCCAGTAATTTAGTTAGAAAAAACATAATTATAATTTTTTCAAGAAGTAGCTAATGAAGATACTTTTGTCTTAGAGGGGCCTTAGATAAAATCTAGACAAATTTTAATGATGACTCATCAAATATTTGCAATAAATGTTGAGTGACAACTAAATAACATCATCACTTAAGTTCTGTAATTTTTTGAGTTCCATTACTGGAAAGGTACCCAAATTTATCAATAAATAATTCCTCTTCATGTAAATTCACAGAGCAATTAGGTAGATGCCAAACCTTAAAACACACACAAAAAAATCTCTAATTAAAACTAAAGAGACCTTAGTCTCAAATTAAAATTGCCAAATGGGACGGGGATTGAAAAATTTAACATATATAATGTACCAAGAATTTTAATTGCACTTATCTATAAAAAAGCATTCTAGAAATTAATACTAATACTTGATACTAATTAGTTATATTAATCTAACTTTTCTGAAAAATATATTCATTTATAATAATACTAAAATAACTTTAAAAGCTTTTTTAACTATTAACTTTGAATTAAATAACTCAACTTTAATTGCAGGTTTTTTAAAGCCAATTCTTAACATCTAAGTGAATTCTTTGAATAGAGGAAGTATAAAGAAATACATTTCAATTAATTAGGTTTGTTTTAATTTAATTAGCAATATTTTTAAAAAAACCATCATATCATTCTATGTTCACAATACTATAAAACAAATAAATGGTAATTTCTTTTTTTTTCTCAAATAACTTGATTAATATACACATAAAAAACTTTTTTTGCCTTCATTTTAATGACATATTGATCATATTACAGAACATCAAATTTGACAGTAAAAAGCATCATTAAAAAAGAGAATCTCCCTAGCATAAACCAATTTGATTTACTAAAAATAATATACATAATAAGAATTATATGTTTTTGCCAGTATAAAATGAAAAAACAGTTAATAGAAGTGAGTTTATTGAATAACTGTTTGTAAATAAAGCTTTGAAATTATGTAAAAATAACTAACATATAGTAATTAAAAATTCAAAAGATAACACTTGAAATTTATGTTTGTGTTACTTGTAAGCAGAAAGAAGAAAAAGAAGAAGAAAACTTTATGAAAGACAAAGAACCTGGATAAATTATCCAAGTAACTCAGTTTTACAAGTTAAAAATCAGATACTTACTTGGATTGCTTGCAATCACCTCCAGAACAGGCAGATCGTTTTTCTTTTTTCCATTCAGGGCTGACTTGGTGGGAGCAAAGTATGTCTCCTTATTCAACAGAAGGCGCCTTTTAGTGACAGAATCGCGACAGATCCAAGGATGGCCAACGTACGATTGGATTGTCTTCGTTGCATCAGGCTTTATACTGCCAAAATTGACTTCTCGAGCAAAATAATCAAGCCAAATGATGGTGATACTTCGCTGGGTTCTGTTGGTGACTTCCATTAAGCAAGGTATTCTGGACGGCCCAGAACGAAAACCTGGTATTGAAGGTCTAGCCATTGATATATCTTCTCAAAACTCGGTCAACTTTTAAATAAAGCCTATTTACCAACCTAAATTCTGATCTTACAAGATGTATTTTATCCAGCAGAGACAGAACTCAACAGGGAGAGATGTTTACCGTGTCAAAGAAAGAATCAAACTGACGCTAGCGTCTGTGTTTATTTCTTTTTTTTGTGGGATACGGCAGAGCTGCCAAATATGAATGAGCAAAACCGAAACTTAACATAATAGGCCAAATGCTAATTGATTGTTTGATTGAATTATTGAAACTGTAGATTTTCTCTAACTTGTACTTGTTCATGGATATATCAGGATTTTTCTTCGAGCGAATGAAATTAAGCCCTAAAATACTAATATAATCCATGCGCCCTTTCATTAAAAATGAATTGTCTGTTTGACTCCTACTCTAAGATTAGTCCATTCTGTAATGCGGGCGTATTTCAATTGCTTAAATACAAACACATTTTAAATGAATCACGGTTTCTAAGAAAATTTGAATGCCCAAACAATCCTAATACTAAACATTGCCCGGACATTAAAATCTAACAAATCTTAACAGAAATGTAAATCTGAAAAACGCATATGATTTTTTTAAATTAATTTTTGACTCGTAAAAATACGCTGTGTTGTACTCACCGCTATCACTTATAGCCTAATTATTATCAGATATTTATCATTATTCTTCTAAAGTGGGATAAAAATATTTTAAGAACTAAACGCAATATAAAAAAGAAAATTCGAATACCAAGAGTGAATAGTACTGATTGAGAGATGTCAATCAGTTAGCACAAGATACTGTCCGACATCTCCACAATGTTATTCGATATTCTAAATACCGACTAATGATGAGAAGCTATCGTGACAAAGTTGTTGGGCATTTTGTGCAAATAGTGTATCAATGATCGATATGAACTTTGATGACTTTTTCGATTATAGCTCTTAGACCTGGGATTCAAATGACAAAAGTTTTCGATTTAATCAGTTAAATCTGATTAATCTCAAGAAAAGGAATCCATTAATGCTTAGGGAATCATACATTTCACATAAGAGCCCTTAGATGATTCTGATTCACTTTTCAAGAAAGGGCTTTCCAGGCAATTTTCCAAAATTAACCAACGGCAGCAAACAATAAAGACCCCCCCCCCGCACATACACACATATCCAAAATGATAATAGACGATCTTCAAATCAAGGCAATTGTTGCTTTAAGCCAATAAGCAGTTGAACGCTGGAGAAAAATAATTGCATTCAGTTTATTGTCCGAAGTATTGATAACGAATATTTTAAGTACCGTTATTATGTAATTATTATCAAAAGGTCATAAATTTTTATGGTCAATACTATCTAGAGAGACGAATAATTCAAATCACTGATATAATTGTAAAGACAATATTTTTGATTACATGTCTTGAATCATGATGGAAAATAACAACCGATTATATTTGTCTAATTCGGTTGAAGATAAAAATCCATGCATGTGTTGGATTCCTTGCATATTTACAATCTAGGAAAACAAATAATACGTTCTAGGAAAACAATTTCCTAAGTAGTGGTAATAGTAGACACTTACTGATCATATTAAAACCCTTCCAAAGAGACAGAAATTTTCCGAAATGGACCAAGAGTTAATGACCTTCGCTTAAAGCAATAAACTGCATATATCGCTTTAGTAAATAAACTAAATTTCTCTCATCTTTAGTTCGTCGCCGAAAAATATTTTATAGAAGTAGAAAAGAAGTTCCTGCAAGTATTTAACTCACCTTATTAATCTCATGTACAATTTCCTTTAAATGGGCATAAAAGTCAGAGTTGGTGATATTACTAATATTCTTTTTTGAATAAAATCATCTAATATTTACTTACTTTGAGAGATTCGAGTGAGATTTTTGCTCCTCTATGTTCCCCTTGAAAACCGAATGGAATCGACCCTTTTAGTAAAGAAATTTCAGAAGGAGGCAGACTGTAGGCTAGATGCACTAAACCGCAGCACAAACACCGAAAATCGTTGACTGATTCAAATGATTTTAATGAGAATTTATTCCTTTCAATTGCAATTTTTAAAAACCTTTTGGGTTAAAAGATATTGCTAATTTAATAAAATAATTTAAAAACTTTTTTTATTATTATAATTTTTTATGCTTAATAAACTTTCTGAATTTCTACGTTTTCTTGATCTGATTATTTATCTGCGTTTTCATTTGTTGGAGCTTTTTTTCAATGCTTCATTCATTTCTTTATTTTTCTCTTTTTTCAGTGAACAAAACTGCATTGCAGAAATTTACTGTCCATGTATGTTGTGACAACGACAGAAAAATGCTTGATTCAGATTTCGAAGTCCCCTCGGTCTCCTTCCTTCTAGGTTTAAATTCATTGTGTGGTGCATTTTACATAAATATTTGAAAAAGAAATTGTTCTTCCAAGGTGAAATAGACTAAATGAGGGAAGTTGGATTATATTTGACCGAATATATTTCATGGTACTTTTCTTATTTGTCTAATGCACCCTGAACTCCAGAAAAGAAATGAAGTTGAACAAATTTTCTAAACATTCTAAATATATTTTAGTATACAAATTTATCACCACATTATTAAACAGATTGCAAAATAATAGTTTCATTGCTTTCATTTAAATTCAAAATAATATTTCTTTTTTATTTAGGAATAAAGGGATATGCACAATGTTTTATTTTCATATTTTTCCTTGGTAATGTGTGTGATATCAGATACCTGAGTGATCTCCATGGATTTAATAGCAATAGTTTGATAATTCAAATGAATATTAAGCTCTCAATACAGAAATAGGCTTCATTCCAATTAAAGGGCATAAATCATCCCATTTGGAGAATAAAATATTGCATTTATTTAATAGAAGTACAATTAGACTTAAAATTTTGTAGAGAAAAAAAGTTATGACAATGTATCAAACATTACAAAGCAATACTCTGATAGTTCCTGTTTGAATGAGAGAGGGCATCACAGAAAAGAACTTTAAATTTAGTTGGCAGTTTTGCTGCAGAGAGCTGTAATGCAGCGGTTGAATAATTTTTGTTTGTAGAAAAACTATTTGTCTTTTTTTGTCCGCATTCATTCATCGCTGGCAAATAATTCACCTACTACTAAGAAATTGTTTGACATAAGACAATTGGCGAAGGTTGACAAAACAACAGAAGCTTTATAAAAAATAAAAGCACCAGAATCAGGGAAAATAACTGGTGGAAGCGGACTACCACATGAACTTTTCTGTCCTTGCTTCTAGAGCAGACATTCTCTACCAGAAGGCGTTAAACCGAAACTAAAAACTGAGTAACTGTGAAGTGTACTTAATGTTAATGCTCAATATTTTCTTACTATATTCATGCTGGCTGTAAATTTTTATGAATTACTTATTTGTTTGTTTTTTCAATTCCTACTATTAGCGCACACTCTCCATACATATATATATACTGGTGGAAAAAATTAAAAGACGGAAGACATTTTCCCTAATATCTCGAAAAATACTGGATAAAGATAAATGAAATTTGATATGGATAAAACTTATAGTATGAAAATAATGTGTGCAAAGCAAAAATTAATGTGCCATTCACTGGCAACAGCTATTGCAACAACCCAATGTGGACTGAACTTCATGATGAAAGATGGCAGTGAAAGTGTGGCTTGTATGGTTTGTAGTCGTCTTTAGTATGGTGTGTGGTCACATCTGACAGATAAACAGCATGCACAATGAGTATATATTCAGGGAACCATTGTCAAACGTATGGAGTGGTTTGCGGGTATCTTGCATGATCCCTGTCCAAACCATTATTCCTCCACCAGCATAATGGTCTCTTTCTATGATATTACTGGGACGGTATTGGGTCTCATATGCTCCCTCCATATGAATATTTGCCTATAATCATGCTGCAGACTGAATCTGTACTCGTCTGTGAATAGAACATTAGCACAGCGTTGCTGTGTCCAGTGTTGGTGCTGTAAAGCTGCGTGTAAATAGCTTCACATTAAAGAATTCTGGTTTAACAAAAATATATTTATTTCCAACCTAACAAACAATCCCCATTACAATTTACGTACACAACACAGACATTTTTCTCCCTCTCGGCGTAGGGTTACAAAGTTCTCCTCTCTCTGATTGGCTGATGCCAGGAGCAGACGAGGGGGGGGGTTGCCACAGAGTATCCCCCAGCGACGAAGATCCAATACAATACGGAGTTACATAAAGTTATACAATTTTTCAAGAGAAAGAAATCAATTTAAGTAATAATAATAATAAACAAAATATGAATATCAAATGCAATTAACAAAACCTCTGGAATATTCTAAGTACAAAAATAAAAAAAATATTAATTAAAATATACATTACAAACAGTGATGAATTTCTTTGGAAAATGTACTTGACGTCCACTACGAGTTGTTCGTACTGGAACTTTTGGAAGTTCTTGCTTTGAGATTTTTGAATGTTGGACAGAATCGTGAACAGTGGGTGTGTTAGTTGATTCTGATAAGACGTGTGCAGGTTTTACATGATCAATTGAAACTGTTGTCTCCTTATTATTTATTTGAATTTAAAATTTTTTGTCACTACGAGAAATCACTGGATGTGGACTAGTGTATGGGGGTGTTAAAGGTGGTTTAACGCTATCAATATGCATGAATATATGAGAACATTTTTGTAATGAAGGATGAACATATACTGTTTCACGACAATGTCTAGAAGGTGAAATAGGATTTAGAGATTGCATCATTGACCTAAGTTGAGTTACATAAGTCTCATTAGATGAAGACAAATTATATTGAGAATTCAAATTATCAGAGGGTAGGTGAAGTGTAGCTCCATATACTAATTCTGCACATTCACAGTGTATGTCATATTTAATGGCAGATGGAATTCCTAATAAAACAAGGGGAATATATTCATATCATTTAGAGTTAGCGTGAGCTATAAGAGCCCTTTTAAGTTGTCTATGCATATGTTCTACCAATCCGTTGAATTGAGGGTGATAAGAAGTTGTACATATGCGGTTCATACCCAGGATTTCAGTTAGACGCTGAAATAATTTTGATTCAAAATTTCGACCTTTATCAGTGGTAATAGTAACAGGACAATCAAAACGTGCAATCCAATTATGGACGAGGGCTTCACATGTAGTTTCTGCAGTCATGTCTACAGTTGGGATTACTTCAGGCCATATAGTGAAGAGGTCAATTATAGTCATACAATATGTGTAACCATTAGATGGAGGAAGAGGCCCAATGAATGTTTATGTGGTCAAAACGAGCATCTTGCACAGAAAAGGTACCTATGGGTGATTTATTGGGCCTATGAAATTTTGACTATTGACATTGTAAGCAATTTTGAACAAAATTTTTAATGTAGATTTAATTTTTGACCAAACAAATCGTTTAGAAATCAATTGCAATAATGGTTTAAAACCAGAGTGAGAGAGATTATGAAGATGATCAAAAACAATTTTACGAAATGAAAGTAGGATAAATGGACGGGGTACGCCTGTTGACATATCACAGTAAAGCGTAATGTATTCCAAAGGAAAGTAATGTTTCTTCGATTGCGAAGATGTATTAGTTGATTCAAGAATTTTTTTTAAATTCCTCATCCTCAAGTTGAGCTTGAGATAATTTTTGAAAGTCAAGGGGTTTATTGTGATTAGCTGCATCAATTTCTATTCTAGAGAACCCATAAGCAACAATATTATTACTCCCTTTCACATACTGAATGTCTGTTGAAAGTTGACTTATAAAGTCTAGATGACGCAATTGTCTTGGTGAGCATTTATCTTCTTTTTATTTGAATGCATATACAAGAGGTTTTTGATCCGTGAAAATTGGGAACTCTCTACCTTCAAGGATATGTTTGAAGTTACGAATAGAAACATACATTGCTAATAATTACCTGTCATATATAGACAAGTTTTTCTGACTTTTGCTTAGTATCATAGAGAGAAATGCAATAAGCTCCCAGTTGTTGCCTGAAAAGTTGAATTAATGAGCTCCCTATTGCGACATCAGATGCATCTGTCCATAGACTAAGGCGAGCACCAGGAATTGGATGTCGAAGTAAAGTTGCATTTGCCAATGCCTCTTTAGCAGTAGCAAAACTTTTGTCAGCTTCTTCTGACCATTTAAGTTGTTCATTCTTTTGGGAGGAATGATGAGTTTTCTTAATATTTTTACGACCTTCTAAAAATTTATTTAAAGGGACTAAAGCATCAGCAGCATTAGGGATAAATCTCCTGTAAAAATTATAAAGGCCCCCAAATCTACGAAGTTGAGTTATAGTAGATGGTTTAGGAAAGTTTTGAATGGCTTTTACTCTATCAAATAAAGGGGCTATACTATTTTTAGACACTTAAAAACCAAGAAAATCAAGAGATGGCACTTCTAAAGTACATTTAGAAGGATTAATGGATAATCCGTAGTAATCAAGACATTTAAATAATGCACTTAAACGTATGACAAGTTTTTCATGAGTACTACTAGCAATCAGATTATCGTCAACAAAAGCATAGACACCTTTCAGATCTCTGGTTATTCCATCAACAAAACGTTGAAATGTGCTACTAGCGTTACAAAGTCCAAATTGCATTCGTGCGCTTTCAAACAAACGAAATGTCGTAGTAATGGCTTTTGTGAACACCAGATGGATTTATTGGAATCCGATGATAGGTTTTAACTAAATCAATATGAGAAAATATTTTAGTACCGGGAAGTTCTAAAGTGAAATCTAAAATATTTGGAACGTCGTACTTATCCCTGACCGTTTGAGCATTAAGATCCCGAAAATCTCCAACTGGTCTCCAGTTGAAAGAATCTTTTCTCGGAACCATATGAAGTGGAGAAGCATAGTTACTTTTGGATGGTCGCATGTGACCAAAGTTAATCATATGCTGAAATTCAGTTTTTGCAATGCGCAACTGATCAGGGACTAGTCGACGGGGTTTGGGAAATAATCGGAGGTTCGAAAGTTTCAATATAATGCACAACATTATGCTTAACCTCTTGATGGGGACTAGGTGGTTTAGTAATATTGAGAAATTCTTTCAAAATGGAAGGATAGTCATCTTTACTTATAATAAAGCACAATGTGTGTGTGTCTGTTGGCGATGTACAGGCCAGACCGTTCGACCTATAGCTACCAAATTTGGTATATGTATAACTTGGGTGCTGGGAATATGCACCTCGGAGCCCTTTTTTTGAATTTTTAATCAAAATTTTAATTAATTAAAAAATCAGCCAAATTTTAAAGTTCTTTCGCCATAACTTCTGAAAATATTGCAGGACAAAATTGATTTTAGCATCACGTTAAAGCTCAAAAAATTAACTTTTCAATGATACTAATGTTTTGACCTACGAATTAAAATTCTATTTTTAACGAATTTTTAAACATTTAATTTAATCGCATTTTTTTTCAACAATTTATTTCGCATAAAATAAAAATAAAATTTCATCTTCTCGTGGGTCTCAAAAAAAAAAAAAAAAAAAATCAGCTTTTAATAAAATGTTGCCATCACATTTTCAGAAGTTTTGATTAAAAATAAGTTAATTACGACCAAAAATATAACAGAAAAATATAATTTTCATCACGTGATTATATGAAACGAACTAAATAGGAAATGTGATATTTTTAAAATTGAAATGTTTCCCTAACTTAAAATCCGCCATCAAAGAGTTAAAAACAACAGAAGACCCCATGAAAAAACTCCTTATTCTGTTTGAATCTATGCAAGCAAATCCTTAAAAATTTCAAGTTCGAGTGTTATATAGTAACTTACTAACCCAGCCAACAGCCAATCAGAACCCACCTTCTCTCACCTCCACGCCTACCCTCCGAGGGTACCTCCATGTTTTATACATTTATTTATATACATCTAAAATAAAATTAAGAGAGCATTTATATACATCTAAAAATAAAATTAAAAACTGAAGGTTTTAATTAACCTGTGAAATGTTTGCTGAATAATTCCTTGATATCTTATAAATTATAAAAAAAATTATAATGTTTCAATTTCTATATTGAACATAAAACTTCAATGTCGGAGTACTCTGCTTTCAGTTCTTAGTTTTATTTAAAGGCGTGCTTGTATTGAGTAAAAATTTCTTTATATTAAGTGCACTTCCATCATTTCCATTTTAATTTAAAACTGAATTTTAGATGCACTGATGGAAAATCAGAGAGAGATGTGGAGTTCAAAGATAGGACTGCTTAAGGCCTACATAATAGTATAATTGAATTACGTGATTATCGAAATTTGAAGCTTAAAAATATTTTGCTGAAAAACTTATTACGAGGCCAAGTTCTATAAAAAAAATTGATTTAACCCTTTAGTTGGCATTATTATTGGCGAACCGACTGGTCGCCAAAGGCGGCTAGTTGGTACATAAATACATAAACTCATCTCAGCGACGCTAGCCCCATAGTGCCATTATAGGGCAACATATTATTCAGGTTTTATGCAATATTTTCCGAGAAATGTATGAAAATATCTTCCATCTTTTACTTTTGTCCACCAGTGTATATATATATCGTTCAATTTTTCAATCGTTAATAAAAACAAAAACTTTTATTCATCCAATCAAGGTCAAACATTTTTTTTAAATACTTGTAGTGGAGGACATTTGATGATAATACAGTTTTTTCAAATATTAATTCATTATTTATTTATTTATTTATTAAAAACTTTCTCGGCAATTATCTTTTTTTTCCCGCCGGCAAATAAGTAACGAACTCTGTTTTTTCCCCACATTTAATGAGGTTAGTCTTAAAATATTTTTGGCCGATTATTTTAAACTATTCTATTTATTTTCTTAATGATTTATGCATTTAAAATTAAACATTGTTAATAAATCGACTTTTCCTCTTCATTTTGAAGTATTTTCGAATTAAAATAACATAGAATAAAGGAAATTAGAAATTTCTGTTATGTATTGCTTAATCCTGCCTTTTGCGTAGCCACAGTTGGCTTTGAATCCTCAATTGGCGTTAGAAATTCAAAGCTAGTATAATTTTTTGATAAATTATAGTAATTGTAATTGTTTAGCCGGGATAGTCCGGTTGGTATGGCGTTGGATTCCCATCCCTTGGGCTGCGAGTTCGAATACTATATATATAGAAAGGAAAACGGAAAATTGCCAGGCAATTCGCTTTCTATTTTGCCTCTTGATATTGTGATTCTGTCATTTATTTACATATTTATATTAATTGTAATTATTTAATAAAAAATAACTAAAATAAAATTTTTCAAGAGGCAAAATAGAAAGCGAATTGCCTGGCAATTTTCCGCTCTCCTTTCTACTTCGATTAAAAAATAAATTTTTAAATCGAAGTAGGAATTGATTAAAAAAAAATTCTATTTTATATTAAATGTTTGTATGTAAATACATATGTCTTTAAAGAACACCGCTCAGCGTCTTTTTATGAAGTCGAGTGCATTATACTAATGGATTTTATTTGCAGCTGTTTATCAAAGAATTGAGTAAACCCTCCCCAGAGATAGAGATAGTGATAGATAGATAGATAGAGAGAGAGAGAGAGAGAAAAGGTATTAACTTTCTACTAAATTATTTGAATAATTTTTACCTATATATATTTTGAAAACCAGACGCAAGTTCTTAACAATAAGCCACTGCAGCTAAAATTGTATTTTTACTTTGGAAAATAATTGACATCTAGCGATACTCATGAAATGTATTGGAATACCATTTAAAAGAGATTAAGTGCAAGGAATAAATTACTACAATCGGTTAAAAGTACCCTTTTTCAAGGAGATTCCAATAAAAATTAAAAGAAAACTATGTTATGTATTTATAAAATGTAGAACCGGCCGATTTCCTTAAAGCATTTTTATGATTGTTATTTGTAACAACTCAATTACTGAGCTTTCAAGAAGAAACAAAAATTATAACTATAATTCAGAATAATTTTTGATTTTTAATATATCTAGAGAGGGAAAGAACACTTATCTACAGAAATTAAGATCTATTGATCAAATAGATGTAGATACAAAATTATTTGACGACGTATTAGAGCAGTTCGTATTGCTTGAAAAAGCAGATAGAGAAATATTTAGTTACCTAACTGAAAATGTATAAATCCTCGAAAATATTCTATCAACATTTTTAATAACTTCGAAAATTTTGTTGATTCTCCATACAACAAACTCATAAGCCGAAAAATAATATTCTATCTTGAAAAGAGTAAAACATTATTTCAGAAATTCAGTGTCAAAAAACAAATTAAATTGCATGGTTTTACTGACTATGGAAAAAAAAATCAAATAGAATTTGAAGCATTCAAAATATTTAAAGTATTTTCTTGTAAGAAATCCATAAAAATTATTTTGACTTTTTATTTTATTCATTATTTTATAAATCTCTGTAATAGTTATTTTTAAAGCATTATGTATTAGTTTTGTGTTAATTTAAATATTATTGCATCACTTTTCTACAGAGTGTTTCAAAAAGTGAAAAACCATTGATTGAACGATTGAAAAACTATTACACTGATCATAACTAATAATTTATTCTAAATTTATTAGAATTTCATGATATTTATTAATTGAAATTGTTAAACAGAGGTAAGGGGAGGGCGATTGCCTCTCTTTACTCATCTAATTTTTAAATTTTCGGTAATGAATTTGTAAGCTCATTTCACTTATTCCTTTATGAGAATTATCCGACTAAAATCTGGTTAATAGTTAAACTAAATTTTAAAAATACTTTTTTTGTCTCAACACTCTAATGCAATATGTAATACTAAGAAGAGCTACTTAGTTGCAATCAAATTATGTGAATTTACTGTAAATCAGCAGAGTTAGTAAATTGAGTAATTATTAATTGTTTATTTAAAAATAAAATATCTGTTTTTTGTATTTTAATTTATCGATACAATTATTTCACTAATTAAACATTACCGATTACAAACATTACTGATTCACGATAAATAAAAATATTTTTGATATGGTATCTTTTTAACAACACTAAGAGAATTTACCAAATATGCCCTAAGCCTATTAAATAAATTAGCACCAAAAGTTTTTAAATTCAGTATTATAACTGTGCAGTCGGAATAGATATATCTTTTTATTTCAATTACTTTTTACTGAAAAAACTACATAATTTAAATTCTATCAAATTTTTTATGATCTTTGGATAAAATGAGCATTAAAATAGTACTTCAAGAACAGGCACACATAAGATTGACGTCTTTGGTATTGGAATTTACTTTACATAATTAGATTACACTTCCGATTTGGGACATTTATCATTATTTTAATTCCTAAAATAATAAAAAGGTATTGAAGTTATTGGGGCGTTTTTAAGTGGTATTTGTATTTTCAGTTACTTAATACATTCACTTAATTGTAGATTAAAAATTAAGAAATTAGTAATTCAATTTGCGAGTCTGACTCACCATTGCATGTGAAAGGGTTAATAAAAATTTTGCACACGCCTCTGAACAAAAAACTCTTTTACTTTGGAGTAGGAATATTAGTTTGTAATAGATTAGAGGGAAAATAGTACTTAACAATAAAAACACTTGACAAGGTGTCAAGGTAGGAGAATTCAAATTTAAGATTTGGTTTTTGTTTTTGAATAAAATACAATATTTGTTAAGTCTAAATATATACATATGTGTATATATTTATATTTAACATTTAGAATTTAATGTTTAATTTGTATAATTTTTCTTCTTATATTATCAAAACTGTAATGAAAATTACGGAATATTGAACAGAAAAATATAAATTAAATTTTAGCACAAATAAATGCAAATACACCAAGTTTAAATATAGAACAAAAAAATCAGTCCTCTTCAAGAATTAGAGTAAATAAATAGAGAATTCCATGCACTAAAAACTTAAAGTAGGAATCATTTTTGACCTTAATTTGTCATTTGTATCACACTTAAACGAAAGTTTATTTAAAATAGGAAAACTAAATGTAAAAATTAGAAGACTGACAAAGGCTTCTTGGGAAATTTCTCCTTTTATATATAAAGAAATATTTAAAAAATTGTACTTGGAAAAAATTATAACATATGGGTTTGTTATTTGTTTTAATGAAAAAGTCTTGTAAATAATAACTTCAAAAACTTCAACGTATTCAGTCAAAGCCTGTAGCACGGTATCCACAGACACAGTTAACTAATTTTTTACTTCAAAATTTTTATAAAAATGAAATGCAATTAACTAAATTATCGCTTAAAATGTCTTCTGCTTTTTCTTAATTCGAAGTAATCGGGACCTACTTATGATAAAAATAAAATTACAAGTTATTGACTTGTGACATATTCGATGATTGACAAAAAAAGTTTAAAAAAAATACTGTTATTTTTTTGCTTTATATTTGCTTCAAAAATAAAGATACCTTTTTCAATTTCGAGCTCAAACAAATTTATGAAGGAGGAGGAAGTGATTAATGGGTACTTCTTCGACTACTGCGTATGTAAATATGCGGTGTTTAAGCCTAATTCTTATTGAAATTATTGTATTGTTTTAGCCTAATTCTTATTGATATTATTGGATTGCTTTTTATTGCATTTTTTTTCTGAGTATGTTTCTTTTAACTAGTTGTGTTAAAAGAAACAAACGTAGAATATGCTAAAAAGAAGAAATTCAATTAATTACAAAATTTTTACTTGTAAAATAAATTTTTTAAATTTTTTTAATGTTTTTATATTAAAATAAAACCTAATGAGTTCCTTTTATAAAACTTTTAGCCATGCCTTAAAGAATATTTAATAAATACAATCATAGAGCTTTAGAATATATGTATTTATAGAATTTATTATTTATTTTATTTTAGATGCATTAGTATTATTTAATTCCATTTTACTTATAAAAGTATTAAATATTTAACATCTTTACCTACATCAAATGTTATTAACAACAGAACATTTGAAATTTTGTATGTTTTATTTATGACCTTGAATTTTTGATTCGGCATTATAAGAAAACAATTGCTGTAATTCATTTATATATGTATTTTTTTATTTTTTCACACAAACTGTTCTTTTCATCACTACGATAATCCGCAATAATTGAATATATTATAATATTTAAGTACATTACAGTATTTTATTAGTACTTTGAGATATCATTAAGCTACGTTTTCACTCTCAATCTCATTCTTTAATGGCTTATTTATTACAAGATGTTATTTTCTAATTTTTTTTATAGAATGAGTGCGTTTGAAGAGCGGAGAATTAAGTGCAAAGTTGTCTCAGAAATTAAAAAAAAAAGAACATGTTTATTATGTAGACGATATTATCTAAAGAAATACGTAATCTAAGATAAAATGAAAACACGAATCTCTTTATCTTAATTTGAAACTTTATACCATACAACCCTTAATCATACATCTCGTTATAAACAGTAAAAGAAACTTCTAGAACTTTCTAAATATATAGATACAGTTAACAGCAATGCAGATAATTGCATTTAACAGTAAATTACACTAAATAATAATTCGAATGAATAATTTAGAAGAAAGAAATGAAAGCTAACATTAAAAAAAATAACCATGCATTTTAGATGCAGCTAGATTTGAGCGAAGGATTTGTCGCTTCTGACTTGAACCATGAAAGTAGAATAGAGGTGAACTGTTTTCAAGCTTTATCACCATAACTTCGTAGCATATCGCCTTACAAAAATTACCTTTAGACTTTTGCAAACTTAATAGAAATTAGCCCTACAGTGACATAAATATCCTTTTCATATTTTTCCTCCTGATTTTTAGTCAATTTTCAAAATCAATTTAAATGCAGCTAGTAGAAATATGAAATTATTTTACTTTTTGATCACAATGATCACTAGAGAAAACATGCTCATTCAAAGCTGCTTTCTTCAGATTTTTTTAAAAAAAATCTTATTTCGCAGATTAAGCTGTAGTATAGTAGCTGTACGTATTAAGCTGTAGTATAGCA
>JAOUZG010050968.1:13777134-13793219 GCA_026289955.1 Argiope argentata | reverse complement strand
CTGTAGTATAGTAGCTGTACGTATTAAGCTGTAGTATAGTAGCTGTAGTATACTTTATCGCAGATAAGCTGTAATATGCAACAGCTTAGCTTTTTAACGTTGCAATATTTTATACTGTTTTACCTAATTTTGTCCAATATTTTAACACTTTTAATTTGTAGTGTGTCTAGTTGGCATATGAGATGTCTTTTTTCTACTCAATTTTTTGAGCTCATTTAATAAGATTTTATTTCTATTAAATCTTTAGACTGCCAGTTGAGTGTCTTAACATTTCTTAAGGGGTTTGATATAAAATACTAATATTTATTTTTAAAATTTTCCTACCTTAGACGAAATATTTGCGTTTTCTTTTTTAAATGAAATAAACTCAGGTGAAGTCGCAAGTACAGCAGTTAGTAATGACACAAAATTGTATTTATAGCGAAATAATATGAAAAATGTAATGAATAATTTTTCTGAATTTTTTTCACCGAATTATTCATGACTTCTAGGTGTTAACAGCATACATTAACAATTGAGATGGCTTTGTTTTACACCTTAAAAGCAAGGCCTAACTTGACCTGTGAAAAAGGACAAAACAATAGGAGAATATTATTAATTATTTCATCAGGTGAATTAAATTCACTTGAATTTATTTCGTCTTGAAAAAAATTAGAGATAGAGAAAAGGAAAGATAATCCAAAGGAAATACAAGATATGCACTTCTCCATATTTCACACAAGTAATATAAAAAAGTCGGTTCCTACTTAGTTCAGAAAAGAAATTTTTTATTTTATTAACTTTTTATTAAATAATTACAATTAATATAAATAGTTTATCAAAAAGTATTAATTTTCGCAAATTTGTTCTTCCCCTTCACTTGAAAGATACTGAAATCTTCGCATTTTACCGACTGAGATTCTGCCTGTCGATTTTAATTTTCGTTACAAACTGCCAAAACTCTATTTAAAGTATAAAAAATTAATTAAATTTAGTTAATCAATTAATATTTGAAAAAAACTATATTAGTATCAAGTGTCATCCACTACAAGTTAAAGAAATGTATTTTAACTTGTGTGGATGACTTAAAAGTATTTTATTAACGATTGAAAATTTGAACAAGATTAAATTATATATATAAGGAAGAGTGTGAACTAATAGCTGTTATTGAAAAATTGTGAATAGGGGAGCTCAGTGAAAGCACCCCCGTTTTAATAATTACTGAATACAATTACTGAATTTTATACAATTACTGAAATGAGAAAAGTATGCTTTCCCTGTCATTTCTGTTAAAGTTTCAGCGAACTTTTAAATTAGGCATTGTATTAGTTGAGAAAGAGAGCCGATGATACGAAAAATAATAATTAGTGTGACAAATATTTAATTTTAAATTCAGTAATTTAAATTTTTCTGCGAAATTCGTAAATATTTTCAATTACATCAGTAAAAGTGCCAAACTCTCGTCATATAAAATGAAAACATAACTATTTAATTTTTATCAAAATTACTTTGGATATTTTTATTGAATAAATAGCTAATGCTTTATATATAGCATTCAATCGACTGTGCACCAAAAGAGAGTTTATTTAATGTGATTAAATACAAATGTGATCTAAATATGATTAAATACAGATGACAAAAATACGAAATGTAATAGTTTAATATAAAAAAATGACTGCAAAAATAGAAATTGATGGATTTGTTTGTGTTTGAGAATTTTAGCTAATTTCTCGTTTTTTTTATTTTATTCTGAGGCAACAATTTTCTAATAAATTTCTACAATAATTTGTACATATAAATCCATTTATGATAACATTTCTTTTCATGATAGTATCTATTAAAACACTTAACCAGAAAAGAATATCATCATTTATAAAAGTTCCTGGTATTTTTTATTGACTTGATTTATCGAGAGATAAAAAAAGAACTAATTTTTTATGTAATTGTATTTTCGATTTCTTCGTTACTTGATACTTCCCGAGCTTTACACATATCTTCAGTTGCCAATAGAACGTGTTTCTTGAGTTTCGTCACTAGGAAGTCTATTGTTGAATGATAAAAAGCGTATAAGGAAGTCAATTCGAATTTAGGGGACAATTACCAAATGAAACTTTCAAACTGAATTTCTGCTCCTCTGGGCTTTACGAACTGTCTATGTATAACGGTAAGAATATGTTTTGTTTAGATCACTACACATATCTTAAGAGATATTTTCTGTTTAACATTTTCTAATTAGAAGAATGGGATGTTGTAGTTTTTATTTAATTATCTTTAGTTCTAATTTTTTAGATATAAAATATAATATGACTTAATGTATCATTTTTAAATATATCGTTTAGCGATTTTAAATGCTTTATAATATGAATTAATATATCATTTTTAAAATTTTTTAAAATCGCTTTTTCAGCAGCAGCAAACAGCAAAATTAGTTTCTTGCTCGTTTGCATACTTACAGCTTGTCTAATCTATATTTATTGGCTTTTTATAAATTCAAGATAAACACTAGTAAAAATTAATTAATGCATTTTTAAGTTAGTCTTTTTATTATTTAATATAAATAAAAATGTAATTAAATATGTTATGTATGCCAATGTTTCTACTTAATGTTATCTAATAATCTTATTATATCAGGAAAAGATTACTCGCTGATAGAAATAAACAAATGTATTTTTAACTCTAGTAATAGTCCCTAAAAGTAATTTTCTGGACGAAAGCGTAATTCCAATTTAATTCTTTATTCTGTTCTGTTCTTTAATTTTTTAAATTGTTGTTTTTTATAATAATTTTCCAAATTTTAATATATATTAGGTATATAAATAAAAATATTTTATCTTAAGTTTAAATAATTTTGATTAGTTATTTCTTAATATGCACATATTTCACGATATCCAATATTTAAAATAATTAAATAAAGCAATCTTATTTTTTTCAAATTAGGTATTTCTTCTTCAATACCCAGAATTTGACTTTGCTATTGCCACCGTTGAGGAGAAAGTAAATAAAAGGCAAGATTCATATTTGCAAACATCAATTAAATTTACTATTTATTTTTAGAAAATAGACAATGTTATTAATTTCCTTTATTAACATTTTAAATTTAAAAACTTTAAACATCATAAATTAAGTTAGATTTATATTAAGAAGATTGCCGTTTAAAATTATCTTTGAACATAGAGTATTTTGCAATTGCAGTTTTCAATAGTTCCTAACAAGAAAAACATCTAAATAATTTCAATGATTTTTTTAAAACTCAAATAAAATATTTTCTTGCATCTATAAATGACTTATGCAAATTTAATAAGAATATTGAGAAATCAAATATGAATAAAGAAGTCAATAAGAATATTTGAAAAGTAAAGTTTCGAAACATATTTTAAAGGTATTTAATTAAAATTTTCCTTAAATGTAACATAATCGTTAGATAGCTATATTATTAGTTATCTAACGATTATGTATATATTTATTCATTTTAATCAAGAGAATTAAATAATTTTTATTTTTAAAAAACACACAATTTTTAATAGAAATTTTGAGTTTTTTTTTTACAAAATTTAGGAAGTTTTCAAAAATTTTAAAGGCACCACAAGTCTTTTAGATCATATCATAGTTAAATATATTACTATGTTGTGAGCAATTGAAAAGAGAAATATAATTCATTAAAAGAAGTTGAGTGATAGTGCAAAATTCCATTTACATTTCACTAAAGAGGGCCTATAATTTGAAAACTCATATTTTTTAAATGAAGTTGCAGCAGATCTATTACTTTTATGCTCAATTTTAACTTAAAACATGTATGCTTCTTGAAAATTTTATGGGTTAAAAAAAATTGTTTCGAAAAAAGTCATATACAGCAAATTTGAAGAATAGCATGTACTTGAGCTGCCATCTGTTGCTGATAATAGAAACTAAATGAATGTACATAAAATTCTATCTTCATATATAAAAAAACCGCTAAAATTTACATGAATCACTTTCAAATATGCTAAACCATTACTCACACTTTCTTATAGAAGATTAATTGCACAAATGTTCATGTTAAATGGTTAAAATTTAGCATTGAAATTTTGCAATGAAATTTTAATAGGGTAAATGGCAAAATGTTTTCGCTTTTGCTAATATAAAAATTATCCATAGGTGGAAATATAATGGTTTGTGCTTGGTTACATGCATCAACAATTGATAAAAATGTGTATCTATGCAATCAAAATAAAGACAAAAATTAAAGACAAGTTTTCCTAATTCTTTAAATAAAATTCTTTACCTTTAAATGGACAAATTCTGAAAAATAAATTGGAGTGGATTTGAATTAATTCATGTCATATTTAAAAATCTTGTGTTCGATTAAAGGCAGAGCAATAAAACATTTGTTTAAAAAAAACAATTTCAATAAATTTTATTTATATTAAAATAAGAAAATGGGTGAAAAAAATAAAATTCATCCGCATAACTAGATTCCATAGTTAAGAGATGGAAATATCAATATCTTAAGTTCCAGTATCTTAATGCTGCAAAATATTGGCCATGGAAGATGATTAACTCTTTCAAATAACTATAAAGATTAAAAACAAATACCCTGACCGAGTATTTAGTTTATAAAAATTATTTGGTTTTAAATGATTACATATGGTTAATTCTAACAACTTAATTTAAACTTTTTGATACAATTTTGATATTTAGAATTTGTTATGCACTGTTGAATTAAACTGATTTATGACAAAAAAATAGTTACTATTAACAGTAATTAGAAGATACTCGCTGAATACCAAGCTTTAAAATTTAAGCTATGCACAAGTTTCAAATAGAAACTGTATTATTATTATCACCAGCCTAACTTTTAAAGAAATTGAATTTTGATTTTCGTCATCAGTTGTTTGCTTTAAGCTATGATTTATTTTTATGCATAAAACTTTACACATGAAAAAATGATTAATGTTTGCCTCACTATTTCATATCACATTAATAATTTTTAAATTACATTATCAATTAATAGATTTTATTTGTATACCAAATAAAAGAAACTGACCCCAAGTATTTTTGTAATTCCCATCATTCCCCCATGAGTTTTGTTAAATAATTAATCAATTGATCGCCTGCTTTTTTAAGAATGGTGAATGTCGAGGAATTAAAATCTATATTATTGGACAATTAAAAAATAAGGAAAAAATTTCTGAATGACGTATTAGTGTAATGCTTTTTCCCAGTACTAGTGAACATAAAAATATTACTTTCAATCTTAATATAAATAAGTATTACAAATTTGAGAAATTTCACTTTTTTTCAAGAATAAGCCCTCCAAAAGTAATATATTTTCGTTTAAATTACATTTTCTGATGTTAATATGGTGGAGAAATTTCAAGCTATTGTATCCACCATTGTGAAGTAATAGTCTGCAACGGTTGCATCTTTCCGGCAGTTAACTGTAAAATCGCTGCGACTGCGAAGGATTTCATTTCGTTTGTTGCGCTATTGAGATGCGTTCGTTTTGCAAAGATTTTCAAATTAAATTGTTCGTTTGTTTTAAAAATGTGTTAATTAACTCATGGGAAGCGTCAGACTATTATTTTAATGCATCAAAGAAACATTTCAAAAGTTAGGATTGCTCAGTAGTGAGACTGTAATGAGTCGACTGTTTCATGTCTCATAAAGCGATTCAGAACCAAAGAATTCGTTGATAAAATCCTATAATTCGTCGTCCAAGGTTATCTTGTAAACATACTGATGCCACATTGATATTATTGCCGTAAACATAGATTTGGAAGTTCTGCTACACTTTCAAGAGAATGGAATGAGTCCACGTCTGTCATTGCTAGTCCCAGAACACTTCGCATGATGCTTTGTGAAGTTGGTAAAGGCTTAAAGTATATAGGAAAAAAATAGTACTGACGAAAGCAATGCGAAAAAGAAAGAAAAAAAAAACGATTGAAGTGGGCTAAAAGGCACAAAAATAGGAGTATTTTAAAATGGAAACAAGTCATATTCAACCACGCAAGTCGCTTTTCTTTAATATCTTTTAAGCCTAGTCACGTTTGGCGTAAAGCAAAGGAGAGTATGAGGTCAGAATGCCTGGTTTGTACATCAAAACACCCTTAAAGCTTATTGCCGAGGAGGTGCATGTCATATCTGCCAACAGGATGACTTCATTTTGTAGAGGGGAGCATGAATGGTGACAAGTATGTTGGTGTGCTGAACTATCAATTACTTCGTAGCTCTGAAATTTATGTTTAAGCAAGAAATTTTTAATAACTTTTTGTCTTTAATTTACAGCGTGTTTGAATAATAAAAAAATATTCTATCAATCAAAATTCTTCTAGTTCATTACCTTGAAAAAAGTATAAGGATAAAGTTCACCAGATTTCATAATAATGTTATAACTGTATTTTGAGTTATTTGATTTGAAGTGAGCAAAAAATCAGTAAAAACCAATTTTGAGAAAAATGGATTTAAAGTATACAGTAACATGTTTTAATTAAATTATGTATGTACATACTTAAAATTCACCACATTTGTAGATAATACTTTCTTTCTCACAAGCTTTTAATAATTTTCTTTTTTTAATTATTTTTTCTGGAAATATTTGCATTAGGCAGTGAATGCCGCCGAGATTCTTTTGTAATGCCTTGTCGAGTTCAGCAAATGCTCTAACTACATTTACACTAGGATGCACTCCAATAACCTCAAGGATATTCATTAACCCTATAAAATTTATAACTGCTTAAATTTTTTTTGAGAAGGTTTAAACACTCAATAAATGTTCGAGCATACACAGACTTACTAGATATCGGTAAAGTGGAAACCTATTTTGTAAGTTAATAGGCATTTATATCTGTAAAATATATTACAGATATAAATGCCCCTAATCTGAGGGTTCAGAGCTCAACAAAGATATCTGTAGGTACAAATTTCCACAAAACACTGTTGAAACTCTCAGTGGCATTTTGCATTTTGTAGTACAAAAAATGTTTCAGATTTAAAATTAAATTTGCATTTATACAAATTTTTAACATGTTTTTGGCCCTTTAAATCCGTACTTCCGGTTTACTGATCGTTACGAAAATAGTAATATCTTGACTTCTAATTAACGTAGAGGTAAAAGTAAAGATAAGATTAAGTAAAGTAAGTAAAGGTAAAGAGAGTAAGTAAAAGTAAAGATTTTGGATAGCTCAAAGGTTGGTCTATACAATAAAATAATTTTAAATGCCACTTTTGGTGAAAATAGACGTTTTCAACGTGGTAGGATATCTTAAATGTGATTGATTAAAAAAACCCGGCAACTGCTTTATTCTTTAGACGGTGGGTTAGAGGGACTGAAAGGTTTTCTAAAAACACTAAAAAATGTTCGAGCGTACACAGACTTACTAGATATCGGTAAAGTGGAAACCTATTTAATCTTTAAGAATGTGAGTTATTACAGTTTTTGAGGGGGGGGGAAGGGAATTTTTCTTATCTTTCAAAGATAAGCTTGGTGTCCCAATATTCTGAAGTAGCTGAACAAAAATGGTCTTAGGAATAAGAGGATTAAAGCAATTCGTGTAGTATTGTATTCTCATATATGCTCACTGAAGTATTCATAATAACATTTAATTCCGATTAATTTTTTCTGCTATCTATTTATTAAAAAGCTTTTTATGCGGAATTAAATTTCTAACCTGATAACTATTATGAATTATTATATTCCATGGTTTTCAGGCTTAAAATAAGGTTTTAAAAAGGATGTCTTTCAATAACGAATAAAAACATTTTGAAATCTTAACCTGTTCTGAAATGACCACAGATTTCAAATTTCTTATTTTTGGGGGAATGGGACTTGTTTACCGGATTTATCCTTTAGGTGAGTCTTTCTTGAAGATGATAAATTAAATAGTTAAGAAGTTGATAGTAATTACAACTAATAAATAGTTGTCATTACTGTCAATAGTTGTCGTTACTATAGATTTAACATGCAGCATGCCAACTGTATAGAGCGAAATTCATCTCTCACGATTATGAATTCACATCATCAGTTAAATTTTGCAAAGGACACCGCTTTCCACATGAGTATAGAACGGATCTTTACAAAATTATCATTGGTATGTATATCTTTGCAATTCAAGAAACTACCTTTTTTGACAGTAAAGAGAATTTGTCGATTTAGGCATAAGAATATAATATAATATAATATATAATTTAATATAATATAATATATAATATATAATATAATATATAATATATAATATAATGAAAACGATTTTGTCTGTGCTGGCACAGATACTGTAATTGAACAACTTATTGTTACTATTTTTCAAAATTGTTTCTTGCCTTGTTAATTTTTGTTAGAGAAAAGATATTTACAAATATTCTTAATAGATACTAAGCCAATCGCTTTGGTGGCAACAATCAAGATTCTGAAAAATCTCTACAGTTGAAATCCTATACTCTTCCTGAGAATTCCATGTGATGTTAAGCCATTTCGAAAAATTCTGCAAATGAAATAACATCCCTGAAGTTTGTTCGTAGGTTAAATGCGGAAGGCTAATATTCCTGTTATTTAATTAGCGATTAATTAAATAATGTTAATTTATTTGTTAATTTATTTATGTAAATATAATGCTAATACTTTTATATTTTTAGTTTCTTCAAGTATTGTTGTTTGTGTTTTGGCTGGTTTTTTATTTCGTGTTTTCTGGAACAAACATGCAATGAAGCGTCTTTCTCTATAATCAAGTGTATTGGATGACATTCACTGTATGCCTTGGAACGATTTTTGTAACGGTAGTACTACAAGGCCAACCTAGTTTATTATTTGTCGGCTGTAAATTCAAGTTAATGTTTATTCTATACCAGCTGTTTAGAAGAATTATATACGCATTGCTTGTTGTTGTTATTTTTGTTTGCATAGTATTTTTCTTTTGTTGAATGAAAAAAAAAAGAGACAAGGTTTGATTTGAAAGAGAGAAACTATTTTTTCGTTTAATGCCTTTGAATGAGCACGCGTCCATCATCGAACCACTTTCACAAATTCTATTTAGATGATTATATTTAGAAAAAAGGAGAGATTATTTTAGTTATCCCATTTGTATTTCCTTTTCATTATTCGTTCATTGTAAATAATGATTTAATGTGACGAATTTTCTGACATGAAGGAGGAATATCTAATACTTTAACCTTTTTTTGAATAAAGATGAATATATAAACCATGAGAGATCTACTATATTAATGCTAGACATGAATAAGGAATCAAAGGTAGAGGGTTAAGGGTTCTATGACTCCAATCTGAAAAATGATAGATCGATGTGAATTTCAGCTACTGTTATTAGCTGCAGTAAGCCAAAAGTGGAAAATATTTCAGCATATTCTCCAAGCCAAATACAAATATATGATAGTTTTCCTCGAATGTCTTTCACAAAGAAAACCTACCCATTATGCATTGGAGATTAGTCTTCTTCATTAGATGGTGCCTATCATTTTTAAAGTCGATTTGATTTATAGAAGATGACCCACCTGCTTTATAATAACTGCATTCCCAGATTTATGGAATTTTGCAGAATGAGGAATTTCACAAAATTTAGAAAAAATATAAAGGCAGTAGATGAATTAAAAAAAAATGTTTGTAGAAACAGAATGGAAATGTGCTATTTTAAAACTTTGTTAATTGAATTTCAAAAACTTATGTCTGGAAAATCAATAAAGGGCTTATTTACTATAATTAACAGTGGAAAAAAATCAGTAAAAATGGTTATTAAAAATTGGATAGGGACAATCAAAAGCAATTTTACGGTAGATGTCTGAGAGTTATTCAAAAAATAAAGGACATGATTTTTTAAACATAAATAAAACTAATATTACATATATATCGTTATAAGTGAGAAATAATACAACGCATCATTTGTGCGACGTCGCTTCTGTAAACATGGCAGCAGAGAAATCATGCGTTGTTTCGTTTTTGCCTAAGCCAAAAATGAATGCGACATGAAAATGATTAAAGATGAATGTCTTTCTGCCTTGAAAAATCGTCGACTGAAGACTGTTTGATGCTGCAGCAAGCTTTGGGGAATGCTATTATAATACAGTTCGAAAATGCTTAAGATATTGTTAGAAGGAAGATAATCGGTTACAAAAAACGGATCTCCTGTGACCACTCTAATGGATATAAACATCAGCACACCAACTTTGATAGTTAAGAAAGAGTTTCGAATTATTTTAAGGGAAAAAACCGAACATTTCATTGGATGCCCCATCTATGTTGCTTTAAAAAAATGTATATGGCACATGTTTGTGAGCATTGCGCAATCACCTTCAGAATTCATTGTCACATGTATTTATTATCCCTTTATAGCCCTGATTTAGCATAATGCAATGTTTCTTTCCAAATTTGAAGGAAAGAGTCCGGGTAAGAATTTTCCAATACCAGAGACGGTGGTAAATATAGATGCGATTTTGAAGAAAATAGTAAAAAAAAAAATGGCTTCCATCATCTGTTTAAAGACTGGAAAAAAAGTGGCATAAATTCATTCCATGTATTGGAGAATATTTTGAGAAAGATACCCTCTAATTGACGAGTGATAACTTCTACGCTTAATACTTTTAAAACTCCATTATTTAATTTACTTTTCCCCCTATATCCTAATGAAATTACTTACACCACAGCGTAACTTAGATACTATACCTACTACATTGTAATTTTCTGATACATACATATGTATAATAGCTTCGTTTTGTACCAAATATCTTTTTATAATTAATTAACAATGACTTGACATTTTATTTGTGTTGCTAACTCTGCAGTTATTTTATACGAACAGAAAGTTAATATTTTTTTTATATGTTTCAATGTCACGATAAGGTGGATAAATAATTTAGCTGTACCTTTTTGAAAGAGCTTCTGCATGCATTATCATATTATTTCTACAAAATTAACTTACACATTCAAAAAATAGAAGTGCCAGAGCTTCTTAAGATAATATTATGATATTTTTTCTCCTTAATATTTCATATGACCACTTTTTTAGTGGCTCTTTCAATAGTTGATATTATTCCCATCATGTTCTCAAGATTTTTTTATCATGACTTTCTAAAGTTAACCTGAGTAGCATATGCCACTGTACATTACATTGACTTTATATTTTACATTACATTACCTTTATATTTTACATTGCATTACCTTTACATTTTACATTACATTAACAACATTTTACATTAATCTAAGTGGCACATCAATTCAATTAATTGATTTAAATCTGGAGACTAATTTATTTAATTTTATTCTTTTGGACCTTGAATGGAATATAGGCCTCCACCTGCAATAGATGTTGCTGGTAAACAAGTTTCAATAAGCACTTCTTTGTTGAGTCAATTACCATTATTGTTTACAATTTTTCTTTTATGGCTTCGATTTCTCAGCCGTTATTTTTTATATTAATGCAAGATGAAATTTTTTAAAATTTAATCACGTCGCCAAGCCTTTTCAAGCAATGAGAAGTACCACATTTCATTTTAACATGAAATTTGAGTTTTACATTCAAGTTTTTAAAGAATCGCTTTACTTTTTAAAAGTCTTTTGAACGGTGATAGCCAAGAGACACGTAATTAAATAAAATACAAAATTGCTCCTAAGAGCAGCTAAAAATTTGTTTTTCTTCGACCCAAAGGCTAATAATTTATTATTCAACTTCTAGTTTAATATAAAATTAAGTACAAACGGATGTAGTCCAACATATTAAGTACTTACATTCTCTCATTAATTTTAAGCCTAATATTCTTTTAATTTTCCCTGGAAAATAAACTGAATCAGTTGAAATGATATAAAATACCAAATACCTATCTTGTATTTTTAATAAGATAGAAAACATAAGTTTAAATATAAAATTCATTTCTAAAAGTAAATTTCCATCGTATCAATGGAAATGGAAAATAAATTTCAATTTTTCTTAATGAAAACTCATGGACATTCATCCTGAGTGGAATAGTGAGAAATTTCTCACTTTGATATACTGAAGGAGAAAATAAAGAATAATTTGCACCACACTTTTGAAAATTTAGTAACTCTGGAATATAAAAATTTGTTTGAACCACAATTATAGCCGATTTTATGAAATGAGGATTTTGGATTATGGATGAGTCATCTAAACTATTTCGCGCCATATCAGTTTGCAGAGTCATCGCAATGGTATGTAAGTGGATATATATAAACGTAAGAGACACTATTACGTTGAATAGATATTTTAATCTGTTAACCGGGTAATTAACTTTTTTCAATTCATTTTGCATTGAATGTTTCGTCATATCCAGTCAACGGTTAAAAGCTGACAATCGTTGAAATCCAAAACTCTGTTTATTTTTATTTGAGATAGACGAAATATTGTTTAACTCTTCAAAAGGCATATTATTTATATTATAATATTATTAGGTACGTTATATTAAAGTACACAAAGTCATGGTCAAAGTCAATTGTATAGTGACGTCATCGCTGATATGAGCTAAAAGTAGATAAAGAAGTGTGATAATTGCGATCACTGCTTTTTAAAGTTTGTAATAAAAGTTCTCTTTATTTTTGCTAATTTTTATTTTATTTAGCTATTTTTCTTAATAAGAATTACCTTTATTTTTGCTAAATAAATAATTTTATTGTCTCATTATACTATTTACTACAGTAATTCGATATCAGACAGTTATGGTTATAGTAATTAGAACCTGAGGAACGTAAGGAACAATTAAAGTTTCGAAGGATTCATAAGTTGAAGTAGAATAAATTAAAAAAAATTATTTTTTTAAAAAATCGGATATACCTAATTTATCACAGGAAATATTGTAAGCTCCAAATAAATTTTCCACCTTTTATTTTTTGAACGAGCTAAACTAAGACGGTTTAAAAGCTTTTATCGTACTTCAAACTGCGATTTAGCCTTTCGTCATATTTCAGGATATTTGGTTTAATTTTGAGATAATATAGAAGAAATTGCTGGGTTAATCCACCCAAATTCGGGATATTTGCCTCCCTCTCCCCCCCCCAAAAGCTTCGCTTCATAGAATTTCATTTTTATCGACCACTTTAATTATATTACAGGTAATTAGCTACCTACTCATAATGAGGGTTTATGTAGCTTGGTAATAATATAGATATTTTGTATAACTGTTGCAATTAATTCCAGACGTAGATATCATTTTCATACATTGAGTAGCGGGTAATTATCTCCAACATTCTCAACCCCTGGAATTATCAATGATTTACGACCTTCAATATTTTGCTTCGATTATTTCCGTTGTAAATGAAAGTCAGTTACATAGCTAACTTGTGTAGGTTACTAAATGTTAGATGATTTTTAAAAGTTAGAATCAAAACTCAGCAATATTTCTTAATCAAAATTTTCTTTGTAATTTATGTTTTATTTGTTATTGTAGATAAAATATACAAAATATTGTCTGTTTGATATCTGATTTCTTTTTTCTAGCGTCTACAATGTACCATTCTTGAAATAAAGAAATATATTCCTACTTGCAAGTGAGTTATCACTAATCTCTGGATGAAATATTCTTAAAAATACAATTAGGAACAAAAAATACATTATTAGATGGATATACTTCATGCACGATATATTGTTGATCAAGATTTCAACATGAATTGTTTATATCTGAGAGAGATGTAAAAAATCTAAACAAGTGAGTTTTGCTCTGAAAAACTAAGACCTGCATGATATTAACATTGAAACTATTTAAAAAAGAGACTAAAATTAGTGAATTATAAATTTAGAACTCTAAGTTTCTTTAACGGATTGATAATTTAAAATCAGTACTAATAATTAGAAAAGGGTGTTACAATTATAATTTTAAAAAACTCAAAAGTTGAGCTCTTCATTTTGTTCATACTACTATTTAAAAATATATTTATAAAAAGTATGCAAAATAATGCCCACAGCAGTATTAGAACTTCGTCAATGTGATTGTTAAGTAGACATTATTTAATGGATGATGACGGGTTTTATCGTTTTAATAATTTGTTTCGTCTAATAATTAGATATTATGGTAATTCTTGTAATAAATTTGGTATAATTAGAAGGCAATCTTATTTCTATTACTACCCAAAACGTGCTTGGATATAAAGTATGGATCACTTCTTGCCAGTTTGATGACAAGACAATTAGGCAGTTTCTAACTAGTTGGTTAGAGTAAGATCAAATTTCTGAAACACATTTCAAAAGCTACAAACATTTACTTAATAAAAAGTCTATTGCTCAATTAGACAACTTATAGCATATAATATTGTACGTTTTCGAGACTAATATACTCATTTTAAGCCACCACATGCATAAATCTTTCTCGCATTCCTCATAATAAATCTATTTTTCTCTTCTCCCATAAAAAAATAATAAAATAATGTGGGAATTCTGCACAAGGACTCAGAATTTCATTTTCAGTATCCCACTGACGCCCGTTTTGTGCTTCGTAATATAGTGAAGAAAATTTAGTATGCATTTTGTACATATTTTCACCAATCAATTAATACCGAAATCACACAGAATTGAAATTGTAAAAATAATATCACGTAATAAATTTCATATATCTAAGCTGTTGTGTTTGCGAGTTTTCACGTTAACATGCATTCGAATACTCAAATTCATAAAAAGTCATTTCAACAACAAATTTGATATGGGTCTACAATTTAAATGATAAACTGACAACCAAATTTGGTATATTTTTTACGTTTTGAAGTTAACGTGTCAAATTGTAGACGGACAGACAGGCAAACTTCTAACGAAAAACTTTCTTTCAAAATTTGATAAAATTAGAATTTTCGTATTAAAACCGCATCCAAAATTTCACTCTTCTAAATCATATTCACAGACAGACGGACATAATTCCTTTTTTTATCAGGTGAGAATATGTTAGGGGTTTAGGGGTTTTTGAATAATTGAAGGACGTAATCGTGTAGGCGATGGATAAAGCATAAATGGTAATATTCATGAATATCTTTTAACCGCATATATTTTTTACCTGCTTTTATCAGTATTGCGTTATTATCATAGAGGCTTCTTTGAAAGCTGATGCGTTTTTTAAAGGTTCACCTGCTTTTTACCAGCATTGATTTTTCAAACTGGTTTAAACTAATTAATGACTTAAAAATACTAATGTTCTCAAGTGATAACTTAAAATTTGCAATCGTAGATTCATTTTTTTTATCAATTTACCTCAGAGAGGACTGAAGCGGAGAAATTCGATACAATCTGGAGTTTGAATTTTTGTCTATTAGAATATACATATACTTCGTGTGTGAAAGAAAAAAAAAGGTTTAATAATATTAAACAGAAGTTCATTGAACTAGGGGAAAACAATTTATAACATGAACGGTATTTCACAGGATCAGGAATTTAATATTTTAACATAGAGATGATGAGGAGAAATAAAAAATACTTCATAAACTCACAAGATGACAGATTTAAAAATGAGAAGGCAGGAAGGGAGAGATCATTAGAAAAACATTTCTTAATTGTGATTTTCGGATTTCATGAAATTTTAACATGGCTGAAATTCCTATATTCCTAATTCCTTCTCACGTCTCTTCATAAACAAAAATATTTGAGAAAACCCACCCCATTACTATTTATACGTGAATTCACTATTATACAATTCACTATTCAACAGTAATTCACTATTTATTCATAATTCACAATGTATACATAATTTATTGCATACATTATTTATTCATAAATTATAAAATCAATTTAAAATTTTAAGTTTCCAAATCCCAGAGTACATTTTTTACGATTATATAGATTTAGAAGCTCGAGTTTGTGGTGAATGCTTCATAAGTCAGATAACATATTCCGTACGCAAATAATTACTCTTGTATAGTGGTTATGTTACTCGGCTACAAACCAGAATGTTGCGAGTTTGGTCCTAGAGCAAAAATCCACCCCCTCCCCACGTTTACCCTTGTTTGTGTTCTAATTCCATTCTATTAAAGCACAGAAAAGGGAGAAAAAGATTCTTATCATGAAGCGCGCGTGCACACACACACACACACACACACACACACACACACACACACACACACACACACACACACACACACACACACACACACACACACACACACACACACACACACACACACACACACACACACACACACACAC
>JAOUZG010050968.1:13762997-13774654 GCA_026289955.1 Argiope argentata | reverse complement strand
TCATGTCTTAAAAAAGGGCATCTTAAACTACATGTTATGATTACAAGAGGATTTTGTACATGAATAATGTGAAACAATTGGAGTGATTGCTTCCGTTTAAGTTTTCATCCTTAATGAGATTAATAACTTAGAAAATCATCTTGATTTGAAATTTTTTATCAAAATGTTTCAAAATAAATATATATTTCAGTGAATTTGTATTTGATTACTTTTCAGTTTTATTTTCCTGTTTAATATATGCATTCAGTAGTTAACGAAAAAAAATGTGCATAGATAGGATCGTGGACTTTCTTATTTATACTTTCATAGCTCCAATGGGAATACAAGGGGAAAAAACTATTATAAAGTAAATTAAAAAAAACTACAAGAAAACTCACATTTTCGGGGAAAAGAAAAATTTGACTAAGGATTTATTTATTTGTGGTTGAAATGGAATATCTTGAGAGAAAAATTTGGGAGACCCAAACTTAAAATCGCAAAGAATTTTACATTGAGATATAATCATCAGTTTGAATCCTTTCACTGCGTAGAATCGCCAAATACGGTTCCTTGTTTTGAGAGCTCTCTCATTTGTATTCAGAGCCATTCGTATTGCTGAAACCGCGCTGTCTGTCTCGCCCGCCAGGTCCGGTTTCCGTGCACCTGTTTCGTTAACGACCACCAAGAAGAGCCCAGGAAGATAACCTTGATAGGTAATTAAGTGAGTTATTATTATTCCCCCTCCTTTTTATCCAAGTATAATTACCATCGCAGCTGGGCCATAGATGAAATGACTTTGCTACAATATTTTTTTTCAGTAAGTGCTGCTGGACAGATTTCTCAGACACATAACTTTTAGTGAAAGATATATTGTTGGCCTTCTGCATCAATTATAAAGTTTTTCTGTATTTTTAAATGAACAACAGAAAGAATACCTCGAAATTTTGCGATTGAAAGACAGCTTAAGTGGCAGAATATTGAGTTCTAGATAAGTTTCTTGAGATTCTTAAAACATATTACTGCAGATTTTTGCTCTTTTTCTATTCAAAGGGAAGTCTGACTTATTTAAGGCAAAGATTAAATGAAAGTTTCAATTGAATATGAATCGCTGTTGCTATTAAATAATCCGATCGAATTTTAGAGAAATGATCGTTTTATGGAAGAATATTCAGTAAGTATTAATATCTTGAGTTTTTCAATTGAGGATTGAAATTGATAAAAATAGTAAGTGTCAAAAACAAAAATGTTAAGAAATTGTAAAAATCGATAATATAAAATAATAAATATAAATAAATAATAAAAATAGAAACAAAATTAGTCCGAATATATTATCATGCGAACGATCTCTTTACATATTTTTTTCAACTACTTAGAATTTTTTTCTATTTGTCACTTTTCACATTTACCACTTAATAAATAATTGTTCATTAGGTTTCTTAACTTATAAATCATCTTATGAATTTTTTGACGCTTATATCGTTTATTATATTCGGTCGTCCATTTTTTTACTAGTTTTTGTTTATAAACATTAATTTCTATAAATTTCACAAGGATAGAAAAGTAATATCATCTAAGAAAATTTAGTAATCTTAACATAAATTACAGGGTTTTTGATTGTGTGCAATTATATGCGCAATTAAGTGATATAAAATAATAAACATAGATAAATAATAAAAATATAAATAATGATAATAAATATATATAAGGAAATGTTAATAAAAGTTGTAAAGAAGTAATTATATGACTTTATGTCATGTGTCATTATATAGATAAATTAGCAACCTTATAAACTAACCAGAATTGTCAAATTTTTAATCACACTGGTATTTGTCAAAAAAATTGAGTTTTTTTTTGAAAATTCAAGAAATTTTTTATGATTTATACAATTTATTAACCAGAATTCTTAATTACTGACCAAAATTCTTAATATGAATTTTACTGGACAGTTGCATTTATAATAGCAGAAAGATGGATATTGTAGAAACATTTTGAGTCTTCTTTTAAAATAAAAAATATACATCTTATACAAAGTCTTGTATCTTTCAAAAAGTATGGATTTCTCGGAAAAATCTTTGCTCACATAAAAGGTCTTTTTATTGATAAAATGAACGACTCAGTTATTTTATCTGATGAATTTTATCTTAAAATGTCGCCTGGCTGTTATCTTGTTTATATTTTGGATGGATATATTATAGAGCAGAATGTATAAAAAAATCCACAAGTAAATTTTCTTTTAACAGACGATTTTTTTTATTTATGCGCAGGTGGTGATCTGTTTATTGTATGATTTTCGAAACAGTTATTAGAATAATTTCAAGGGTAGGTTAAAATAACTTTAAAATCCCGGATAAAAAATTTGAGAATAATTCTAAAACAATATGTCACTATCCAGAAACTATTACTTTATAAAGTTCTGCGTTAATTGAAATATTGTTTTCTTTTCACGTTTTCATAATCTCAAAATATTTTGATATTTCCTTATCTATAATATAAAACGAACTATTTTAGAATAAAATTTACCAAATTATAATAAATTTCTCTCTATTCCAATACAAAAATTGGAACCTTTTTCGGATTTCAAAAATTATTATATTTGGTATATTAAATTGGATTTGCATAATTAGATAATATTTATTTTGCAGCATTTCTTCCGCTATTTTGGAAGAATTCTAACACTTTTCGACAAAAACAATTAGAGCATTCTAGAAGTGACAAAAGTTCTGTGAAATATTATTGTTTTACAGTAAAAAAATTATTTTGCTAAATGAAAAAGAGATGAATTCCCTTTTTGGCTCATTCTATTTAAAAAATGTCATGAGCTTCCCCATTTGGAAACAAAAATAAAATATGCTTCTCTATTTTACTATTGAAAAGTCATTTTTTTACAAATGAGAGTGTTTCCCCCTTAAAGTTAGGACACAAAATATCTCTCCATAATATTAATTTGTCTACATTAACTTCTCTTCGAGTACATCTATTCTATTTTCATGTTTAATATATCCACAGGAGAAAACTAACAGTTTAGAAAGATATTCTTCTGTTATTTGTTATTCATTTCACAAAAGTTAGTAGTAATTACTTAATTAATTAATTAAGTACAACCATAGAGGAATTTTTACAGTTACTGTTTGGTTTTTAAGCATTGGAAAGGGTATAGTTTCGTTTTTTATTTATATAATATAAGCCCTTTGTTTATATCTAAAACATTTAAATTATACGTTAGCAATTTCTTTTAGAGTTTCTGTAACTTTCACATATATTTGACATCGAGCAAATAAATGTCTGAATATGTAAAAGAATTATAATTGATTGCGAATTGCTTCGTTATTTTCGAGTTAAGGGGGATTTTCATCAAATTAAAATCCAGGAACCTTGTTAAGATGCATAAAATAAGTAAATAACGAACACAATTTTATTTAACGATTTTTTTTAGTATTCTTAAAAATCATAAAATCGATAGTAAGATTATGTAAAAGAAGATTAAATTATATGCTTTCAGCATATATTTCAGAGTGTTCGATCAAATGCCTAATATGTAACAGTTGGATCAAGGCTCTTGTTAACATATAGAAGTATATTGTATGAGCCCGAATCTCGAAAGTCTAGATACAGTGGTTTAAAACATGATATTCGTTTATTATTATTATTATTATTATTATTATTATTATTATTATTATTAATAACAACAACAACAACAACAACAATAATAATAATTCTATCTTATTTTTTAACCTATACATTTGTTTGTGTAATTTTAACACCAATTATACTTCTCGCATTTGTTAGTTCATTAGGATTATTTCCACAGTAATGGCTGTAAACAACTTGAATAATTTAATTTACCAAACTGTAATTGAGGACATCTAGTCCTAACAAGATAGAAAATTTCTAATACAAATTCTAATCAATGCCGAGTTTTGGCAATATTATGCATTTGTGAGGACAATAGTAGCTTTCATCAGTTTTGGAGCGAAACTTTTAATCGTAATACAAAGGTGCGGAATGGAGAAATAAGAAAATAGCTTAGACGTTATCCTTGTTTTATGATCAAAATTTAAAACTACAAGTTTCGTGATGAATAATTTGGTATAAGTTTGGAATATTTTATATGGTGGGTTACAAACTTTCATTGGCTTTTAAGTGTTCAAAAATTATCATTATTTGAACTTTCCGTCCATTAGAGATAAAATATTTTGTAAATTTTTAAGATTTTCAGCTAATGTAATCTCTAAAACAGTGATAAAGTTATCTATGAATCTATTGGAGATGCGATTCCATTTAAGATTAAGGGGTTTTAGTGGGTAAATCCCAATCCATAAGAAGTGAAATCATTGGAGAATTATGTAAATTTACTTCCTTACTTTTAGATTTTTCGACATTTGTGAAGAATAAAGAAGAATAAAGAATATCTTGATTAAAACGATGTAATTTAAAATGTAAAAAATTTCAATTTTTAATTATATACTTTTTAATTACCATTATTTTGGCCAAAATTTTTCCAATCAAAATAATCGCATAATTTTTTTGCCTTATGAATGATGCCGAAGGGGGGGATTTAGGGTCTACTTTGGAATAAAAAATATTTCCGAAGAAACGTGTCGATGCTATAAACAAACAATTTTACTTATTAAAAGTCCATTTCATAAGGGTTGAAAAATGATGGAACTTTTTTATTTCGTTTTTCTCATGTTTAAATAATTAAACCCTTCCACTTATTCAAATAACAACAATATAAAAAAATCATTAATCTATTAATGTAATATTAACTATACCTGATTTTTATGATTGGTTACTATAAATAATTAAGAATAAAGAGTTTGGTTGAGATAGAAGTGTTTATTATATATATATATACATTATAATTGATTAGACTGATTATGATTAAATCAATTATCAAATTGGAGATAATTATTAAAAAGAGAGAATTTTAAAAATTATTATGGATATATTTTTTTTCTATGACTCACTCACAAAGCGATCAACTCGTTGAGAGTACTACCAAGAGAAAAATGATATTTGTAAGTAATTATTTTAAAGTAGCAAACATAATGTTTTCCGAAGTCCTATTAAATTTGATTTCATGCTATTAGAAACACCTTAATAATAAAAAATATGCTATTGTCCAACTTCACACCTAATCTTTTATTAATGGATTTTCATTTTAATGGATATTTAAAAATTTCGAAGCTTTTATGAACTAAATTTAAGTGACTTGCTTTTTTCTTGCAAGTGAAATGATCCGAAATTCAAAAAAATTATCTAAACAATTTTTTCACCAAAATAATTGAATTTCACATCATATAACATTTCATAGACTATTGTTCTAGAAAATAATTGATTATTACCCATGAAATAATCGAAAGTAGTAGTTATCGATAACAATAAATTACCCGAGTTGTAATACCATAAATACAGTTTCATTTAAATGTGAAATTTAATATTTATGTAAATATTTATAGAACTATTCAATGCTTATGAGCATTAATGTTGCAATACAAATCGACTGATATTGAATAAATGCATAGATCTCAAAATAATATGCGTTATTTAGTATTTAATAACTGCTTTCAAAGTAGAAAGTTATGCTATTTTTTTTAAATAATTCTATTTTATTATTTCAAAAACTGAATAAGCTAATTAATACAAAAAGGACGATAAATATAATGTTTGCATTTTGATAATAAGAAAAAAAAATGAACAAGCTTATGATAACAAAATAAGGGCAATATTTTTTACCTAACTCACTGTTCGACTCTGTCGAGATTGGGAGAAAATTAATTTTTTCAAGGATCCTGCGTACTTTAATATTCAATGTCTTAAACTGAAATAAATCTGAATGAAAATAGATTAAAAGTTATTTGAAATAAATAAAGTAAAAAGTGCTATGAATTATCCCTCTTTTTCACTAAATTGTTATTTAAATAAATATAATCACTTAAAAATTGTCTTTTAAGAAACTAAATAAAATAAGTAAGCAAAAACAATTTAGTTTCAATGTAGCTGATTTTGTTACAAAAATGGCATTAAAAATCCACTGTGCACAGAAAACTACGCTGTCTTTCTTGATTTGACAGTCCTGGATAAGATCATAATGTTTTAAGAATAATTAAAATATTTCTAAACTTATCTAAAATTAGTATCCCTTGTAACAAAACTCTAAATTCTATACGAAAACTAAACTCTATACGAAAATATTATCATTTCATAGAATTTTTCTACAATTCTATGAAATGATAATTTAATCCATCTTTCATAGAATTTTTTTCAGGCGGCTTATTCTCCTCGATAAGACAACCACACATATTTCTCTAATTACTGTCAATTTACGTTTTCATTTATTATAACATAAATTCGCCAAATAAGACCACCTCGAATGCGAAGATGAGCTGATTGTGAGACAACAGGTTCCGAGTTCCCCCTACTTGTGCAATAATGGGGTTGATCTGGTTAATGGAGTGTATCCCACTCGTGAGGGGTTCGACGCATGAAAAACTCGTAATGGGATCTATTTTGCGAGGTTCACATTTCCCATATTATTGCTTGCAGTTGTCCTGTCATTCAAGTGCACCGGATATCGAAAGATGAAACGGGGTCATTTTTTAATGGTAACTATAGTTAAAAGTATTCTGTGTCTCAGGTAATATTTCGTACTAATCAAGGTGAATAATAATTTTTTTAAAATAAATATTCGATGATAAGAAATTATTAACAATAACAAATAAAAAATTTTGCAGGTTAAAAATATACTGCAATTAATTGAATTGTGAGCATGATTGTTAAAGATAACATGTTTGATTCGTAAATGTTAATAATCTATATTTGTTCGTAAAGGATTAAGATGACTCTATACGATTATTATAATTTCTTTTGCTTGGTTTTATTTCAATGTGACAAAAAAATTGTGAGATTTTTCAACAATGCTAATTGATGGATTTATTTATTCTCATCTAATAAAATATATTTAACTTTCGTATTCTAAGAACACTATTTCAAAGAAAATGGATTTTTACTGGTTTATTTTGTAATGAATATAGATTTACTATAAAGTAAAACCTCCTCTTAATTAGAATCGACATAATAAATAATGTACATCTTTTTCACGGTACTGATCATTTCTTAACATTATAAAAATATCTTAAATGATATTTTAAATTTTAAATTTATATAGGGTTTTAATTGCGGTTTTGCGGCGTGCAATTATTGAGGAAATATGTGCACGGTGTCTCAAGTGAAGAAATTTGACATTTTAAGTAAAAGACATTTGAAAAAAAAGAGATAAAATTTAATCCTTTATATTTTTATAAAGTAAACAAAGAAAATGTTCAATACTTACTGTAATAGAAGATTTGATAATTAAAAACGAGCCAACTAGAATGTTAAACTTGACATTAATAACAGTAATCTAAAGAAATTGAATCTAAAGAAATTGAATTTAAGAAAAATATTCTAAAAAATAATTTTGAGCTTAATCTTTGAGTAACATGGGCTATCTAAAACGTTCATTGTTTAATTAATTTATTCTTAAAAAATATTTCACCTTCAAGCAGAAAATATAATTATTGAACTAATTAGTTATATTTTTCAAAATTACATGAAAAAGAACTAAAAATAGCACCAATATAAATACGAATTCACTCCGAAGAGTAGAGCTATTTGTAAAAACAGTGACTAATCTTTTAAATTGATCATGAAAAGATGTTGAAAAATAGTTATTTTTATGTGTTTATTGATGGAAATACAAGCTGAAATAGAAAAAGGTCATTAATTTGAAATCTGTCCCAAAAGAATAACCTTCTATATTTTATGTTCTAAAAGATTTTTCGCTTTTAAATTCTCTTAAACTTTGAGCATGAACACAATTCTGATATAGCTACAATCGTGTTTGTGTATTTCTTTGTTAAATTTTAATAACAAATAACCCAATCACAAAATGGACTTAATAAATCCAAAAATTCTGGATTTCTAGAATGACACATCTGGAAAGAAAGAAATCGGAATAAAATTTAAATTCTTAAGAAAAAAACAAATCAAACCTATTTTATTGGAAGAATTTTCGGTTCTACGTGACATTGCCTGTAATTGATACTGATCCAGGTAACACAGTATTAAAATGTAATGATATGAGTATTATTGAGATATTACATTATGCCTATTCATTTAATAAGCAATTGGATTTTCAATCAGTTTAGAGTGAATCTATTTGGATTGGTACCGATTTTAAAATGAAAATGCGATGGTGAAGTCTTGGGGATTATACCAATGTGATGATATAGGAAATCTCTCTCTTTTCCAAATTGGAAACCTTTAATTTGGAATATAATGAAAAATGTAGAGGCAGGATCTTAATAAAACAATAAATTACTCAAGTCTCTAAAAATTCTGATATCGCAACTATTCACGTGATTGTGATAACATTTGCTGTAGTCATTAGATAAGGAATGCGCATTAACAGTCGAATCAGTCTTCCCTATAGCTAAAGCAACTTTTGAAATAGTAAGTCTCAAAATAATTTAAGTGAACATCAATTAAATCTTATCTTTCTCTTTTTCTAATTTCACTTTTTCACTGCATTTGTGGAACAAAGCCTGATCAGCCATCCTGTCCGAGAGAACTGTCAGCTTACCGCTTGCGAACTTGATAGGCAAGGAGTTCTAATTTGTTAAACACATTCACATATTCATAGTTCTCCATAGTTCATTAATGATGATTCTAAACCTCATCAATTAGTTATTCACTGAAATGGTATTTCAACTGTCGAGTGAATATGTCGACTATCGGCTGTGTGCAGAGTTGGGGGATCTGTGTCCTGTAATGCCTTATATGATGGATACGGATATGTAGTTAGAAATAATTCGTCATATCTTATTCATACATTGTGTTCCTTCTGAAGGCTGGCAAAGTATGGTTTTATCTATTTTGGTGCTGAGTTGACAAGTCAGTTTATCAAACAATACAATTTTCGTTTATAAAGCATGTTGCATTATGCAAGTTAGTTATGAATCTATTCGTAAGTTATCAGACATGTTCAATTTTTCACTTATGAAAGGTACAAAGAGATTGCTTATAGATTGCTCAAAACTAATTTTCAAAATATAATATGCTTTATAATCGAAAATTGTATTGCTTAATAGACTGAATTGTCTACTCAGCACCAGAATAGGTAAAACTGTACTTTATGTCAGCCTTCAGAAGGAACACAATATATGAATAAGATATTACGAATTATTTAGATTAGTAAAATGAAGCTTAGCGATGGAATTATTTTGCTTTTCGATGTTAGTAATCAAATGGAATCAACGGTTTTGAATAATTCGGTTGGTTACAGAAAATTGTTCCTGTAATTGCACTAAAATTCATTTGTGGTGAAAAACGGACCTCTTTTTAAAAGCTTTTTCCATACTTATTCTTATTATGCAAATTACTTTTTTATTGGACTTTATATGCAAACAAATTACTCAATCAAGAAAAAGTTTCTCATTTTATTAACATCTAAGTATCTCTTTATAGATTTATTATCATATTTTATGGTTAAATTATACACGTCATTTTCATTTCATATTCGTTCCTACTGTTTAATTATAATCTCGTTGAATTGAATTGAATAAAATATTCTTGTGTTTTGTCTTCTAACAAATTTGATCCAGACTTCATTCCGCATTCTATCAATGAATAAATATATTAACTATTCATGGCGTTAGGCTATAAAATACATCGGCGGGAGACAACTCTTCTGTAACAGAACTGGATGGAAACTTCACATGAATAATAACAGGAGAGACGAAATCATTCTCCATGGATACACGTGCTTTTGTTTTCGTCTAAGAGAGCCATTTGGCGAATTTTTCAAAAGGCTTGACAACCCTTTTACGGAAGAGATCCGTAGGCTGTGTCAGTCACAAGGAACTGTATGAGTCATGGTCTTTTAGAAAGACCCCACGCAGTACGTTACAGCTCGGATTATTAGTTTTACTAATTAACCGTTGGCCTTTGGGAGGAGGAGCTGCGACTGGGTAATCGAACTTCACGTTTGGCTTATTCATAATAAATGATATTGCTGATAGACTGGATCCGATTTTAATTAATGAACTGGGATGAATAAACCAAAAGAAACGAAGTGTTGTTGGTAACCTGAAATAAGCTCCATATTAATCAGATATAACAATTAAGCATTGCATTTGTTAATGATGAATGTTTTAAGTTACTAATCCAGTCTTCATCAGACATGCAGTAATTTCATTTCTTAGACGATGAGAAGGTTAAATTATTTTAATAGCATAAGGGTATTTAGATTTTGTATTCTACGAATGCCTAATTCAGGATAGCATATGAATACTTGACAAAATCGTAATTAAATAACTTCCTGTCACAGTTAAAGATTTGAAAGAAATATTTAGCACTTCTAAGAAATATCTAGCATTTGATATTTTTTTAAACAAGAAATGGAACAAGAAATATATTTATATTTTGGACAATATCTCATTAATTTCATGATCAGAATCCTTCGTCAAATGAGACTCCATATTTTGTACAAATTAGTAACTAAATGCATACTGAACTTCGACAAATTAAATAAGATTAATTTTTTTAAAGTTGATGAGTTTTGTTGTATCTGTTGATAAATATTTCGATTATCATGTATGAACGGAATCGATAGTTTATGTTCATGTGAAATGAAGAAACGTTTAATACAATATATGAGAGAATATTTAAAATGGTATTCATAGATGTGTTCCAATATTAGATTATTTTAAGCATATCAAGGGATTTCGATGACAGGCAGAGATGAATTTGTGAAATTTATTATGTAGTCATAATACCGATTTGTGCTTTTCTATCAAAATATGAGTAAACTCTGTCAAAGAAATTCCTATTCGCGTATTTGGGAATGCGATAATGGAATGAGGCATGGAAGATGAATGGAATGGCACAAGATGAATGGAATTTGACATGTGGTCTTAATATCAACGTTGTAGATTTGTATCATATTTTGAACTAAATCTGTCAAGATATTTGCTATTTTAATATACAGTCTATATATTTATTTCTAAGAAGCAAGACAATGGCTTTTGATAAGGGATAATAGAAACTGCCATCAAATTTAGATTAAGTTATTCCAAATTGATCTAAACAAGAAATATAAAAAAAAAAACTTTTTGAAGTCAATTCTTAGTTAGATTATTAGGAAAAATTTAGGAAGTTAGGGTTTTTTAAAATTTTATTAAATTTTTATTAAATAATTTCAATTTTTGCTGTTTTTGTTCTCGTGTTCCGCTTTACAACGGAAGAAGGGGTGCAGTAGCTTCTGAGTGTATGGACCCCTGAGTACTCGAGGGCAGAAATCTGACTTCTAGCTTACACACACGTCAGAAACCCTTTTTACGGTGCTGATTACATTCATGTATTTCATACATTCATTCATCCACAGATCTTAATTTAGATTTGAAACAGAGAACGATCACCTCTGATCCCAAAACCCCAGTGGTATTACTCTCCACGTGGAGAACTTTGTGACCAGGGCAAATGTAACGTCCACCACACACGGAAAGATAGTTTTTAATTAATTAATAAAAAATAAATGAGTGTATTATCATCAAATGGTGTCCCCTAGAAGTTTATAAAAATTAATCGAACTTGAATGGATGAATAAAAAGTATTTTACTAACGATTGAAAATTTGAT
>JAOUZG010050968.1:13726667-13762597 GCA_026289955.1 Argiope argentata | reverse complement strand
ATATTATTTTGATGACATGATGAAGCTAAATGCAAAACGCGGCATATAGTTGAATTATGTATGAAAACCATTATAAATCATTTCGTGATTTTATAACCTAAGATCAAATGACCTGCATGATTTCTGAGGCACTTTGCTGCCTTAATACAAGAACTGTTCCTGCCCCCACAAAAACAAAGACCACTATCAGTTCCTAAGTGCTGTTTTGGAGATTAAATCGTGACTATTCTGTAAACTTCCAGTCACGAAACAGATTGCTTTCTATCTGGTTACTGAGAGCCTAAAATTCTGTAGGTCTTTATCAGTTGGTACAGTCATCATTAAAGTATGAAATTTATACCAAGGAAATTGTTCCAGTCAATTAAAAAAAAGGAATAGTTAATATTACAACCACTAAAACTGATGATTTCTGAAAGTAAAAATGTGTATTCTATCGACTATTTAGAGCACCAATCATAAAAAATATGTATTTGAAAAAAAAAAAACACGCTAGTTTGAGATTTTAAAAATTTTAAGGGAAATCAAATTCGGTTTGATAGCATACAAATAATAAATGGTGAAATATATACTTAAATTTATCATCATGTGTTTATTATAAAGAAGATCTGATTATCACACATTTTTAATAACCCATTAACTAGCTATAATGAAAATTGTCTCATTAAAAATATTATTCTACACTACAAAACTAACAATGTATCGGAGTCGCAGAAAAAATTCGTTTCTCTTTGAAATGGCTCAAGGACTTGTTTTGGAATGGAACTCGATATCAAAGTTTTCATATACCAGACCAGCATGCAAGGGTCTGGTATCTGAAAACTTGACTGGATCTTTTTTAAAAATTAAAGTCAGTCACCCCATTCTCACAGAATTAAGCAGTATGTACGAGAATTATTGTGACTGGCTAGACGAATCTTCGGTGGAATCAGGATTCGAACCCAGTGTCCTCTGACCCCACAATCGAAACCATACCACTATAGATCTGATTTTCGATCAGAATCCTACGTTGATTATTCTACTCCGATGGGCCATGGTATCCTAGCCTAGATGGGCCTGTTAATGGTCTTGTCACGTGATCCGTAGGGTTTCAGGTTCGAGACCGGATTCCACCGAATAAGGGGATAAGTTGCATATTAAATCCGCCAGGGCCAAACGTTCTCTCGCTAGTTTGGTGTGGAGTGTCTACTCAGGTGTCGTCCTCGTCATCTGAACACAGTTCAAAATTATGAGGTTCTTATCAAAATAGCCCTAATGTTGCTTTACAGCGGGACGTTAATATAACTAATGGCTACAACTCCGATTATTCATTGCATTGCACTAGATGCCTGAATAATTTAATCAAGTTTTTCAATTTTTATCTTACGTTTGGCACAGTATATCTAAGCCTGGTTTTTGAGTCAAAGCATACGCAGCCATAAAAAATAGCAGCCTGAATTAACTCATCTGATTTTTTGCTCAATTATTATCAAATATCTCATTTCTAATTTGCGTGCATATGTTAAACTTAAATTTTTTGATTTTATTAAATTTTTTAATGAGTTTAAAAGCAATGAGTATGTTAAATGCAGAATGATTTAATTAAAAAATTATATCCATATTCCTTTTAAAATTTTCTAATATCAGATTCAAAACCTGCTTATAAACATGATATTTCAAAACAGACATATCAAAAAGATCAACGCAAATGCATTTAAGAAAAATGAAAAGCTTAGACGCTTACCTTTTGGACCAAGTAAATCTAAGATAATTTTTCTCATGATGGAAAACTGATTTCGCACATCAGGTATAATTTTCTAATTTTCAGTTTTTAATTTTCATGTCTTTAAGGCATTATCATTTCTCAGCTTATTATCAGCATCTGTCAATTGATAATAGTAATTTTTGCAAGCATGTTTTGATTGGAATGCCAACAATATAATAATTTAAAAAGTTTTTAATCTTACACTAATAAAAAAAAGATTTTCTTTATTTTTAAATATTTTTAACTTTTAATTTTCAGCCATAATTCTCAGTTAGAAATATTAAAATCTTAATTCCATAATCCCATGGTATTTATAATTATGAATTATAAATTTATACCACTAAAGTGAATTATTTTTTAAATTTATTACCAAAATCCTATGCTGAAATGGGATAAAATTTAATTAAACGAATTGATTAACTGATGATTAATATCTGAAAATATTAAAATAGTATTTCGACATTAAATATTCAAATGGTCAAACATTTCATGGAAAGTAAATCAGGAAGTGAATGAAAAATCGATTACAAAACTGGACATTTTAAGCAAAAAATAAGACTAATTACAATTATTCTAAAAAATAGAAATCTTATATTTTATTTATTCTCTACAGTAAATTAAAATTATAAATATTATGGAAGCTTGATTTTTTTTCAAGTCGATATTTGACATAGAAAAAATATTTTATTAATTCGAGTGTATAGATGATAACAAATTTGGAAATGCTCAAGATATGTCGCGCTCAAACGCCATATTTAAATACCCTTTTTCACCAGAAATGTCCAGATTTAAAAACTCCAGAATGTCAGAAATAATGTATTTAAAAAAATAGGTGATGAATAATAAGTAGCAAAATTATATCCTTACGAAGATATCAAGTTAATTATGCGTAAGAGAAAAGCACAATTGTCTGGAAATCTATTTCCAAAAGGTTGTGTTGTTCTTATTCAGTAGTACATTCTTTTATGAGGTAATTCTCTAATTGAGACATCCTTTTTAATTATCCCTATGAATCTTGTTCAAGATTGATATTCTTATATAATTTTTTACTATTCATAAATGTCATTTGAACAGCGGAATTAACTAGGCAGCTAGGGTTGCATTGCCATCAACAATTTATTTCATTCATTCAAGAATTTTTACCTCTATCAGCAAGGATCATAAATTTAAATCTTTATCTCTGATTATTCAATTCCTATTATTAGTTCACACTCTCTCTATATGCACTTATGTATATATCTTGTACAAATTTTCAATCGTTAATAAAATACTTTTTATCCATCTACTCAAGCTTAAACACATTTTTTACAATTTGTAGTGGATGACACTTGATGTTAATATGATTTTTTACAATATTAATTCATTAATTAAATTAAATTAATTTTTAATGACTTAAATATAGTTTTAGCAGTTTGTAATGAAAAGTGAAATTAACAGGCAGTAGATTAATTGGTAAAATGCAAGTATTTTTCAAGCGAGGGTGAAGAGTGTGAGTTCAATTCTGGCAAAACTCGATAATTTTTTGATAAACTATTTACATTAATTTTAATTAGTTAATCAAAAGTGACTAAAATAAAATTTTCTTTGTTAACATAAGTAGGAATTGACTTACATTTTTAAAAATATAATTCTTTTTTTTACTTACGGGATTTCAGAGCATCTAAATAAACTGACGAAGCCAGAAGGATCTTATTGCTTTAAATCCCCCCGAATGGTTTTATGAAGTTAATTTATATAAATGTATTTACTCATTATGAATAACTTATTTATGCCCAATTTGGATTATGCAAGCAGCAATTTCAACAGATGCTAATTTCAAAAAAACTATTTTGAATAATTTTTTAGATAAGCGTGTCACAAAATTATGTTGAAAAATACTTCCTATCTGTAGAAAAGTACATTATGCAAATCAGTTTTCACTGCCAAATATCAAAAATTCAACATTATTTTATCGGGTAGTAAATCCTTTGTCTAGAATTTTTTAGGTTAAAAATTGGCCTGATACATTTCTATGAGAAAGTACCAATTATACTGATTCTTTCCTTGAAACCTTCAATTAAAGACCAGAAAATATATTGGATATAGCTCACCCAATCTGTTTCTTTTAATAGAATAGAAGTTCATACTTCTTCGCAACATCTGCATCCGATAATTTTGATAGAAAATTTGATAGACTTATAGAAAATAGTTATATCCGAATTTTCTAACTCAGTATAGCAGATTTCATGCATAAAAATAATTTAATGAACCATAATGATTCATATTAATGAATCAGTATTAACTGATAATTTTCAATAAAAAACTACAGCAAATTTATACCAAAATCATTAGATTTAAATGATTTTTGAAAATTCATTCATTAAATAAATCGGGAAAATTCTTAATATATTTTACTATGTTTTACCATGAAATTAAGAAAATATTATTTACTCCCTAGAAATATGAAGTACCGGGGAAAAAAGGAAACCACTCAACTTTATCCTGGCATCTTATCATTCTATGATAAATATTATTCGAAAGGAATTTTTAATTCTGAATAAATATTTTAAAGTTAAAAATTTCATATGCAAAAGTCTATATACTGAAATAAGAACAAACTTCAATTTTTCTCACATCATTGTCTCTTCAAATTAAATGACATACTTTATCAATCTTGCTCTATTAGCTTTAAAATTATGAACCATCAAATTTTTGACCTTCTAATGTATAAAGAAAATTTTGGAATATTATTCATATCTTGAAATTTAATTTAGTTATTGAACTGAAATTTCTTCTTTTAAAAACATATTCTACACAATTTGCACGTATAATTTATCTTTAAAAAGCAGTTTATGGCAGAAAGTTTGCGATATACTTTTTCAAAATTAGAGGTTTAAAGTCTTTAAATGATAACGTGTCTAAATTTAGAAATAAATCAATCTCACAGATCATTGATGTCGATCCTGTGAGTAGTACTTTTTTTGTTGCATTACATTTTCTGCATTGTTTCGAAAACGATTTAATTGGAGGCTTATTCACAAACCTCAAAATATCGACAATTTTTTAAATTTGGATTCAAATGCTATTGATCATGCATTTTTTAAATCAAGTATTAGTTTCCACATTGATGTAACGCAAGAATATATATATATATATATATATATATATATATATATATATATATACTTCGTCGGGGGCTAAAATAAAGTAAGGTTTAAAAAAATTGTTTCTCAGTCCCATAATATTTTATTAATTATCGCTACTTTTGAATATGCCGACGAATCTCCGACCTTGTGGCAATTTAGAGTTTTTATTCATCGGCTCATAGATTATTTTCCGAATATAAGTCAGTGATCAATGACATTTTATTTCCTAATAAATATCTTGAAAGATTGTAACTCTTTAATTTTACATACTTATATACTGATCACATTCTTCCCTTTAATGTCTAAAGCATAACAGATCCCATATTTTTTAGCAAGAAAAGTGCCATTTTTATTTGTTTAAATTTAACCGGCGTTTACTTCAAATACTCACATCGTTTTCGGATCAAAATGAACCAAATTTTTCTTATTTCCTTCAGCACCTCTAAATGTTGTTCAATAACACTCCTTAATGTTGTTCAAAAATTGAAATAGAGTAAAACAATTTCATTCTATCATTAAGAAAGTATTTCACATTAAAGAAAATTTTTACACGTATTTATCCGCATTCAATTTAATAAAGTGCCCAATAAAAATATAAGAAACATACATTTTTTTACACAAAAAAATCTAAGTTAAAATTATATTAAATAAATTTTAGTACATTTATCAGCTATTTCCGATATTAAAAAATAGAACTAATTGAAATACGTTGGAAATATCATACTTTTCTATGTTTGTGTAACTATATGGACAAAGTTACTTGCTTATAACTTCCAACACCGAAAAACGTTCCTCACTGAGCTACTGTAAAATTGCGTTCATACTTGATTCAAGAGCTACATGCGTATTTACCACATTTCATGCATAGATTTTGAAATTTATTGTCTTATATGCAGACGCAAACTTTTTTTTTGCTAGCGCTTTCTGAGCTCTGAGTTCGGAATTAGAATTTCCAGACTTTTTCAACTGTTCACTTAGATTCAGTTTCTTGATGTAAATGACATATCTTCTACAAGTATAATGAAATAAAATGAAATGAAATGAATATCTTCACAAATATGTAATGGCTAATTTTTGTATTGATATCATGTATAGAGAGTCAATAAAAACTCGCCCTTTGATCCATGTTTTTTGGTTCTAATTATTGCCATGAATAAATAAAATGTACGCATTCACCGCTGAAATATCAAAAATATTTTTAAGTACTAAGACTGGAACGTTAATTTTTGTTCCACAACAGGAAATCTTTTTATCTAAAGTGTCTACAGTATTTTTTGTAGAAATATATTCAAGATTGGTTGAGTTTTTTTTTTTTTTTTTCGAATCTGAAATTTCAATTTTTTTTCAAAATATAGTGTGTTTTCAGTAATAATACATTTATTTCTTTTGGGTTTGTATAGTACAGGCATAATATTTTTCGTTAAGACAAATAAAGATAAAACAAGGTTCCTTGTTTTTAGTTTGGAATATATTAGACGCAATGGAAAGTTTGTTTCTTCTCATTGTCCCAATCATAATTATATTCTTTTGCAATAAAATCTGGGGCCATGGTGGTCTAGTGGTTAACTCTCAGCTTCGGAACCGGAGGGCCTCAGACTTGAGACCCAATTCCAAAGAAGAACCGTTGGGCTAGATGGCCCAGTGCATGCCAAATCCATCAGGTCGAGCACCCCCCCCCCCGCCCCGGCGTGGTGTGGAAGCCTGGTGAAGAGGGTGCCAGTCTAGGCGCCACTCCCGACATCCGACAGAGGCTCCAAATTACTTGGTCCATCCCAAAATAACCCAAGCGTTGCTTTAAAACGGGACGTAATCATAACTAAATTAAACTTAGTAACATCAGTCCAACTGTATATAAGAAAAAGTAGTTGTCAATCAGAGTAGTTGTTGAGATCAAAACTTCCCTTCAGAACCCGGCCTTATGCAATTGACTATAAGCGTGTTTTCAAGTATAAATATATTCTTCTAACCAGAAAAGGGAAAATTTAGCTTCTTCTTTTTAAATTTATGCATTTTAATATAAGGGTTTAAAAGTATCCTAACACAATACAAAATGATACGAACACAGTGTATGTAAATCTTTTTTTTTTGATAAGTTGGTTGATATTGCAATTAAAAAAGTTCGAATATATTTCACAGAACAGCAAATAGACCACATTCTTGAAATTATAACGTAATAATTTTGTTATTTCTTTATTTTATTACAAAAATAAGTATCTTTTGGATCGAAATGGATCTGAACATAAAAAAAAGTTTAAAGTTATTGATTTTTGTTTTATGTACTTAATATTTCTGACAGAATTAATAAGTATCATAAAATTAATCATCTGTAATTGTAATTAATATAGCATAATGTTTAATCATAAAAGGCATAAAATTCAGATTTTGAAATATTGTTGGATCGCAGATTCAGCACTTATTTTTGTGAACATTGTATTTTTTTTTATTACGGATAAAAATCAAAAGGGACAAGTTCAAATAATTAAAAAAGTATTAACATTTTAGATTTCCACAATTTTTGGCAGTACAAAATTAAAGATTTTTTATTTTGTATTTCATAAGTAGACCGAAGCAGTTTAAATAAATTTTAAAAATAATTAATTTCAATCAACCCGAACTTAAATGTATAAATTTTTTGGAATGTAAAGTTTATAAGAATATTTTTTGACAAATAAAAATGCTTTATTACAAAATAATGCGCATAATTTTCAATGAAACTCGTTTTTAAACAATTATTATTCTAAAAAAATTGATACTTACAATGAAGAGGTAATAAGTGGCTTGAAAGATTTTTGGATAATTTTTATTAATTGAATATTTTAAATTGAATGAAAAATTGCGATTCGTCAAATAATCATGTTAAAACGCTAGTTTTCATATCCGCTTGAAAAGAATTTTAAACTTTTAAGACCGGAAGCAAAAAACTAAATCTATATCTCAAATTTTCAAATATAATTAATTTGTTATTCATAAATTAATTTTTAAAAGGTATGTAAGATAAATTAAATCTTTTAATAAATGTTTTTTATGTGTTTAAATCTAATTTATTAATTTAATTTCTCCATTTAATATATTTGGTTGATAAAGTTATATCTTTTCTACGCCGATTGAATTGAATGCATTTAGTACTGTTTAATCAAGAGGTTCTAGCAAAAAATTTCGATTATCAAGTTGGTTAATTATACATGGTATCCTACAGGAAAAAATTTCTTATAATTATATGCATAATTACTATTCATATCACTATACCTGCTTCTAAATTTTTATTCTAAGCTGAATAGGCTACGGATCAATAGTTCAACTAATTAAATTAAAGTTACAACAACTGAAAATGGAGGTACATAATATAAATGAATGAACACTTAGGGTAATGCTCTGTGATTTGTATATCAGGTTTGTAGAATGCGTATATTTTCAACTTATTTTTTTGCCATGTATTAAATAGCAGTCGATTGTAACATGCAAATTGTATTTTTAGAGATATCGCTAAAGTGTCAAAAATGTATAAAAATACTATTACCGACTTAAAGAAAATGTCTAAATTTTATTCATCCAAATATGGAAAAAGATTCTTTAACTGAAAATGTCAAATATCTCCCTACACAATTGTGATATATAAAGCAAAATTTGTATTCTGGAGAATTATTTGATGGAAAATATATTTATGTCATAAAAAATCATCATGGCATTCAAATAATTATATTAAACATGTTAAAAAAATATTTTTTCCGAAAAAAGCGAAAAAAGTATAACGATATTTCTATTAGGTGAGAGAAAGTTTTCAACAATCATTAAATTTGGAAGATTATAATCTTAGTCACATGAAGAGGATTGATTTCTTAAAAGCATTATGATATCGCCAATTTGGCTATGAGCTTAATATTAGTATCAATAATCATTGGAGGCATATCTTCACATTTTTCAATGTCAAAAATATCTAGCTATCCTCCTAGTAATAGGAATTATTACACAATCTAGCCTGAAAATTTTACTCTAGTGTCTTAATCGGTTCCATACATTACTTGGAAGTAATTACATCTGGATGGCAGAAACTTATTTTATATAAAAATAACATTATTGAAACTTATTTCAAAGAGTTCTAAATTAAAAAAACATTCAAGGAAGAAAAATATCGACTAAAGTAACATGGGAATATGCTTTCATTTATAATGTCTGTTTAACGAAAAATAGAAAAAAAAATGTTAAGAAAACTGATTTGAAAACTTTATTTTGGATTATTTTGATATATTTACCTTCAGAAAAGCATTTATTTCAAAAGAAAAACAATAAAAAAACTACTTTTTCCCCAAGCATTGTGTATATCAGAACTTTTCAAACTGTAATAGTCAAGGAAATTACATATCAAATGTGATTCCTTTTTAAATATTTTCATTATTCAATTTTAAATTTGCTATCTATTATGCAGCAAATAAGAGTAATGGAGTTTTTGGGAGACGAGGGATGAAAAGGGATTTGAGCAAACAGATCACGTTCTGTATAAATGGAGTGTTAATGTAAACGTCCCCGCGGTCTGAAAGGGAAGAAAACATTAAACGACCGTACTTAACGAGTTATTTATAGTGATGGATAAAAAATATTCAACTACTAAAAATAATTATTTCTCAGAAAAAAGAAACAAAAATATTATTTCTGCAGTATACAAACGGCTCATTCTGATTCAAAAGAAGAGTAATTTCTTTGAACCGATGTATATGTATGTTGTTTAATGATATAAGTTCCTAGACTTAGTAAGAATTGTTTATTTTATTGTGAGAAAACTTAATAAAAAATGCTGTTATATATGTTATTTGATTTTTTATCTGATATATATCTGTTACTTTTTATTGGTGAGGCATTCTCTTTCTAAAGTTCTCAATGAAGTGTATTAAAATTTTTTTTAAAAAAATTAGATGAAGAAAAATGAAAGATTTGTATTAAGTTTTTAACAGTAAAAAGATGAGAATAACAAATATGTTTAGAAAATGTATAAATGAAGTGAATAGGTTAAAAAGTTATTTTGTCCATTGTATTAAAAAACGGAAGAGTTCTCTCATTTAACCACTTTTTTAATGGTTTTATTTAAGCTGTTATTTTTTTTAAAAAAACAAACATCGTTTGTGGTTGACGCTGAAATTCTATAACTCTAAAAGGAAAAAAATGAAACGCTTGCATTAAGTTTTTGAATTCTTAACCTTCATCAGAAAAAAATAATTTTTTAAAAATTGTGTAGATGAAATGAATATTTTAAAATCGATTTTAATCGTCTACTGTTTTGAAAAACGAAAGAATTCTCTCATTTAACAACTTTTTATTTTCTGCGGTTTTATTTAAACTGTTATTTATTTTTGACAAAAAAAATCGTTTGCGGTTTGCATTGAAACACTATTAAACTAAAATGAAAAAATGAAACGATTGTATTAAGTTTTTGAGTTCTTAACACTCACCAGAAAAAAAATATTTTTAAAGTGTTTAGATGAAGCGAATAGTTTAAAAATGATTTTAAGTGTTAATTATATTAATATACGGAAGAGTTCTCTCATTTAACCACTTTTTATTTTCAGTGGTTTTATTTAGACTGTTATTTAGTTTTGACAAAAAAAAGTCGTTTTCGATTTACGCTGAAATTCTATTACACTTAAATGAAAAAATGAAACGATATAGTAATCTGAAATTTTTTTTTAAAGAGTGTAAATGAAGCGGATAGTTTAAAAATGATTTTAAGTGTCTATTGTATTAAAAAATGAAAGACTTTTCTGATTTAAGTAGTTTTTGTTCTTAACGATTTTTCGGATTTTAATTATTTTTTAACAAAAAAAGTCTCTCTTAGTTTCTTGAAAAAGCTAAAGTGTCCACTATTTTCAATTGATTAAATAGAAGACAACATAATACTTCAATAAGAAGCTATGATTTCCTTTAATTATTTGCATAATAAGTAAAGTGTTTCAAAATTCGTCAAGGGATGGAAGTTATCCTGCGAATGTATTAAAATCCTTTTAAACTTCTTTACAGCATTTTCACTATTTCTTTCTTTTATCACTAAGGTTTGATTTTAAATTTATACACACTTAAATTTTTACCTCTGCAAAGTTGACGAATTTTCCATCGTGATGGGTTTTCTATTATATAAATTTATATTCAATTTCTGTTCAACATTTTTGAAATCATATACAAAACACTTTTAAGCGCTTCTAGGAAGATACTTAAAAAAAATTTCGGAATTCTACATTGGTATCTGTCAACATTTTTGAATTATTTTCTGTTAACTATGAGTATATAATGGCCAAAATTTTGAGAACTCAAGTCTTCCAAGAACTGTAATTTATGAAGTGAACAACTTGAAATATGGGATGGTTATAATTAAAATTATTATTTTAATATTTTTTAATTACAACTTACTAGTCAGAATTAATTAAAACTTGATATTTGCATATACTTGAAGCAATTGGGAATTCAGTGAAGGAAAAAAAATCTTCAAAAGTTAAGATATATTTAACGTTATGTGGGATATTAAAAGAATCCCTAAAAAAACAATCACTTTATGGGGAAAACCTCAAACAAGCTTTCCAAACCCGGAATATTGAAGAAGGGAAAAATAAGGATTTTTTGGATTTAACAAAAATGTATGTGAACAGCGACATTATTATTGATAACTTTAGGAATAGAATATCCACAAACAAAAGCCTACAAATTATCTAAGTAATGTTCAATATGCTGCCCACCAAATTTGAAATTTTTTCCTTCACCACATGCAATTCTATAGCTTTAAGCGATTTAGGTAAAATATCAGGTCATCTTCGAACAGTGACTTTAATTTACAACGTTTCAAAATCATCAAAATTTTATTTTTAATCATTCTCTAATCTGTACAATAGAATTTCTTTTTTTTTTAAATCCACAAATGCATTTCATACAAATACTTCCCATCCATTCTTTAAGTTTATTATGAAAATCTATTGAAATCCTAATCATCACCAACAAATAAAGAAGTTCCTTTGTTCTGATGTTTTACATAGAATTTGGACTATTTAGGTCACCAAGCAAAGTCTCTAGAGAATGAGAACATGAATTAAGGACAAGTATTTAAAAATTCACTTTACTTGATTATTTCCTTGTCATTCTTTTATTCACTTTCTCAAGCAATCATTCATTTCATATAAAAATTAAACAATGAAACAAATTATACTGTATGAAACTCATGTTCCGATGGTAAACACAGTGTTAAAAATTATTTTTATCCACTTTTTGTTAATAAAGAAATAATGTAATTAGTAATTCTTTAAAAGTAGGTTATAGAGATTCAATGTTTAAAACATCTACCAGCAATCCAACTATGAATTTTCTCACTGGAATTATTTTAAATTGGGGCTTCTTCAATTTTAAATGTAAAAAAGCCACGATCCCATTTGAATGGAGGAAAGTCACCTTAGCTTAAAAAATGGCTACACAAAAGTAAACTATTATCTCTTTATTTTATTTATCTGTTTGAGAAACTTAATCGCTTTGTTTTAAATTAATTCAGTTTTAATAAACAAAAATATATATTAAGCTAATGAAGAAATGGGTATCCAAATTTAATGACAGATAATAAATAATTCCTGAAACGCGTTGGCGGAAGTATAAGGGCTCCACCTCGAATCTGAGGAAGATGTGCTGGGGCAGCTTCGAATCTCGAGTTTTCGTAATATTTATTACATATGTGGACTTCTGGAATCGGTAGAAGATGTGCGCGGGGCAGCTTCGAATCTCGAGTTTTCGTAATATTTATTACATATATGGACTTCTGGAATCTGTGGAAGATGTGCGCGGGGCAGCTTCAAATTTCGAGTTTTTGTAATATTTATTACATATGTGGACTTCGGTTTTTTTAAAAATATAATATACGTCGAGCGCTAAACATCCTTTCGTTTTTGTGTTGAGGAATTTTGGAGAGAGGTTCCAGCTCAGATGTCATTCTCGTTATTTGAATACGGTTCAAAATTACCAACGGAATAGCCCCTGTTTTGTACCAGAAAGATTGTATGTGACTTTAATATAGGGCTACAAAATTCTTGAATTTTGTTTCTTAAAAGTAAAGGTCAAGTTACTGAAATGATAGGATCCTCTTCTTATAAAGGATATACTATAGCATTTAAAAAATTTCTAAAATCTTGCTTCAATAAGCTTTGTTTAAATACTTATTAAGTCTAAGTGATTTTGGTATTTCATTTTATAACGGCGGAGTTCTTGCTCTTGCTTTAGATTTCCTCAAATATCATATTAAATTTATTTCATTTTTAATATATTTTTCTTTGAGAACTGTCAACAATATAAATGAAGGAAAAATTAATTTGGGAAATAAGTTGTCAGTTCCAAATAAATCCTTGTTTTAAAAATAACACACTTAATATGCTTTATATTGAGCCTCAATATTCAATATATTTTATTAAGCATATTCAAATAAATTTTCTGCAAGTACATATGCTGATGCCGGTGTCATGGTACAGAGGTAGAGCGTCTTCCTTGTGAACTGATATTTCGGGTGCGAGTCCCGATTGGAGCATGGCTGTTCTGTGTTCTGCCTGTGAGGTATGTAAATGTACCCCCCTTCCTTGTGAAAAAGGGTTGTACAATCGAATGTGATGAGTGTGTATTATCCTCATATGAGATAGACAGGAGGCATCTGCCCTCGGGTGCTCAGGAGTCCATACCCTAAGAAGCTACTGCACTCCCCTTTCCGAAGTAAACCGGACATGACATCATCATCACGTACATTGATCATCTCTTTTTGCGTACTTGTAAACGGTGAAAAATAATACTAGATGATTATTATCTTTCATTATTTTCGAAACATAATTAAGACGCTTGCTCTTAAGTTTTCTTCATTGAAGCGTAATTCTGCTGGTAATTAACTACTTTTATAACGATACGGACAAATTTTTGTGTACGTAAGACACTTCTTTGTCACTGCTGTATACTAATGGTAATGTTGCTTAGTTAGTGATGTCATCATCGATGAAGGGGCATACCTTCTTGTGAGTGATAAGCTTATATAACGCCCTGAATACCTTCAATGGGCTTGACTTAAAATATCCAGTTACTGTGCTCCGGTTATTCAATTTTAACAAATGACTTGTCCATTGATTACTTAAATTGGAAAAATTGTCTTATTTTAAAAATGATGTGAAACAGAGTTTTAAAAATGTGCTAAATTGTAAAGAAATAATTATTTCAGTATTCGAAACCTACACGGTAATATGAAATAAATAAAAGGAAGAAATGTATTTCAATTTTTTTTCTTGGATTTAAAAATTTCAATTTATTTTTTGTCTTAAATATTTTACTGAAAAATTTGTAATTTTTCAGTTTTTCAGAACATTTTGATAAAAAAAAGTCTCACTTTTAATATTATTTTTTTTGAATTTTTTAAAATTATTTTTTAAATATTGTTGCCATTTATATACCTATTTTTGGCTAGTGTTTTAATATTCTGTACCTCATGCTGAGAAGCTCTTACATATGTATAACTCAAGGAGCTGAATCATTAATGTTATGACAAATAAAGAAAGTTTAATAACTTAGTTAACAAGTCAGGAACAAAGCGTAATTCAACACCTTTTTCTATTGGACTCTATTAGACACTATTGGGAATTATTTACTTAGGATTATGAAATTTTTTACGCATATGTATTAAAATATAAACACTTAAAATATCTTTAAAACATTTAAAACATAATACTTTATTTTTAAAAAAGAGGTGACCTATAATTTTGAAAATTTTAAAATATTCCAGGAGACTATTGTGAATTATTTACTTATTAATTGACTATTGTGAATTATTTACTTATTAATAGAATATTGTGAATTATTTACTTATTAATTGACTATTGAGAATTATTTACTTATTAATTGACTATTGGGAATTATTTACTGATTGCACTATTGTGAATTAATGACTTAGGATTATGAAATTTTTTACGCACATGTATTAAAATATAAATACTTCAAATATCTTTAAAAACTCTTTAAAACATAATATATTATTTGTTTTAAAAATGAAATAGACCTATAATTTTAAAAATTTCAAAATATTCCAGGAGACATAATTTTTCATCCTTTCCTATTACTTTTAATACATCAATCTATATAAATTTATTTGTAACAAAACAGTGTATAATTTTGTTATTCCAATCAAATATTAATTTTTTAGAAATAGTTTTATATTCATGAATTATTATTTCATAGCTTTATGTTTTTCTGAATTAAAATGGATTTTTAACTACATAAAAAATCGAAACACAAAATGCATACCCATACAGCCGAAATTTTTATTAAGTTTTATTTAATTTCTTCAAAAAATAAGTCACCTGGAATATTTCAAAGATGTTTAAATGGAATTAGAGTATCGGTTTGAAAAATGTAATAAAAACGTACCGATTTGCCAGGGCTCTTTAAATATTTATTTTATTGAAAAATGTAATTTATATTGCTATTTTATACGAATACAAATTTATATTTTAGCTATGAAACAGTAAAAAGAATTTTTCATATTTTTACCCACTTTTTATTTTAAAATCCTTTGTCACCTTAAAATAGTTTGTGCTGTTTGACCTCACTTGATATCATTTCACAAGCATAAAAAATGCATCATTATAATTCTGCTAAGAAAGATAATATAGCCTTTAAAACATAATAAACACTTATTGATTTTTAATGAGCAATATTTTTTCGGAGGCTTGGAATTCTGGAAAGTATTACTGTATTAGAAGCTCAGTGACATAAAGTCCCGTTTTGAGGCAACCTCAGGGCTATTTTGGAAGGGATCGCGCAATTTTGAACCATGGACAGATGAGAAAGATGACGTCTGAGCTGGCACTACAGTCTCCATTTTTCCACAAAATACTAATGGGACGACCTTTGGTCCCAACACTTTTAATGTGCACCAAACCCGCTTTAATGGTAATTCTTTAGTGGAACTGGGTTCCGAACTTAAAACTCTCCAGTTCCGATACCGAAACCTAACCACCAGGCCTCCTTGACCGACATTGGGAAAATTTCTTTATTTAAAACCCATCTGCGTTTAATTCTCTAAAAAATTTACAACAATCAAAAGAAAAAGTGCACAAAAATAAAATTGATATCCTTGAAAAAGCAATAAATATATGAATAAAAAATAAAAAATAAATGATTTTATGATGGTATAAACTTTTTCGGAATAATTTCTTCTGAAATTTCTATGAAAAGTGGTAAATTATTTGCTGATTTCTCAAAAGTTGAAAAGCATATTATCACCGAATATTTCATTCATCTGCTTACAAGAGCTTTGTTTTTCTTACTTTTGTTTGAACTATTGACTTACGCCTGCTTTTAGAGAATATAAAATAGTTACGAATAATGAAATGTGAACAAAGCATAAAGAATAAAGTATAAATGAAACTAATGAAAGCCTAGATATGTATTAGAAATAAAACTGAAATTAAAAAAAATAGAGGTAGAGAAGCTTAAAATTAACATGAATTTTGTTGCGTATAACTTTTTAAAAATTAATAAAGATTGAAAAGAATATTATGCAAAAGTGAAATTAATATCAATGAAAGGGTAAATATTAATAAAAATATTTATTCTAGAATAATTTCCTCTTGAAGCTATTGTAAAAAAAGGTGGAATTTCCGATTAATTTCTGATTGAAATTTTGGTTGGTTTCATAACAAAATTTCGAAGAACTCGACCCATTTGAGGACCCATTGATTAAGAGAAACAAAAGTGCATATATGTAAATCTAGTGGCAATGATTTTTTTATTCATATTACAATAAGCGTGACCTTAATTACATATTCATTCAAAATATTTCCAAAAGAATAAAGATATTCTTTTATTTAAGCATTAAATATTAAAAATATTTGTCGATGGACCTATTTTTCATATTTCTCGAAACAATCATGTGAATGAACTCCAAGGATATATTTGCAAATACAAATAGTTTCTCAACATTTTTTAATATCTCACTCTAAAAGAGAAAAGAATACGACGCTGATCAGGAAATAGGAAATAGAACAAAGGTTTCTAGACAATGAGCCTTTAGTATTTTTTTTTCTTCTCGAAATTTCAATTTATTGAGAAATTATTAACAAATGTTTTTGTGTAAATATGAAATGAAATTATTGAAGTTTGAATCTGTTAGGAGTATTTTCTAAATTTTTTAAATTAATTTTAAAACGAGCAAACAAAGGGAAAAAAAGAATGTTTCTATCACAACAGGAAGGGCGGTTTGTCTTGTGCACCAATCCTCTGACGTAACAACAAACGTGATAGCTGTTTGTAAAAGGTTGTAAGATATTCTCCAACATTACACGCTTCTTCTTCTTTTTTTCAGTGAACTTCCCATAAAGGTTACTTAGCGTATTACTTCCCACTCAACAAGGCATAACTAAACTAAATAAATTTAAAAGAGCTGGACATGAAAATTATGCTGATTTCCTCCCTAATTCCCGTTAGCTAAAAAAATTATCAAAAGATTTAAATGGTCTTTATTATCAGGATGATAACGCTGCTTATATTGAGGAAATCGCACAATTTAGAATATATTATTGTCAGAAAAAGGGAAGCTGGTCTCAATTTTTGAAAACACAATTTTAGAAGATGTCGTGTTCATCAATTTCATCGAATATTCACCATGTTTTTAAGTATGTTGTTGTTGTTACTTATGGCACTTGCCATGGCTACTGATACAGAAGCAGATTTAAGCCAAAAGAAGCGTCTCTTGTTTTTTTAATGCAACTATGGCCAAGAGTACGACTTAGCCACACATTCACCACATTTGCTTGTACAGCTCCTTTTTACAGGGGGGCACAGTCACACATCTCACAACGAAGAACAACCATGCCAGAGCCGGGATTCGAACCCAGGGTTCCCGGAGCCCGAAGAAGATCCTCTACCTCTGTGCCAGAAAGACGGCATGTTTTAAAGCATGGTGAACATATCTATTAATTAGATGAACCAAAGATCTTCCTGTTAGTTTGATGCCGAATCTTATCAAGTGTAGTCCACAATATATTTCCCAGTTGCCTAGACTTTTCAATAATTTGTAAAATCCGATAGTGCTCTGATTAGTTTGAAATCATATAGAGTTTTGATTAATTTGAGAAATCATATAATGCTCTGATAAATTTGAAATCATGTAATGCTCTGATTAATTTGAGAAATTATATAGTGCTCTGATTAATTTGAAATCATATAGTTCTCTGATTAATTTGTGAAATCATATAGCGCTCTGATTAATTTGTGAAATCGTATAGTGCTCTGATTAATTTGAAATCATATATTACTCTGATTAATTCGTGAAATTATATAGTGCTCTGATTAACTTGTGAAATTATATAGTGTCGGGATTAATGCGCGAGTTTTGCATGCATTTTTTGCAGTTCTTAATTTAAAAAAATCTATTTGTATTAACGAGTCTATTGTAAAGTAATATGAGACTTAAAACTATTTAAAATATTATTTTAAGTGTTTCCAGTCTATGCCATTTTAGAAAGGTGTACTGAAGAAAAGGAGTCTTTAATATAATATTCATCCATCTAACCTCTGCAAGTCTTCAGGAGAAAAATGAATAATCCACCACAAGCACTATATAATTTTATCATGAGACATCGTATAAATATATAAAAAATCCCGTCATGGGTAAGCTTTCTTTTTATTTAAGAGAGATTTCGTAATTACCAACAATATTTTGGTTTTATGGCTGGATGGTTGTCGTTATGATACTCGGATTTAATAGAATCTACCGTATCAGCAGGCTTGGTGTGATTTACCTATGAGGTACCACCTTTCAGTTAGCCTGGTGTGGAATCTTGGAGCTGTGGTACCAGCTAATGAGGTATACTCTTCATCTGAATACATTTCAAAATTACGAGAATGATTCTAAAATAACCGTCTTGTAAATTCAAAATTGTGAGTTTAATTTTTTCTTTAAAATTCTATGTACATGTAGCACTACAGGTTTGCATTTATGTTAAGCAAAACATATTTTTTCCTCAAAACGCGACTTATTGATTTTTTATAAATCCTAAAAATGTTAAACCAGCTTTACTAAATCTTCGCAATGTAGTGTGTAATACTACAATTTAGCGTTTCACTTAAATATAAACTTTGGGGAGGGGGAACTCTTGTAATTAGCTATATTAAATATAATTTTTGGTGCTTGCGTTATATTCACACGTTTCTTCTAGTACCAAGCTTAAATTCTGATTCTCCAAAAATAGTTTTAAAATTCTGGGTCTTAGAAATGTTTTTTAAAATGATTTTTAGCTTTTACTAGAATCATCTGAACTATAAATCAAAAAACCGATTTTACATAAGCGAATACCGATTTTTAAACAAAATGCTAATATTTTACTGACATTTAAACAAACCTGTTATTTGTCCTAAATCACCACACTGTAGTTATGCATTTTACAATTTAGTATTTTTCTTGAATGTGAAACTTGACATATGTAGTGTGTAATGCTACAATTCAGCGTTTGCCGTGCCGTGAGCAAATTTTACTAATTTTTTTTGCTTGTTTTATATTGATATTTCCAGAAAAATAGATGATTATAGACTAATTATTTCTAATAGCGTATATAATAAAAGATTTATTATTTATTTTATTTTCGTATGAAAATGAAGATTTGTTCTTTGTCTATAATTAATATGATATCTTTTTAGAGAGACAATACAAAAAATACTATCTTCTTAAGAAAAGCTGACAAATCAAATGTTTTAAATATAATTTTCGCACCGTTATTTCCTTAATAATGAAATCAATCATTATTAGTATACAGCAAGAATTTTCTAGCGATTATTGAGGGTCAACAATTTAGTTCACTAAGCAAAGCTGTCAATTTCCAGTGTAGTCAAAACATCTCCGTTAACACAAATGAAATGAGCTTTGCATCCACTCACTCAAGGGCGTTACTACGTTTTTTACACCGCCCCATTCACTAAAATGACTAATTACCGAATTGGGCAGAAATAACTGTCAATTAAGAACTCGATTGGTTACCGTCAAATGGAGTTGGAGAAGTGAAGTCGGGGTGGGGCAAAAATTTAATGAATGGGTATCAGTGCCCTCTATGTAGCATGACCCGAAATTCATTTAATACAGCAACGCATCACATTAACTTCTTATTTTTTTTGTTTATGTTGAAAGGTAAGAGAACCAAACGATAGAAGAAAAAGGATATAATTGTGTTCCATTTCGGCTCAAGCGGTACACGGAAAAAACCACTCGATTTCAGCATCAATTATACCTACCTCTGATTCTACAAAGCAACTTTTACAATCGAGTTCGCAAAAATATCTTTTATTCGGTAAGGTAAGAATATACTATGCATACAAATTGTAAATATATTCCGTCTAAGCATAGTTAACTGCTTTTATCTGTCTCACTTTAATACACATTACACGTCCCGAAGGAAGCACAAACATAAAGACTGGTTTCTGTATATTCCCGAGAGGTCAAAGAGGCTCAAGTCAACATAAAGCTTCTTGAAAGTGCTCTATTATAGACATTTCATTCAATACGCTTTTATCCTGTCTAAACTTAGCAGCTATTTTCTACTTTTCAGAACCCAGCTTCGTTAGAAATGTGGCTTATCTATTGCATTCCCCTATTCTTCATGGTACCAATTGCTACCACAGAGTATCCCGTTGGCTTCAAATACGAACATTTGATGGATTCTATTTTAGATTTCTCCATTACTGGCTTCAATCTTCTGGTCCAAAACAGTCCTCAACAAGGCAATGTCCTCTACTCTCCTTTCAGTATATATACAATACTAATGATGGCTCATCTTGGATCAAGAGGGAAAACTGCTCAACAAATATGCAATACTCTGGGAATTTGCCATTTCAACAAGACAATGGTAAGATAAGTTTCATTATTTTAAATATTTTAGTAGAATTGTTTAGATAAAACATTTTTATTATCATTAGAGCATTTTCGAGCAAATATTAATTTTTTTCACTAATAGTTTGTTTTATAATATCAAGAGTGATATAACTTTTGAGAGTAAAGTAATTCTTAAATTAAGTTTGGAAAGCCGTAGGATAAAACATTCATAAATTGCATTATATTACTTACGAACTGAAGCCAATGCAGCTGAGTGTGCATCATTAAAAAATTACCATCAAATATTCGATAACTTGGAAACTGGATATTTCATCTAAATCACGCTGAAATTTTTTTTGTATGATTTCAAGAATTTAAGCATATCTTTTGGACATAATCGTTAACAATGGTATAATTATTTAATTAAGTTCTCTGTCTGTTTTTTTTCTGTCATTGTGTGTGAAACTTTGCAATTAAAGGTAATTTTTTAAAAAAATACTTTCAGAATGCTTTAGGATATTGCATATATTATTAGCTTTACATTATTTATGAGTCTGTAAAATAAATACAGCGGAAAATAAATCAATGGAAATCTACACACCAAACGTAAGAATACCCCCGAGAAATTTTCATTTGAATAATGATAAGATAGATTTGTTTATTTTAATGTTTTTCAGCAAACTTAATTACATACAACCATTTTCTGATCAGTAAAATTCTTTCAAAAGTATAATTGAGTTTTAATGTGTAAATAAATTTAAGTATAAATAATGTAATGATTTTTAAAGTGTAATTGAAAAATTATGCCACTTAAGAAATATTTTTTTAATTCCTTAGAATATCTTACATATAATTTGTTTATATTATGCCTGGAAGATAAACGTCATGAAAAAGTATTACTGAAAAACTGCTAATCAAACAGTCGGAAAATTTGTCATTCAAACAACATAATGATAATTTATTTTAAGTTATCAAGTTTGATTGGAGGAATAATATTCAAGTATTATATATATTTAAAGTATATAAAAGTCTACTAATCATGAATTAATATTTTATTGTTCAGAAATATTAAGTTAATAACATATCGTATTGTTAGTATATCGTATTATAAAATATTAATTCCTAAAATATTTTACACTCCTTTGAAAAATAACTTTTAGAAATTGATAATAATTTTTTTTATCATCATCACTGAATTTCCTAAAAGAGCAAAACATGAGCTTAAACTGATTTGATCAGTTAGCTCTTATAGATTGGTTTGGTTTCGTTTCGTTTCATATAAAAAGTTTTAAAATTTTAAAAGTTGATGGAAATGATGGTGGTACATTTAAGATAAATTTAGTTCAATTTAATTGAGAAAAATTCATGCCTTAAGAATAAAAGAGCAGGTCTTGAGAAAAGAATAAAAGAATTGAGTCTATAATATAATATTATTTATTATAATACAATATCGTATATAATTGACCTGTTTATAATGAATTAATTATGCCAATCAAATACATAGTAGGTGTGAATGATATGCGATTCATATCTATTTTTTATGTAGGAGCTATCTAATTAGACAGATGATAAGAATTATAGGCGTGAGTCTTGGTAGCGAACTCGTTGATCCGATTCTGAATAACAATAAGGAAGTGTTTTATTCTTTGAAAGGATAATCTTTTTCTTCAGGCTCGGAAAATAATTTCTTAAATCTTGCAGGAAATTATATGATTTTTTTAAAAAAAATCTTGAAACAAAGTAATTTTTATGCAAAATGCAAAGAACGAACTAACAGGAAGTTCCAATAAATTGATTAATCATTCCTTGTCTAATAAACTTTAAACTATATTCTTCTTTATGAGTGTAGCCTTAAATTGATGATTTTTTTTCTGTTTACCGGGCTCCTATTCACTTAATATGCCAGTTCTTAATAAAGATTAGTTACTTAATAAATCATTTAATTTGCAGCTATTCAATGAGGTGTTTCAGACTTAAAATTTTATTTTAATGTATATAGTTAAGTTGCCACTAACACTATATACATTATCAATCGAAACACATTTATCAGTTTTATTAGCAAGACGATTAATAATTTCTGTGCTTATTTTTACTTTACTGTATTTTTTGATAAATATTGTTCATGTACTCATTCTTTCTGTCTCTCCCCCAGTAAAATAATCTGGCTTAAAAAGGTTTTAGATGTCCTAGGCGTGCAATGAAGGTTAAAACAAGGTCAATAAAAAATTTGAAACACTTTTTTATTAACTTAAAAGATAGTGATAGCATCATTCATTAGCAAAATAGGGAATAAACTTTGCATTTAAAAGACTATTCTTCGACCTCTCATATTATATGCATTTCCCATAAGGACGTCTGCCATTAGGACTATATATTATCATTAGAAGGACTACAAAATGTATCGGTTAGGTAAATAAGCAACATGCCATGGTTTATTAGGAATTAATATAAACATTAAGAAAGACCTTAAGGTTGAAACCTTGTAAGACTTCCATAAGAAACTATCAATACGTTTCTTTAAAAAAATCGATAAAATCAATAAAATTGCATTTAAAGAAATTGAAAATTACAATCCTCCGTTACGAGAGAGAGAGAGAGAGAGAGAGAGAGAGAGAGAGAGAGAGAGAGAGAAACACCCTCTAAGCAACCTTATCATCTCTTACTTATCTTGACATCAGTATAGTTTTTTCACCGACTTGTACCTGGATCGAATTTGTCGAAATTCATTCGGGTAATTTTTTTTCTTTTCTTCTCTTCATTCCCCGCGATTTATTAGTAATTTGTTATCTAATAAGTTAATACTTCATTTATTTTGCACTACCACTTGCTAAGGAGTCTCATTGTCATGCCATACTCTATTCCCCTAATATGTCTGGAGGTTAAGAACCTTGAGTTCAAGCACTCTATGTCTCTCCCCTCATATCAGGTAATCATGAAATCTAAAAATATATGCAGATTCGAAATTTGCATTCACTTAAAGAAATTCTTCAGTTGAGGAGACTTTTTCAGAAAGTTACTATTACATCATGAATTGTAAAACTACAACAAACAAAATTTGAAAATAAATTAGTTATTATATTTTTATCTCAAAATTCACCTTGTATGAAGCATTCCTATAAATATATTTGAAATATTTTTTTTATTCCGTTCAGATCCACGAGGCATTCGGACAACTTTGTAAAGATTTGACAGCTGACAACAGCCTGAGAGATTCTTTGGAAATTGCTAACGGCTTCTTCGTGCAAAAAAGTTCGAATATATCTCGCTATTACGAAAACGCCTTACGATATATCTACGCTGCGTCTTTGACAGAAGTTGACTTCAGGAATACTTCTGCTTTAACTGCTGTCAATTCTTGGGTGAGGCAATCCACCAAAGGCAAGATACAGGCCGTTCTTCATAAGAGTCCGAGTCAAGCCACGAAAATGATGATCGTCAATGCCGTTCATTTCAGAAGTCAATGGAAATGGTTAAGTATATCTTATTTTTAAAATTTTAACTGGTAGATATAAAAATTGCTGATAAAATTCTTTTCTGCAGGAGATACAAAGAAGTATTGTAAAGTTTCTTTTTTTTTAAAGAAATAATTATGATACTAAAGAACATATTAATATGTAAACATGTTATCGTAAGAAACTATACTATAAGTTCTGATGCATAAAGTACAATATAGTTGAAAGTATTTTCCTGTTTTTCTCGTTCTTTTTGAAATGTATGCGTTATAAAAATTGACTAACTTTTCACTCTTTTGATGTTTATTTAAATCCATTGTCAAAGGTGCTATTTAAAAGTTAGCATTTAGTTCAAAATATGTATGGTGTGAAAGTTATTTGCATAAACTGTTGTTGTTCTCATGTTCCACTTTACAACGGAAGATGGGGTGCAGAAGCTTCTGAGTGTAAGTCATAGATAGACTACTCCGACCTGCCCCAAAGGTACACGGATTAACCATAAAACTGAATGACCAGACCGACGCAACAGCAACACTTTCGAGAACTGTGGTGGAGTCCTTATGGCCATCACCGACCACGGTGCAACCCTTCCGTTAGAAAGTACGTCCCGTCATCTATGGGAGGAGTCTACCCCCCCGCCCCTACTAGTGTATCAAAGGTGGTGAGATCTAACCACCATGCCGGAAGCAACTCATCCTCATTACGAGGTGCTTCCCCTGAGGGAACTCTTTTTTCATTCATGCATTTCATTCATTCATACTCAGATCATATTTTAGATCTGGAGCAGAAAACGATCACATCTAACCCAGTACCCCGCAGTAGTATTACTCTCTGCATGGAGGACTGTGCGATTACGACAGGTTCAGAGTGCGACAGCTACCATACACAGACACACGGGGAGTCTTCGGCTGGCAGGTTCAAACTCATAGCTCAAGGAATGTGTATTCAACGTCCTATTAGCCAGGCTATCCCGGTCCTAATTGCGTGGACTCTATAAGATATTGAAAATGTTAATTTTTGAGCCGGAAAAATATGAAATTTCTCAGCAATATTACGAGAAATGACTTTTGACAAAACGGTTTCTTAATTTCAGTTAAACTCGAAGGCGATGGTGAGATTTCAGGTTAATGCTTTCTACGATTTGACAAGCAATTCTAATCATTACATATATAAGTATCATATTTTTCTTCTCTCCTCTAAGCCACTTTCGGGTGGTGGTCGATTGGTGGTAAGGTCTAGGCCAAACATGGAAGCTTGCAGATGGATTAGGTGCCGTTCTCGTCATCTGTCCATGGTTCAACATTACTATGTCCGTCCCGAAACTAACTCTAGTGCTGGTTTAAAATTGGATGGTAATGCAATTGAACTGAACTAAGCCATTTACATGACGTAATAGTACTTCTCCTAAGTATGGCAGCCATCTTGTAGTCATGAGGCATATGGGTGGCTGTCTTTACTAGAATTTTAAAGGACAGCTTACTTACCAGCAGTATCGAGCCATGTTTACTTGATGTTGAAGCTGAAAAACAAATTAAGTTTCTTCGGAATAACAAATTGCAATAAGTAGGTATGTTCTGTCATTGACTTCTTTGTATATTTATTAAATGCTGTGATTTTGGCATTTAGCCAAATATTCTACTAAATAAAATGTTGTAGGCAATTTGAACCTATTCTATTGACTTGATTTCCTCAAAATTTGATGCAGATATCCCATATATCAAAATAGGACATATAGTTCTAAATTTTACTTGCGTGTCTTGTAGTATTTTTGACCTAATGCGTTGACATATGAGCAAATAGATCGATCGGTGGGGAATCAACACTTTGCCCAATCTGACCCAAATTTTGATATAAAACTACAGTTTTGAGGAAAAGCACTATATTCTAAATTTCATCCATATAGCTCGTTGAGTTTTTAGGTTATCGCGCTTGCATGCATGTGAATGGATTTATAAGTAGACAACTTCTATTTAATGGATTTACTTCCAAATTTGGCACAAATGAAAAAAAAAATTGTTTTAAGATCGTTTTACGAATTTCACTTGTATAGCTCGTCTAATTTTTTCAATTAAGTATTTCGAATTATTTCGGGCGGAGGAAAATCTGATAGTAGTCGATTATTCAAAATGTTTATTATTATTATTAATCGACCCGACATTTCTTGGCTGAATTATTTGGTGACAATAACACTTTGTCCTTCGTTATGAGACTCAAAAAAGTAAAAATCTACTCAGAAGGTCTTCAATAATAACATTCGCCTTTCATCTATGCCCTTATATCTTCTCTTTATGGTGATTGTCGTGATATGTTGATATTTAACCCTCCAAATTCTTATATCGAAATTTCCGCAATTTGGAAGTCTATTTACTTCTGAATTCTGTGATTTTCATGAGTTAATATTATTATTTTTCTCTGTTATTGATTTGAATTATATGGCGCCATTATCGGCTAGAATATAATGACAATTTGTTTGGCTCTAAAAATAATAGAATTTGTTTGAAAACATCGCATTTAAATAGTGACATTTTTTAATAAAAAATCGGTAGTCAAAGGTTTAATATGCAGCATAATCCTGAGACACACACGATATTATTTTTAGAGCTTCAAGAATACACGAACTTTAGTCGATAATGAAGACCGAGAGCTTAGGCATATTAAATTTCATCATTAAGCCTTTAAGAAACTCGAGAAATCTTATTTTTACCTTCCTCCTTTCAAACGCTTAGAAACTATAACATCTCTTTCATCAACTCTCTCATTTCAACTTCACCATAGAAACGGCTGAGTTAAATCGATACGATCGTCAGAAAACTGTTTATAGATCCGATTAAATATGAAAGTTATAAAAGAGATCTTAAACACTATTTAACTTATAAATATATTTATTAATGTGCATTTTTGTTAACATAATTTTATATTTTAAATAAAATTATTTACAGAAGAGATAGCTTTACTCTTTTATGTTTTTTAAAATTATCAAATACTTCAGAGAATAATGCTATAATGGGAGCTAGAGTAACCTTTCACTTATGCTGCTTATTTTTATTTTTAACATAATAGTCAAAACCGTGGGTTAAAAGAAATAGACCAAAAATGTAATTTATTTTAATAATAATAATTATTATTTATTACTTATTAATAAAAAATGCAATTTACAGAAAAAGCCCCATTACCAAGTGCATTACAAAATGAATAATACACCAAAAAAATCTATAAATGAATAGCGAAAGTATTATAAAGCTTATCAGATATTTAATAAACGGATACAGTCAATCATATAGAAAATGCAGTATGAATCCAAAAATGAATAAAATCAGTTTTAAAAACGTAAAAAATTGCAATTAATTTAAAAAACTAACGCAATCAATGATAAAATCAATAAAAAATAATAAAAATCCGAAAGTTGCATAAATCTGATTTTAAAAATGGCAAACGACACTTTAAAAATATCTCTCTTATAATTTCTGTATTGAAAATTTTATACTATTTATACAATGAGGATTATACATAGCTAAATTTACAAAAATGTTTTTAACTAAGCTATTGACGTTTTGGATAAACATTGGTCAAACGTTTTGGACGGTATTATTAACCGGATAGAGCTAACATGTTTACACAAAAAATTTTATATTTATGTATACATCACATTTTAGTTTCTTTATTAATTTAAAATAAATTTAGAAGGTATTTATTCAAAAAATTAATCGCCCAGACATTCATATTTATGCATATCTTGATTTTTCATTTCATCAATTATCTTTACTACGCACTTATCATTATCCTTGTTTCAAGCAAAAAGTATTGCTTAGAATAAATGTTAAATAATATTAATTAAGTGCCTTAGAATAAATTTATTTAAATGTTGTACAACATGCCTCCAAATTTGACCTCTTAAATCATATATTTATGCAGAAAATTTGTTTACAGAAATAAAAATATATCTATTGAAATAATAAAGATATATGACTAATGATATAATCTTATAGCTTTAGAAATACAGTAATCATTTCCCACATTCTTTTCCCAATGAAGTTAGTGAAAATACTGATTTTTTCCACTTATTTAGTCGTTTGATACTTTGACACTTTGACTTAGATTTTGCCTTTATTATCTAATCATTGTTACTTATCATAGTTACGAAAGCATCTTAAAATAGCCTTTATACTGCTTCAAAACAGGTCATTAATGTAATTAATCAACTCCTTAGACACTGCGATCTAATTCTTCTATTTTCTTGCTTCAGAAGATCATTAAATTCTGTAGTAAAGTGTTCTCAGACATGTATTATATTTGAGCATATTTTCAAATATGGGTATAGACTCGATCATTCCTGAACAATTATATCACAGAGATCGGTAAACTACATTTACTTTAGTTTTATAAGAAAGAATAGTTTTTACTTCGTAATTTGTACTCTTTCCCTTTCTCAGAGTCACGTTAAAAAATAATAATTTAATGACAGAATTTTAATGTGTAGCAAATGTAGTTGGGTGAAAGGAACTGTAGAGTTAAATGATTTGAAATCATTTTTTTTTTTCTAGAAAGGAGGTTTTTTCAGTAGAATAACCAGCGTTGTTTTTCCTCTCGACTTTCTCGAATAACAAAATACGAAGCATTTAATAACAATGAAAAAATTAACTAATCATATTGTAACTTTTTCCTCCCTTCTATTTTGTCCAAAATTTCTTATATGTTTGAGATTTTAAACAATAATTACATACCAAGTGCCATCTATCTAATTAGTTACATAGTTGAGTTATCGATTTTAAGCACATACGAATTTAAAAAAATCAGACAATCAGTATTAACGGATTTTCTCTAAAATTTGATAAAAATCTGTAAGGTTTTAACACTATTCGACCGCATAAAACTGGGGAACCCTTGGTAATGCCGCAAAAACCTTGCAAGCCATTGATAAACGGTCGCGGCGACCTGGTGGTAAGGTCTCGGATTGTGAGTCGTAGGGTTTCAGGATCGACACCCGATTCCACCGAGGATACGCTGTGTAAGGGGGTCTATTACACATTAAATCCGTCAGGCCAACGTTCTCCCGCTGGTGTAGAATGGAGAGGGGGATACCAGGTCAAGCGTCATCCTCGTCATCTGACACAGGCTCAAAATTGCATGGTCCGTCCCAAAATAGCCCTAATGTTCCTTTAAAATGGAATGTTAATATAACCAATCCATTGATAAACGATGATTATGAAAGATGTTTCCAATTTTATCAGGTTCGAAGAGGAATATTTTTGTTAAATTCATTTATAGAATTTAATTATTTCATTTGATAACTAAATCGTATAAGTTTCAAATATTTGTTTATCCAGATTGGATAGATTCTTTTTGAATATCATGTTCTTCTTCAAAATTAGTTTTATATGAACTACGAAATAGTAAAACGCTCTTTCAAAATTCTAAATTTCCTTACAGACTTTATTTAAGTTGTACTATTTTCAAAGTTTATATCAATTTTAGAAATAAATCTAGAGCATAAAAAACTTGTTTAAATTATTTAGCTTTTTTTCCAACTGAAAAAAGGATTTTTCAAAGTTACTAATACAGAAAAAAAGATATTTAAACCACATACATCAAATTTACAAAAAAAAAAAAATCACGCAAAGAAATGATAAACTTTTTATATATTAAGTATCAAAAGAACATTAATATGAAGACTACGTGAAGTAAAATAATTATTATTTTGGTGAAATAAGAATCTCAATTTCAGTTCAAAATTCTGAAATCGATATTTTTTTTTTAAAGTTTCCCTTATATGAAACATAGAGGAAGTACTGTAATCACCAAAAAATTAAAACTCTAGGCTTTAAACATGACAAATCTTCATGCTTAAAACCTTTCTGATTCCGGAAATTTAATTTTTGGCATTATGTAAGTCTGTCTGTCTGAATATGTTAACTCAAAAACACTTTGAGTTACACAAATAATATATGTGCTAATGACCAAAATTGTATATTTCTATTTAATTTTGAACGAATTCATTCATGAAAAGTCTGTTGGTATGTTTGCTCAACTACAAGCAAACTTGATAACTCCAAAAAACAAAATAAAAAACAAAGAACTAGATGGATGAAATTCGGTATACAGATTTAACATCTGCATTGCCGGCGCCAATCAAATTTTGAGACAAATCTAACAAAAGGTTGACCGTCTGTCGATCTGCACCTCCACATACTTGTAAACGCAATGATTTCTGAATTGTTTACACAATGATTTTTGAATCATTGTGTAAACGCAATGATTCAAAAGAAATTCTGCGCTTTGTCTTGTGATTACAATGACAATTTTGTCTCAAAGTTTGATGATTTTTCAATATGTAGGCAAAAAAGCATCCAAAATACATATTCTGACGATAGATCCACTGAAAATGCCAGATTTGAGCCTAAAAACTATCATAAAATGATACTTTGTAACATTATAATGATAAAATGTATCATGATATTGATACAAAGTATTTTCAAAACGATTCAAAATATTATTATATTGAAACAATGTATCATTATAATAATACATAATATCATAATAATAATACAAAGTATCATGATATAGATACAAAATATCTTCATAACGATTCAAAGTATCATTTTATTGTTACAAAGTATCATCATAATAATACAAAGTATCATTATATTCATACAAAGTATAGTTTTAATAATACAAAGTATCATATTGTGATACAAAGTATCATAAAATATACTTTGTGACAAGATAAGGGCACACAGTATTATATGATATATATGGTATCAATATAATGATAAAAAGTATCATTTAATACATTTTGTATCATTTATTGTTTTCCAGCTAAATTCTGTATTTCTCTTTTGTATTTGAAGAAAGCAATTTAATATCCTTTTCTGAGACTCCGGATCAATAAAGGACGAAAATAACTGATGAACGGAGATAGATTTCTTCAAGCTGCGCAGGCTTAAGATATCATATAGAGTGAAGATAGTGTTTCGAAATGTACTTAAGATGTTTTCGTGCGTGTTTTCTTTCGGAAGGGAGGCTAATCCTTATTTATATAGTATGCCTTTAAATCCTCCCAACTTCTAACAGCGAGAGGTTATTTTTTATTTATAAATAACAATTTTTAAAAGGTTAAGGATTCTAATTGCTGATAATCTTGTATTCTCTTACTGATAATCTTAGCATTAATAAATATGTTTGCGATTCTTTTTTGTAAGAATTGCAGTTGTTAATATGCCTGATAGAATTTGAATTAGTCATTTTCATTCCTTCAAAAAATATATCGACGATCTAAGAAAATATTTTACTCCAGAATTGTCTATATTATTGCATGATTATAATACGAACGGGAGTAGTCACCTGAAAAAATTATCGCAAATGTAAATATAATTATCAATATGAGAAAAACTGTAATATTGGTGTTTCTGTTTATAATACTAAAATGAGTGGTCTCCTCAAAAATTTCTCGCAGATTTATATTTGATTATTGGTATGTGAAACAATATAATATTGATTTTCATCATTGTAATACTAAAGGGAGTGGTCTCCTCAAAAACTTCTCGGAGATTTATATTTGATTATTGGTTTGATAAACATTATAATATTGGATTTCATGATTATAATACTAGTGGGAGTAGTTTCCTCAAAACTATCTCGCAAGTTATAAATTTGATTACCGATATAAGAAACATTAGATTATTGGTGTTTATGATTATAATACTAAAGGGAGTTGTCTCCTCAAAACTTTCTCGCTGATTTATATTTGATTATTAGTATGAGAAACATTATAATATTGGTTTCCATGATTATAAAACTAGAAGGAGTATGTTCCCCCCAAACCTTCTCGCAGATATTAGTTTGAATATCGAGGGAGATCATTATCTCAGAAATATTATAATATTGGTTTTCACAATTTTAATACTAGTGGGAGAAGTTTCCTGAAAACTGTCTCGCATGTATATATTTGATTATCGGTATTAGAAACTACATAATATTGGTTTTCATGATTATAATACTAGCGAGGGTTGTCTCCTCAAAACTTTTTCACAGATATAAATTTGATTATTGAGAGAAAACATTATGTGGGATACTTATAATATTGGTTTTCATGACTATAATACTAGCGGGAGTAGTCTCCTCAAAACTTTCTCGCACATATAAATTTGATTATTATTATGAGAAAAATTATTATTCTTGTTTATGATTGTAATACTAAAGGGAATGGTCTCTTCAAAACTTTCTCGCAGATTTATATTTGATTATAGGTATGACAAATATTATAATATTGATTTCTATGATTATAATACAAGAAGGAGTAGTCTCCCCAAAACTTTCTCCCAGATATAAGTTTGAATATCGTGGGAGAACATTATCTAAAGAAATATTAAAATATTGTTTTTCCTGATTATAATTCTAGTGGAGTAGTTTCCTCAAAACTGCCTCGCAGATTGATATCTGATTATCGGTATGAGAAACATTATAATATTGGTTTCCATGATTATAATACTAGCGAGGGTAATCTCCTCAAAACTTTCTCGTATATATAAATTTGATAATCGGTATGAGAAACATTATAATATTGGTTTCCATGATTATAATACTAGCGGGAGTAGTCTCCTCAAAAACTTCACACATGCATAAATTTGATTATCATTATGAGAAAAATTATAATATTGTTGTTTCTGATTCTAATACTAAAGGGAGTGGTCTCCTCAAAACTTTCTGGCAGATTTATATTTGATTATTGGTATGAGAAACATTATAATATGGATTTTCATGACTATAATACTAGAAGTATTTTCCCAATTTTTTTTACAGATATAAGTTTGAATATCGAGGGAGAACATTATCTAAAGAAATATTAAAATATTGGTTTTATGATTATAATACTAGTGGGATGAGTTTCCTCAGAACTGTCTCGTAGATTGATATCTGATTATCGGTATGTGAAACATTATAATATGGTTTTTCCTGATTATTATACTAGCGAGGATAGTCTCCTCAAATCTTTCTCGCTGATATAAATTTTATTATCGGTATGAGAAACATTATAATATTGGTTTTCATGATTATAACATTAAAGGGAGTGGTCTCCTCAAAACTTTCTTGCATGCTTTTTAATAAAGATTTCCCATAGAAAATTGCAGATAACTTCAATCATGGTGCCTTATAATAGTTGAAAAATATTAGCCTTTGAGGCAAATTTATCATTTTCAATTGTTTATTGTGTCATCCTTGGAGAAGATTTTGGTTGTTAATTCCAGACATGCAGTTGATAGTACCCGAAAGCCAAATCTGAGTTTCAGACGTGGTTTACAAATTAATTAGAATGAAAACTGAAACAGAATTATAATTGCAGTCACAAAATTACATTGAAAATTTGATATATCGAAGTCGCTGCATTTTTGAGCTATTGTTTTTCTATATTTCTGAAAGTAGATTTTTAGGATTCTCGTATAAAACCTAAAACATTTCTTTTTGGATTTTGATAGGTATATATATTATAGATGTTAAATTTTTACACCAAATTTTATCCATATAACTCTCTTTGTTTTGTATATTTTCTTTCTGCTTTTAAGATTTTATTTCTTTGGTTATAGAATATAAAAGAGAATGTTTTGTAATTATTGAAAAATTTGACCTTCAAACATTGATGAATATTCCAATTTCAGCCTCCTTGAATTTGAAAAAATTATTTTTGCTAATATATTTGTCTGTCTGTGAACGAGATTTAAATTGATTGAAGCTAACAGATTCCCAATAATATGTTAATTTTTTTAAAACTTCTACTTTCTTTAATTTTAAATTTTATACTTTTTAGAAGTTTCTTAGATATTTTTAGAGATTTTAAATGTACTTTTAGAATAATATTTTTACTATAGTTTTATTTATTTTTTCAATTAAGACTAATGATACTATTTGATTCTCTTTGTATGCATAATATCTCGTAAAAATTATAATTTTTTCTTTCAATCATAACATTAAGTTAAACAAAGAAATATTCATAATGCCAACAAATGTTAGTTTCCTGAATTATCAAATCTAACTGAAACTGAGGTTAGAAAAATAGTACAATTCATGAAACAGAAAAAAATCTTTATTTTAAATTTAATATTTAAGCGATTAATAGGCATCAGAATCAACCCCCAGTTGGGAGAAAATGTTAAGATATAAAACATATATAGACGATGTAGGAAATTTTAAGATTATTATAAACTTTCGTAATCAATATAAACCAGTATATATCAAGAAGTGCATTATCTCATTTATATAAGCAGTTATAGTTATTCCTATGTTAGTCAAAATTCGGAAGCCATTAAAAAACACACACGTATTCTTAAAAGTTTGTGACAAACATTTATTATTCAATAAGTAAATGTATTGGTATTCACATATCCGTAAGTAGCAGTAAAATATTAATAGACTACATTGCTTCGAAACTAATATTAAAATCTTGATAACTACAAAATGAATTTTAATTTTAAAAAGTTATTTAACCTTTCAGTTTATAATAAAATGAACCATAAATCACATAAATATGTAAATATAAAGATAATTTTCTTATTTTATTATGGTATAATGCACGGCAATTATCGATGTAATTATTTCTTTATTTTATTAATATAACAAAAAGCTTTATATAAGGATCGCTATTATGTTTATAGAAAACTCCTAATTATCGATACTGATAAGGTTTCCCCAATCTTTTTGAAAAATTACTTATTAGAAATTATTGAATAAAAATGATAAATAACTTTTATTTTACAAAGGATACGATAATAACGTAGCTAGAGAAGATAGTTTCGTATATGAGAATAAAAAAAAATGTTTGAGATTTTTTTTTCTGATTTAAGAATCGGGACTTATGTCCAATTCTTCAGCATTCATACTATGTATTTTAATTTCTTTTTGCAGATAACATAAGCTAAAACATATTTGAAGCAATAAAAGCTAATCTGAGATCGTAATCAGTGTTATATTTTAGTTATAATTTTATGTTTTTTTGTAGGCAGTTCAATCCTCAAGCCACTGAACCCAACGGATTTTTTTACGTGACACCTCATCACCGTGTTCAAGTGCCAATTATGTCTGGGAAGATGCTTGTTGCCCTTGGTCATAGCCCGTCCGTTTCAGCTAGTATCCTTGAATTACCTTTTGTTCAACCACGTGTATCCATGTTCCTGATACTCCCAGACAATGCAAGAGGATTACTTCAGCTAAATGCGACATCATTAAAATATCTCATAGGTAATGAAATCTTTTATTTTATTGTAAGCAAATATATGTAACACATAATTTTTGTTTCAAGCAGAAGGTTGTTTTTAGGACAGAGGAGAGACTTTCGAATTTTTCGTTTTATATCCTCCCATAAGAAACGCATTATGTACATTCAGAAGCGACGAGCACGACACAAAATGAAATTAGAACAAAACTAATGAAAATTTTATCCCTGTGCGTATATATTGTGAAATATTAATAGGGACTTCCAACATTTGTCAGTCTCAAGTAAGGGAATCATAGGGATATTTTAAAAGAATGTGCTTAGCTGAACCGTATTTTATCCTTTCACTCAGTGTGTGGGAACATGTCGGCTTTTAGCCGATTTATAAATTTTATAAACTTTTTATAAAATAAAATAAATATTAAATTGCAATACGAACAGGAAATAAAAGAATATTTCAGAATGAAGTTACTATGGGCTAAATTAAGACAACACTTTGGAAATTAATCAGAGTTTAAATTACACACACACACACACACACACACACACACACACACACACACACACA
>JAOUZG010050968.1:13650307-13706040 GCA_026289955.1 Argiope argentata | reverse complement strand
CTATCTATCTATCTATCTATCTATCTATCTATCTATCTATCTATCTAATACCGTGTAGAGCCCCCACGAGCACGTAGAAGTGCCGCAGTAAAGCTTGACATGGATTGAACTTGTGAAGATATTCATAGAAAGTTCACACCATGATTCCTGATGGGCAGTTCACAAAGCCATGGGAGTGAGAGATTGTGGAGATCTCTTAATGGCAGCACATTACAAAACGTTTCAGATATGGTAGATCATGATCCTGTTAGTAGAATTAGGTGGTCAAGAGAGGAAAATAAATTAAGAAGAATGTTCCTCAAGTCACTCGGTAACTACTGTAGACCTGTGGGATGGCGCATGATCGTGTTGGAATTGTCCACGTCCGTCACAATGCACACAAGATACGAATGCATGCAATGAATCAAAGAGGATGTTTAAAGGCCCACTGACCTGTCATGGTTAAGTCTACACACATCAAGGATCCCATTTCATACCTCCTACACAAGCCCTTTACCCTCCCAGAGCTTCCACCAGCTTGAACAGTTCCTTGTAACAGCCATCCACCCGATATACGTATAAACGTGACTCCTTATACCAGACAACGTTTTTCCAATCATTAAGAGTCCATTGGCGACTTTGGCGAGCACAGGTAAGGTGTAGAGCTTTGTGTCCCCAATGGTACACGAGATGATTTTCGGCTGCAAAAGCCCATATCAATTAGGTTACGCTGCATAGTGATACTGCATAGTACTGCATTTGCTGATAGTCCTACATTCAAATCCACTGGAAATGTTGGATGTCTATCTAGCGTTACGATTCTTCAGACGTCAATGATCTCGTTCTGTCAAGGCCTTTTCTAGCCTCATCGCTGCAGAAGATTTTAAGTTTCACCGGAAACCTGGTATTCGTCGTACACTCTAGATCCAAATTTCATATCTACTTCGGAATAGCTGTGATCATTCTCTAGTGCGCCGTCAAATAGGCCTAGTTTGATATAGCTTAAATCTTGATAACCTGCCATTATAAAATTAGGAATCCATGTAATAGACACCTGTTGCCTTATATACGCACAGTCGATTTCATCGCGGTACACTGATTGGTTGCACACCTCCATTATTTGCATATGGCCTTCTATACCAGTTTTTCTGGCTCTTTAGTGTATATCTCTGTGCTTGAAACCTATCTGACTGTTTCAGAGATTTTTTTCCACTTATATGCATCTCAACATGGAAGATCTCGGTTTCAGTACAATGTGAAGTTTTTGCAAAATTTCAACTCCTGAAAAAATATTCCGATAAGAAATAATGGATGACTAGTCCCTGTTCCTCCATTTGTGTACATTTCTCTTTGTATCGTCGTGTACAGTCTTTACCAAAACGAAAAGAAAAAGGCATTATTTAACTTCTCTCACTTGATCATAATCATTTGCTATCTATAAATGCATGCGTAATATTTGATTTTTTTCTTTAGACCTATTTTTCTCTCAAAATTATTAAAAATATGAAATAAGGTCCTTAGATACAACAATATAGAAAATTTTTAAGAACATCCCTTACAGCACGAAAATGTACAAGAACATCTCTTACAGCACATGGCGAATCATTCTTAAAATCTATAAATAATTTCATTTAATATCATTAAAAAATCCATAGATGTGAGGGAAGATATTATAAACGTTTAAGATTGTTTAATACAGTTTATGCTATTTATATTATTTCAATCACTATCAATTTAAATTTTTTTAAAAAAATCTTTATATTTAATGAATATTAAGCAGTAAAAGATTTTAAGCAGTAATCAATTATTATTGTTTTAAACATTATTTAATTTTATTTTAAATACTTAAAATTTAAATATTTGGTTTAAAATTTTTTATGGTTATATAGAACGCTATTATGCAAGCGTTTTTATAGTACAAAATTGTGTTAAATAATTAAATTTTTTCTCTAAAAGAATACTAAGCGTAATGTCAGACCTAATTTGTTCTAATGAATTTTTAATTTAGTTGATAGCTTGTTCAGTCTTTATACGAAATGTTTAAAACTATAAATAGCTTTCCATTACTTAAGTGAAACAATATTACGATATACTAATCCTAATAATAAAATATGAGTTGATTCCTATTGTACAAGCATTTTTATTATGTAAAATTATGTTAAATAATTCATTTTATTCACTAAAAGAGTACTGGCTGCAAGGTCAGACCTTAGATGTCCTAATGATTTTTTATATTTAATTAATGTCAGCTTATTAGGTCTTCATCTGTATTCCGAAGTATTAGCAGAATGTGAAACATAAGTAAGAATATTTTTTGCCAATGATAACCTGCTTCTTATTCTTCTCATATGCTTCTATTGCAACTCACATAATATGCTATGTTTCTATTGCAACTGGCACAATATGCAATGCTTCCTAAAATTTCCTTTCTTTGATATGAATAATATAAAGTATTACAGCTTAGGTAGATGCAGCTTACGTAACTACAAAATTATGAAAATATTTTAAGTTTCTGAATAACAATGAAAAGTATTGTTGTAAATCATAAAAAAAAAATTAATTTATTTATATTAGGGGAAAATGTCATAAGAGTCAAATCTGTGATTATAATTTTTTTAAAATTCTAAAATGGTGTTAAAATTTAATGTGAGATAGATTTTAGAAAATATGTTGATAAAAAGCGAAGCAATTGCTACATTTTTAATTAAGTAAAATGTAATTAACTTTTAGACTTCAAAATATTGAGTTTTTAATTTTCTAAAAAGATTTTTAGGACAAAAAAATGTAAGTAAGTTAATATGTCTCTATGCATAATGTACTTAAAGGGAATATCTGCAAAATCTAGTAAAATGTTATTTAATTGACACATTTAAATTTGATTTTATTTGAAATGCTAAATTAGGAAAAACTCCTAACATAAACACACCAGAAGATGCATTTTGTTTTTATTGTATGTACTGTTTCCAAGAGAAATATCTTAAACCAGGAACTAATGACCTAATTTCTCTTAGAATTAAAAAGATATAGAATTTAATAGAATTTGATTTAAAAAAAATTGTTATAATGTTTTTGTTTATTAGTAGATGGCGCCACAATATGTTTAAAATAAATGTTAAAAATCGCATTACTGATTGTGTTGTATATAGTATAAAATTAAGTCAAGGGTTGTTTCTCCCCCCTGAAAAATGTATAATATTAACATTGATTGAGAGTCAATTAACATTACTTTTCAACATAAGTATAATCTTGAATTAAAGAATAATCTGTTGCTACAACTCTGGGGGAAAATGTATAAGGTGAAAAAAAAAGTGGTAACATCTTAGTTGCGAATTTTAACATACAAAAATGGAAAATTCTATGAAAAAAAATAGCATTGATTTTTTTTTCTTTTCAAAAATTTATGTGCTGTCTAATAAAAAATAAAAGTTTCTAAAATGCTACTTTTATTTACTAATACAAGGGGAAAAGACGTGCGAGAGAGAAACCAATCCAATGAAATCTACATTATAAAATACTAATGTGAGCATGCAGAAAAAGACCCATACAAAGTATGTCTGGTTGAACTAGCCGTTTTTAAAATAAAATATAAATTAAAAGGCGTTAATTCTTTATGATATTCTTGCAGAAAATAAATGTATAAAATTAGGAATATTTATCCGCAAGCTTCTTTGTGTAACTACTAAACTATGTAGACAGCAGCAGTTTGGCTTCTGAAGTCAAACAATCCTATTTTCAACAATATTGTAATGCATAGCAAAAGGCAAATTCATCAGTAGTCTTCTATACGTAGATGATAGAATCGCTGCACATTAATGACTCATCAACTGGTCGGTATTAGACATCATGGAATTATTAGCACATTCTTCAAATGAGCGACATAAAGAAATCGAATTGATTGAGATATGACGAACAGAGCCGTGGAAGTAAACCAAGATGCGACTATCAAAACCGTTCTTCAGGAAAGTGAAAAATTGACTAACGCGATGGCGTTATGGGTATTTTTGTGGCAATAAACCAAGTTATGTCAGGCAAATCATTCAAGAAACTAAGAACTTAAAATAAAAGAACAAGTTAAATATTATTTTAGAAATTTAGTAAAATACTTTGATCGCTTTACTTATATTCATAGTATAAATAAAATAATAAAATATTCTAAAATACCCTAGATAGTGCGATAGGATATAAGTTGGAGGATTGGTAAAAATAAGAAATAATTAAAATTGTCATAAATAAAATAAATAAATATTCTACAAGGAGAGAGAGGGAGATAGGGTGTAAGTTGGAGGATTAGACAAAATAAGAAATAATACCAATAAAGTGATTACAAAGCAACCATTAAAGAAATGTAAGCAAAAGAGAGATATAAGAAATATATATTTTATTGCTACTTTTTTTCAGATTGAATCATCCCACATAGGAATGTATTCTCAAATAACCAAGGTTTTTGTTACGTTATTGCGCGTTTCTTTGAATCAATTGTTTCTTGTAATAATGAACTGCACATTAAAACAAATTTACAGAAATAAATACAGCCTTAATCGCAAAGGAGCATGGTAATTAACAGTCTCATAGAGGCATTCATATATAAATGAATGAATGTCTTTTGATATATTAGACGTTAATGAGAAAACTGATTTCTTGATATTCCACTAGTGTTCTCAACGCACACATAATTGAGTTGAGTGATACATAACTGAGGAACATGAATCAGAGGGCGAAAGTTGGGACTACTCGCGTTTTCGAATTCCTAACCCAACATTAAATAAAAACTGGTAGATTGGTAGGCCCCGAAGCAGAGTAATGCTTGCTGCAACGGTTTTAACTATAGGAGCAACCTTTTGAAACTTTGAAGACTTTTTCTCTAGCAACCTTTTGAAGACTCTTAGGAAGGCGACATGCCATATACTGGAATAAGAGCAGATTTCTATTTCGGGTATTTGTTCCCAGTATCTGGACATGATGCATTTCCCTTCATTAAATATCATTGCCTCATGAACAATGTATGGATGATCAGGTACATTTTCGACTAAATGGAAAAAATTTGAATAATGCATTTTTTTTTCATCTTAAATCGAGAATTTTGAATAGATCAACAAATTATATGTATTAAATGATTTCATAAAATCCAAGTAAATCCAAGTTTTTGTGCAATTCATTTTTTATTTTGTAATTTTCTAACTCTTCCATCTAGAATGAAAGCATTGTTTTGTAAGATTGCTAGAGAAATTCATTCAAGTTTTGAGTAACAATACATTGAACTTATGAAATTTTTGACACTTTTTTTTTACTTGTTGTAATTGATGTGTTTCAAGTTTAAGCTGAAACTTATTAGAATTTACATGATGTTAAATATTAATTCAAAAAAAAAAAAAAGGTTGTGGCTACACAACATCTTTATCACTGAATTTAATGCAAATATTCTTATCACTCTTTTCTATTGAAATCATATTTGTTTACATTTTGTGTTTTATACTTACCACCATTTTTAATCATTTATGTTCTATGTAATAAGGCTATGTTCTTGTAAATAAGGCTAGACAGTTTTCAGACTAGACAAGTCTGAGCTATCTATAAAGGGCATTTAAGTGTTATTGTTTTCAATGCCAGAAAGGCAATATATAAAAATTAAAGGGATTTTAAAGTGAAAGGCAAACTCGAAACAATCAAAATATCTTTGAATTAATTCAGTTAAGAGGATTAAGAAGCTATCAAAAAAAAACTTTTAATCCCTTTTTAAATCGAACTGTTGGAAAAGAATGAAAATCGGAAGTCATTGAGAATGTTACACCTACCCAAACTATAAAAGTGTTTGCTTTCCTTTTTTTAAAGCACCTATTTGATGCGACACGTGTTTACTAATATGAAATTTTGTAATCCATTGTCACCTTTTATCAAAAATTTTGTACGCTTTCTTATAACATTCTTTAACATTAAGAACTCGGTTCATCAATTAAATTATGAATTATTATCCATGGCACCATCTGGTGGAGAATTTTCAAAGTAATCAATATTACAGAGTAGAGAATAAATTTTCTATTTAGTAAATTAATATGTATATATTTCATTTCAGATGTATTTTTACTTAAATACAATGGAATCCCGTTACTTCTAAGCCTATCCTAAAGAGCTTTAGTTGCACAAGCAAAAAAATGGCAGGAGATATTTCAGTATTTTCTACGTACATTTTATTTTACAACAAAAAAAAATTAAGATTTCGAAGATCTAATAATAGTAAAATGGAGGACAGATAGCTGTCTCGAATAAAAGTTTAATAGAAGTCATTAAAAAAAATTCCAGTATTACTGTAAAAAACACAACAATTTTAAAAAATTAGATATCTCTGAATTTAAGATTTATGTTGATCATATCTGAGGATTTTTTTGGTTTTGGTAAGAAATTTCATTTACATTTTGAAGAAAAGCTTTAAGAATTTGAGAAGAATAATTAAATTAAGAATAAAGCCCTACCAACCAGGCTAATCCCAACCTTCTTCCTTACATAGCTATGTATTTTTGTTGTTTTGTAGTTATTGTATTCAAAAGAACAGTTGACACACAAAGGTAAATAGATAATATTTAATATCAAACAAATATACAAAAACAACTTTCAATATTAATATTTCCATGAACCACAAAAACATAAAACTGGAGGGAATGGAATTTCTAAGAAGGTGCAATAAAAGATGTCCATAATGAACTTTATAAATAACTTCAAAACCGAATCTTCTCAGCTTAAAGTACTTTTAATGATATAGTTTTTTTTCTCCCATCCTAGAAAGTGAACACATAATTCAGAACAGGATCATGTAGATTTAGATGTACCATTTAAACTCGAATTATACATCTCATCTATAGAGTTTTGATAAAATTGTTCTATGAATTTCCTACGGATTTTAAAAGCAGCAGTGACCAGCCCCGATTCGGGTTGCCATTCTTCTGCGCACAGTTTCACCTTGGTCGGAATCTCTGTGCGCATTAGTTTGCCTAAAAAACAAAAAAAAAATTCTTTTAAAATACATCTCTACGGAAATAGAGTTTGCGTAAACACAAAAGATTTAAAAAAAATATACTGATCCTGAGAGTTAAGATTATTGAAAAAACGCTCTATACAATGTTTCAAACGCTTTTAAGCGAGGACATACTAAGCCAAACTTTACAAAATTTTTTGGAATACCTTAAATTTAATTTGTTTATAGCTAAAAAATTACAATATATATCAAATTTGTAATTTATATATATAAATGTGTAATTTATATATATAAAGTTTATTATGTAACTTTTTTCAGCTGAAGTCGACAGAACTTCAGAAAAATTGCATTTAAAAGGAAAAATTACAGTTTGCCACAAATAAAACGGAATCAACTTTTTTAGGGAGATTGGCATTTTTTGCTTGTTTTCTCTGAAGAAAAATAGAAAATCTTCCCAGAGGCAAAGGATTACCTCAAACATTCATAAACACTGCACTTAGGAGACAGATAATAAATTTATATTTTCCAATAAAAGTCCGTCTCATTATTTATGTATTTCAAACTATTCCAATTGAAATAAACTTTAGAATTATTAATACTACGTGGTACGTTTGTTTATAAGGTAATTCAGTTAAAGTTTTTGACTTATTTATCATAAGGTATAAGCATTGTTTATTTTTTGATCAAACTGAAACTTAAAATTTAATTTAGAAAACAAATCTTGAAATATTTTATTGAAATGAATTCTCTGAATCTTTCCTATTTCCTTTGAACAAAAGACATTAAAAAATTCTAATTTTAAAGTCTGTCCAACGTTTTAATATAAATCAAAGCGAGAGTAATCGCATAAAATAAACTTTTAATTTTTATATTGTATATTTTAAAAAAAACCTTTTAATTTCATCCGAATTCAATCCGAATTTTCAGATCTTGTTACAAAGAAGGAAGAACAAATTTCAAAGAATTTTTACTAAATATCATTGTTTTGTAAACATAGAATTACTGCGAATTGAAAATTAAAATTTCACGAAAAACAGCTTACTCTTTTGGCCTTGTTCCATGATAGCGCTTGAAAAAGCAGCTATTATAGTAGGGTCGTGGCATAGTTTGTTCATCGGCATATCCTCTTTTCCTAGTTTCTTTGCCAAAGTTTTCAGTTGCTCAGTGTTTGGAACCACTAATGCTACCAAATAGTCATGCAAGCCGTTTCCAACGACGCAGATGTTATCCACCATTGGGCAAGTTTTGAGCTCAGATTCTACCTTCCCAAGCGATATATACTCGCCATATTGCAATTTCACCAGATCCTTTTTACGATCTGCAAAGGAAAGATAAACATTAAAGGCAATATATGACCATTACAATTTGAATATGTTTACGATAGAGTTTCTATTTGTGGGCTACAAGAAGGGATTTAGAAAGATAAACAAACTCATTAAAATAATCCATTATCTCCACAAAAATTGACAATTCATGAATACACAAAATGTTATAACGTTATATAAATTTAAGCCTAATAATAGCACAAATGCATTAAAAAAATGCAAAAGGCATTTCGGAAATAAATCAAATCTAATTTAATAGATTCAATTAAATACATTGAATTTAATAAGCTATTAAATGGCAGGTTGAAATAAAATTACATACATAAACAAGAAAAAAAAGGAAAATACTTGCTTTGATTTCTTTAATATCAAAATTCCTTTTTAATAATAATCATAGCCTAGTGCAATTTAAATATATCTGATTATTTAGCAAAATTTATTAAGAATACTTTATACACAAGAGTTTCAATAACGCCGCATTTCAAATGCATATTTTTTATACAGTACAAATCACAGATGCAGCAATCAAAATGTCTAGATTCAAATTTCTTAATTCCCATTTTTTCAGTTTTTGTTACAAAATAATAAAATGCTTGAATCTTGCTGAGAGTTGAAATAAATTTCAGGAAGAGTCGAATAAAAACTGTATTTTAATGAAACGTTATTTAAGATAATTGGCTTTTAATAAAAATTTCTTGTGCGAATTAGGAAGTCACGTTTAAGGCCATTTTATCACTGGTGACAGTCTTTGTTCAGTTTAAGTCCATATAAGAGTTTTTTTTAAAAAAATTTTAGACAAATTTGTAGAAAATAGATTAGCATTGATGCTATATAAACTGTATAAATTTGTAACTTGCTTATCACAGAACAGTATGAACTAGTACAAACAGAAATGCGAAGTAACTTCAACGCGTCGTGAATTAACAAAATGTATTGAAAATGTTTGATATTGCAAGTATTTGGAGACTTATCTTCATGCACATAATAACAAATATCCGAAAACGATACTTAATGAAAATTTAAGTTCATGAGAACAGTTTCTTTCAGATATCAAAAGAAAAGTCTTACCAATAATTTTAAATGTGCCATCCGGATGAAGCTCTCCGATATCACCAGAATAGAACCATCGAATGCCATCTTCATCTTTGAAACATTCTTTTGTTACAGCCTCGTTTCTGAAATATCCTGAAGAAACACAATCCCCACCAATGACAATTTCACCTCTTGGATATGGCTTGTCAGTTGCGTGGTAGTTTCCTTTTTCACAAAGAAAAATAAAATATTGCTTAAAGAAAATGCAACACACAGAATTTAACATTCATTTGCACCATTGGAAAAAGAGTCAAGTTAGCCCGTATCCCCAAACTTATTTTTTTCCTATATAAAGATAGAAATTTTTCTTAACTATAAAAAAATGGCGTACATAAATAATTTATGATTTCATTTAGTTCAATGAAAATAATTTGAGAAATTTTATGGTTTTACAACAGTATGATAGTACTTGAAATAGCCAATAAATAAAACCATATACTAAATGAATAAAATGAATTTAAATATACCCTGATAAAATAAAATTTACCCCTTTTTAAGATAAACTAAGGAATGTTTGAGTTTTCAGTGATGAAGCTGTTAAAAATGAATGTTAGAGAATGATAGTCAGTAAATGCTGATGGTCCTAATGGATATGGAGTAATTTCTCATGTGACTGATAATTTTATTTATTTTTTTTTAAAATTTAATATATATTTCTTAAAGATGTGAAACTCTATTTTTATGGATCTTTTGAAAATAATTCAACATATCAAATGTATCATTTCAAAGCACAAAAAAAAATGACCTAACAAATTGGTCGCATGCACAAAAAAGTGCACATGATGATGGCAAAGAAAATTTAGTGCATATATGAATCAAATGACCAAAACCAATTTCATAAAATAAATTTAAAAAAACATCGACTTTGTTATGTTCCTGTTGAAAATTCTTCGTTTAATTATCTACATACTGTAAAAGACACTCAATTTTTTCCCCAGAGAAACAATAATTTTGAAATCGTTAAACTTTAAAACTCCAAAATCGAAAAATGAGTATTGTTTAAAACATTTTATCCCGCGAAATTTCCAAATTTGCATGCACTGAATCCATCGATTTTGTTAAATACTTCAACGACTTGTCCTTTTTAACCTTTTAAAATATTTTTTAATCTGCTGAGAACAAATCTGTAACAAGGATTCAAATTAAAATGTTTCTTTTCAGAAGATAAATGATTTAATTTTGAAAAGAACAAATAAAAGGATTGTCAAATTACAGTAAAACATAATTCCTGTAGGAATTATTAATTTCGTCAGGATTGCACTTGATTCTTGATTTTGTAATATGAACAAGCAAATATGCAGAAATGTATGTATACTCACCTTCAGGCCAATCCACAAGTCGAATATAACAATTGCTCAAAGGAGCTCCTACTCGTCCTGTGCTAAAGTCATTTACTAAACGAAAAAAAATTAGCTTATAATATTTTATCTTAACTAGCCATAAATATGATTTTTACACAGTTTCCCAAGAAAAATACACCTTTATTTTTGAAATAAAATCAATATTTGAAAGTAATTTCCTCAAATAATGCTAGTAAATTCTTCAAATACTAATTAAAAAGTGCATTTCATTTCATATGATACATTAAAGGAATTTTTTCATATAATATTTAGTATTTGATAAAATTAAAATTTCTTTAACATTGCTTTTTCGTTTCTACATTGAAAACGAATCCCTAGTGAGATAACATGGAAGAGAATTCCAAAATTGAACAATTTATTCTGTTTTGAACACTCTCCCAATTTAAAAATAGTAATCAATAAGGCAAGCTCCAAATAAAAGCGGGACAGTGGTTCAAAGGGCCTTATTTCACATGGTGAAAATTTCAAATTTCTCTAGTAGATGGTTGTGCATAACACGAAAAATCTAGGATAGAATAATTATTGACGCCATGTTTAGTGAAACAGAAATAAAACACTTAATATAACCATGGATTTTCTAAACAGATTTGGAGAAAAAATCCTTTTGTAAACAGAAGATTATGTATGTTTGACAATCAAGCTTTAGGATGTTTTAGTATTGGATATATCTGAGCAGACACGGCATGGCTAGAGCAGGAGAATCATGTTTAGTTATTAGTGTAAAAAGTGCCGTACTATTGGCAAACTCAATGAAATAGGCGAGTATCTTTTGTGATGTGCATTCATCTATACAATTCAGATCCAATAAATGCCAGCTCCATTAACATAATCTGGAATGTTAAATAGTGAGTCTTTAGAGGAACTGTTGGCATATTTTTTTCACTTCTGTTTCAACTGACAATTGCAACTAACAGTTTTTAACAACATATCTCCCTCCTTACAAAATCATCTACCGAAAGTTCATCAAAATCAATCCCTAGGGCTACAATGACGTGTCTGACATGTACATCGAATTACTGAATTTTTAGTTTCATGTCTGCAACTAAGTCACAGAATCAAGTATTTAAATACGCAAAAATCAATTCGAAAAGCTTTAATATTCCAAATGCTCCATATATATATTAAAAAATTTAAATTAACAATAAATGACCAAAATAGGATGTGTCATCTAATTAGAAAGTTAAATTCGTATGTCAAGCGGTTAAACAAGCTACAAGTCCACTCGAGTCATAGCCCCATTTTTATTTGATCACGTAATAAAAGAACAAAAAATATTTTTCTACTTACTAGCCATCAGAGTAGCGCTAGCGGCCGTTTCAGTCATTCCGTAGGCTTGCAGCATTTGCACGTCCAGCGACATTCGAATGAATTCGTGTGTATCTGGAGAAAGAGGAGCCCCTCCGCAAGCCATTATGCGGACTCTACCTCCAATCATGTCCTTGATTTTATTAAAAATAAGCCTGAAAATGGATTCAGTTTTAGCAAGAAATTGTACGATCAAGCAATAATCCAGAATTTTTTGTATATGAAAACTTATAGAGGAGACAGCAAATTGTTACTTAACAGATGGTTACAATACAATTGCTTACATTACTTTCTTACATTACTCAATAAATGCAGACGGAAGCTTTGGAAGATATCAGTAAACTTTGTGTTTTCAAATAATTAATACATTCATATATATTTCATATAGCAAAAAGTTACATAAATACAACATTTGTTTTAAATACAACATTTGAATAAATGCATAAATACAACATTTGGTTTAAATACAACATTGGAATAAATGCATAAATACAACATTTGGTTTAAATACAACATTTGAAAGAAATTGCAATATTTACATTTAGTCAACTGTGATTAAAATGCTGTTTTACTTATGGCACTTCACAAGCCCGGTGGCCGCTCTGTCAGCGATTAAAGCCGAGTGAGCGTCTTTTGTTTTTTGGGTTGCACCAACCATTCACTTGCATAGCCCATTTTTACAGCGGGACACCCCTCACAGATAGATCACAGAACAACCATGTCCAAATCGGGACTCGGGCCCGGGACGCTCAGATCTTGGGAAACACACGTTACCTCTATGCCAGGACATCGGCTTGTTAAAATTAGAAAATCTTGTTTAGGAAGTAGATAATTATTGAGATTTTTTGGTAGTTTGAAAGAAAAACCCTTTAATTTAAGAAATTCTCATTTAAAAAACTGTCTTAAAAATTACTCGGTATTCCATATTCGTAAATGAATAATTTTTTGAAAAAATTATTATATAGCAATCAATTTATTTTTTTATGGAAAAATACTTAGCAAATTTTAAGTTAATGAGTTTTTTTCCATTCGGAGGTAAATAATATAATTTATAATAGGTAAAAATGTCTAACTGAAAAAACAAAATAACGTTAGAAAAGCTTATAATTTTGCTTAAAGAACTAACCTTTTTCTGTTAAAGAATATTTACATGACTAATTATACTAATCCTGAAATAATTGAATCTTATAGTTACATAAATATTCTGTTATAGAATATTTATGTGACTATGGACTGAATTATTATTAATTCTGAAAAGAATAAGAATGTTAGTAAAAGCAAATAAAAGTAGATATATGTAAATATTCTGGGTTAGAAATATTCATTCCTAAATTGTTTATAAGATCTAGAATCCATAAGGAGTTAATTATTTATCTGCTTTTCCCTGAGAGATGTAAAATTTGTCAAAGGTAAAATATTTTTAAAACAAAATTACTGTTATCGTTTGCAATAACATTTTTTTATATAAATTGTCACAAACCTGTTTAAAATCGGGGTGTTAAATCCTTTTCTGTGCCAGAATAACTTGTATTTCAGGGCAAACTGGAAAAATTCCTGAGCAAATCTACTTTTTTGTTTTGTAGCTTCCATCACTCCTTTACGGATCCTGTCAGCCATCAGCTAAAACAACAAAGAAATTATTTTTTAAAAATTAGTTGAAAACAAACTAAAAATTTACGAATTAGTAATTCGAATTTTAGTATTTCGAATTAGAATTACGAAAACAACTAAAAATTTACGAATAACACTTACAGGTACAGCACACATGATGGTGGGTTTCAAAACCGTTGCATCTCCTTTACAACCAGACATTATTGCTGTTCCCTAATAAGAAAATAAATTATCATTTTCAGTTCATAGATTTATAATTATGTAATTAAAATATTAACTAATGACTTGATTATGTCATAAGCAATATTTTTTATTCCTGATACCAGCTGAAATGTAATCGAACTTCACACTAACGAGATATCGAAATAAAACTCGTAATCTTGAAGCTTTAGAGGATATTTTCTGTTTATTAAAGAGTAAAGGTTTTTATTATGTAACGAATAGGAACTTTTCTATTAAAGGAAGAAAACGAAGAACAAGAAAATATTACTATCGCCCGCCTGATACATAAACTAAAACATGAATTAAAGGAAATCAATTTCAATAAATTCTAAGATTTTGTTGAGTACAGTGTTAATTTTCTTTTTTTTTAGAAAATATGATCAGAGATCCCGGATGATCACAAGTATTCCCAGACTATTTTTTAACATTTTGTTCAGAATTAGTGTTCATAATGTGCCAATTTTCATAGGTTTGAAATTAAAAGTTTCTGAATTAAAACTTTGAAAGAAAGCTTTAAAATATTTAATTTTATGCTACATTGAATATAATCATCTTATTTTAATAAATAAGAAAAGTTGAATATATTCGGAGCTCATAATATATAGGCTCATATTATCAGACTTGTTATGATTCAAAGGCGGGTAAATTATTGTTAATTTAATTCTTTGTTGGCATCTTTTTTTATAATGAGATTTATCGGATAATGCGAGTAGATTTTCTAATCTTTTAGACTCAATATAATTTATAGGATCTAATTAAGAAAAAGGATATTTGAAGTAATGAAGGCAAAATAAAGTATTGAAAAAATGCGTTACAAGTTTGTACAATAGAAATTAAATTAGCTCAGTATTCATTCAATAAAGTATAAATATTTAATATTTGTGTAGATACACGACCAATTTAGTTTAGAGATGGTTTATAGGGCATTTCATTTATTATTTATAAGACAAAAAGATGTTTCCATGTCAAAACATTGACTGTAAAATGCCTACGAGCTACAAATTTTCCAAAGTACTCTTACGTTTTACTGCTCGTTTCAAGTTCACAAGAGTAACGCTTTTCGACGATTGTACTTTGGTAAGGGGTTGTACGCAGGTAGATTATTTGTTATCACGCCTCATAGTTTGTGGAATAATCTGAGTTCACTTTATTGCTAAATGTAAAGATCTTCTTTTGCCTTTTTTTGATAAAATAAATACTTCCTGGAGATTGCGCAAAAGCCCGAAGCGTTTCAGAATCCGAGAACGAACAGTATTTTGAGTATCCAGGCAATTAAAAATAAGTATTTTTAGAATAAAAGACAGCAAGCAAATCAAAACTGTCACACCAATGTCAAGAATTTCTATAGAAATATGGTATTTCACAGAAAAATGACTATATTCTTCATTATGCAGGAAACTAAGATATTATTTTACTAAATAATGTTAAGTAATTACCTTATCAGTCATTGTATGAGGAGACGAATATCCAACAGGTATTCCCATAACAAAGAAAAAGGCCTCTGAAAATAATATCAGCAATTACTTCACAGGATATGACTCAAATATTGTTACAGGATTTAGAAAAAGTAATATACTCACCAGCAGATATTTCGAAAGCGTGTGCCAGAGGTAAATATCCAATGTACACATCGTTTTCACTAAAAGGAGAAAAAAATAGTTAACTCCTATGTAGACATTATGAAGTAAGATTGCATTTCAAAATGCGATTACAATTCTCTCTTAACTCTTCGTGTTATTACATTTAGACTGGAAAGTTCCCAGATTATTCAAGAATTTCCCCTTTTCCCAAGTCAGTGTTTGCGATTCATCTGCATGAGATTCAAAAGACCTCCATTTGGACATAAAATCCACGATTTGAGGTAATTTTAGCGATAAATTTGAAAGACAAAGTTTAAGATCAAGAATGGCAAGTGGCTGAATTCATTTGTAATACTAATAACTCAGTTTCAAACTACATTAAGACTATTTTCAGTGGATCGCATCCATTGCCGGTGTCAGATGACAAGAACGATAGCTGAGCTGCTGCTATATTCTTCACAATTAAATCTAACAATTTCAATATATAATAGTTATTTAGCAATTTACTAAATTTGAACCATTTTCTATCGCATAGATCATATAAACAAAACGTTCGTCCCCTCCTTCGTTTCTTCAATGGATCTTTTTTTTCAACAAAGTAAATGGGGTAAAAACTTGTACAAAGCTGTGCATAAGTGACAGCTAATCATAGCTGGGCCTCCTCCCCATTTGATTAATATCCTGGATGTCATTTTTTGAATTTAGAATATTCAAGCTGTAAAATATTAATGCGAGAAGTGTTTGAGTTCCCCCTCCCCCCTCATCGAGTGATGATATTATAAAGCATTAAAGGTGTTTTATTTTAAAATGGGAAATTTGGATTATATTTTCAATAATATTTTTCTTTCATATAAAAAACATTTTAAAATGTATTGAGATCATTAAAAAATTTAACACACACAAAAATATTGCGAAAATGCTGCATATAACTCAATCAGTTCAAAACAATGCTATCCTAATGCAAACTGGACAAATTTATTAACTAAACTATCTGGATAAAAATCAACCTCCTACTAAAATGAGCGCCTAAAAACAACGTATATATAGTTTATGAAATCAATTGGATACTAAATTTCGCATTCTTATATAAAACAATTTTAAGTTATTCTTTAAAACAAGTAATATACAAAAATTTAAAGTCAATTAATTCCTACTTAGGTCGACAAAGAAAATTTATATTTTTGTTATTTGATAAAAAGTAATTACAATTAATATAAATATGACTATACATATGTCAGAATCACAATATTAAATGGCAGAATAGAAAGAGAATATCCTTACAATTTTCCTTTCTACTTCTCGAATTTCTTTCTCGACACTTAGATAAATCATAAGGTTAGAAAGGAGAAATGACCAGATTTTGAGGAGAAAAATCGGGATTGAACCTAAAGCTTAAAATTTCTTCAAATTTATTTTTTTGAGGAAAAAAAACCCTTCATTCTAACCACTAAACCCTAACTGCTAACTCGCTCTCCAAAATCTTTAGGATAAAACGTATACTAAAAGCAAAAATGCTCAGCAATATATCATTTTTTTTCTGTTCATTTTCGCAAGAACTGAACTCGCATTCTTAGTCTTCACGTGAAAAATACTGAAATCCTTGCATTTTACCGATTGAGCTACTGCCTGTTGATTTTAGTTTTTATTACAAACTGCTAACACTCTATTTAAAGCATTAAAAATTTAATTTAGCTAAAGAATTAATATTTGAAAATACTGCATTAACATCAAGTGTCATCCCTTGCAAGTTTAAAAACATGCATTTGAACTTGAGTGGATGAATAAAAAGTAATTAACGATTGAAAATTTGAACAAGATATATAAATATATACATGGAGAGAGAGTGTGAACTAATAGTAGGAATTGAAAAATAGAAATATGAAACTAAATTAAAGTACTTACTCCAGTTTTGGGATGCAATCAAGTAGACCAGATGTAGTTGTTACCATATTTTTATGAGATAATATCACACCTTTAAAAAAAGAAAATTACTGCGATTACGATCCAGTTTGAACGGAATAATTCAACTCAATGATTTCAAAATCAGAATACTAAGTTCAAAAATTTCTTATTGTACGTTTTGACACACAAACTGGTGGAGAGGTGAAAGCTACGAATGAAGGTATCACCTTCGATTTACGTCTTTAGAAAAAACAATTTTAAATTAAATTGTTTAATTTCACCAGAATTTCTTTACACAGAACACTGAATTTTAGAAATTATACTTTTTATATAACTATACTGAGGCTCATTTAGCTGAGTCAAACTGAGTGTCGATTAAGGTAATCAATAAATATTTTTAAAAACACTTTATTGTACTAAAAAACAAAAATTCTTTCATTTTAATCATTTTTAGACTTTAATTTTTCGCTTTCATCACCAGATGGCACTACTTTTATTGAACTTTATTTGATCTGTTAGGTGGCTATTAAGTTATAAAAAATAGCGTACAGACACATTCTTTTGTGCAAAATACACAAAACTTCAAAACTTCATCACCAGATGGCACTACTTTTATGGAACTTTATTTGATCTGTTAGGTGGCTATTAAGTTATAAAAATAGCGTACAGACATCATAAAAAATAGCGTACAGACACATTCTTTTGTGCAAAGTACACAAAACTTCAAAAGTTCTAGCATGTCAGGAAGTAAGTGAAGAACCGATTATAAAATTCAAATATAAAACTTTTTAAAAAATGAAACAAATCAAGTTAGTGCATGAAAAGTTACCTTTAGGAATGCCTGTAGAACCGCTTGTGTACATCAGAATGGCAGTATCATTAGGCTCGGGTGATTCGTATGATACTGTAAATATATCAATCGAATTTTTTTATTGATGAATATTTGGTATTATGATCAAAGAAAATAAAATGTTTATCTAAAGTCACCATATTTAAGAATAGAAGTACAGCGGGTATACATATTACATGAATTAGGAATATAAAGTTTTGTTTAAGGATATTTAATTACTTACTAGGATCACACGCACTTCCCATATTTTCGAGCTGAGAAAAGGAAACTATCGACACTTTTTCCGGAAAACCTGAAGTATCTGCCTGTCTAATATTTTCCATGTAAACAATGTGTGTCACTCGAGGAAGCTTTCCAATAATTTTCTGTGAAAATTTTTAATATTGAATCAAAATAAAATAACTAAAGTTAACTGAATATAAATAATTTTCCAAGAAAAAAGGGCTTTAATTTCATTAAAAAAACTAACCTTTAACTTTGGAAGAAGTTCCTGTGAAGTAAAAATGTATTGGACTTCTGTTTCTTGAAGGCCATGAATAATGCCTTCTTCACCAAGAGTTGCATAAAGAGTTGCCACTAAAATATACAATAAACGAAAATTCATATAAAATGAAAGGGGGGGGGAAGAAAAAACAGAGAAACTTTGATTAAAAAAGCATTGTGTCAAAGAAAAAACAGTACCCGGGACATTTATCCTGAAACAGGCTTGGCAAGTTAGCATCCATTCTATTCTTGTTTCAGCAAATATCACAATTTGTTTCTTTGGTTGCAGTCCAAGCTCAAGCATTCCTTTGCACAAATTTTCAATCCTCTGATCAATATCAACGTACGAAAACCACTTGTATTCGTCACTCAGTCGAACCTGTAAAAAGTTGAGAATGAACCTAAGAAGCGAGTCAACTTTTGCCATTTTTATAACATTTATTTACTTGCAGAAAGAAAATCGATTCAACTTTCATTGTAACAATTATAATGTGATTATAATCAGTTTTCATTATTTGGAATTTGAAGCAAGTTATTCCCTTTTCTATAGGACTTTTTAATTCAAATTAATAAAAACACCAATTTTTTTTATATTGCATCAGTTTCTATATATTAACTGATGCTCTAATCTCATCGTAATCACCAAAGGAGATCAAATCTAAGAATAGAATTTTAATTTAAGTTAATAATTGGAATATAACTGATTTCTATAACTGTTGATACTGCAAATAAATTAAGACATTTTATTTACTGTGTGATTTTTTAAAAGCCAAACCAGCCAAAACAAAAGTGTTTTTTACAATGCTTAGGATCTTAATGAGCTGGTCTCCTAAGCTCACAACCATAAACAAAACTATGTCAAACCTAAGAATAGAACTTTAGATTAAACTAGAAATTAGAAGAGTTTTGAACAGAGAAAATAATCTAAATTTGAAGAGATTGTTTTAAATGGTTAAAAGGAGTGCTAAAATATTTATTTCAGTGTCAAAAATAGAGACTAATTCTTAAACTTAGAAAGCAGAAATACAAAATTCCATGAATTTGGCTAATATCATATTCATTACATTTAGTTAAGTGCTTCAGCTGTTTGACTACATACAGTAATCTGAAGATCTTCTGGAAGATTTGTTAAGTTATAGACGCAAAGAAAAAAAATAGATTTTTGAAGATGAATCATTCGCTTTTGACTATAACATTAAAAAGGAATTAATTTATTTCTAATTAATTACCTTCTTGAACACTTTTCCATTTCTGAAGTACTCATCGGCTTCAGACAAGACTTCTCGGATACCTACACACTTTTTGGTTCCATACCGCACCACAGACATACGGAAAAGCTCATCCATAGTTTTGATGCCTTCCAGAGGATTGATGCAGTTGCGAACAAGTCGTACACATGGGCTGTATGGGTCATCTTCTCGTATTTGTTTCGCCTACGAGAAATAAAATGAGTATGTTTATAAGAAACCTCTAAAGAAGATGTAATAAAAAGTGACTGAAAATAAGTTTATTTATAAGAATATCTCGTCTTCAAACATTAAAAAAAATTGCGTTTTTATAAATTAGAGATTTGGAAACAGCTATGCTTTCAAAACGGTATATTTTCATCAAAAATACGAAGTAGTGGCTTTTATTCATTCATGCATTCCAAAACATCTGATAAAACAATGTACATGAGTTTTAATTATTCAGGTTTTGGAACTTTTAAAGATTTATTCATAGAATAGATGGCCACAGATTGAATAAAACTTCATGAATAAAATGATTGTGTTTAATAATAATAATACTAACTCAATAATAATAACTTCATAAAACTTCATTGAATAAATTATTCATGTATGAAATCAAACTTACACAAAAATGCTGCTAAAATTCGTTAGATAATGTTGTTTTAAAATATATTCATTCTTACAGTCTTATTTGTTTCCAGAAAAAGAAGGAAACATTTGAACAACTTTAAGCTCCAGGATTTTCATACTTGCGTATCTTAAAACTACCCTCTGAGTATATTTTAAAATCACTAATCAAATAAATAAAATATAAATATGATGTTTGAAAATGAGTTCAAATTTTCAAACAAAGTTAATATTAGACGATAATATTATATAATAAAAACTTGTAATCTTAAAAATAAACAAACTAAACTGCGAAAAATGTGGAATGCAATGGAAAATGGGTTGATTGCCAATCCGCGAAAATAGCAGGATTAGCAGGTGGAGTATTAAACGTGACGGTATTATACAGAATGACATTTAATGTATATTTTGCATTGAACACAGTAGGTCAATGAGGAAGCCAAGACTTAAAGCCTCAACAACATGATCATGAAATAAGGATTCTTCAATCACACTGTCTTAGTCGAGCACAATTATCACACAATCTTAGTCGAACACAATTATCACACAATCTTAGTCGAACACAATTATCACACAATCTTAGTCGAACAAAATTATCACAATATTACTCGAAAGAGTAGGGAAAGACTACAGAGATTCTGAACACAATTTACAATATATATTTAAATACTTAAAGTTTTATTTTTCTTGACTGAAGTTCTCGAAGTAAATATAGGGTATAAAAAATAAAGAGATTACTTACCCATACTGTGTTCTTCGCTCTCCAGATCTTCCATGGTTTCATAATTAAAAAATATACAGGGAGTGTAATCACGTCGTAAATGAACATGATACATTTTGCCAGCAAAAGTAAAGCTTTCGTTTTTAGATCCATGTTGGAAGCAGATTCCTAAAAGCGAATATCGGATTTGATAAATAGTTTCATTAAAAATATCAAATATTTGTTATAAAATAATAGATCACTTTGAGAAAAAGTACATTCTAATTTTATGATCTATAGAATTTTTCTAAAAGATTAGAGATGTAATCAAAATATAGAAATATCATGTGCTAAAAATTAGATCTGACATCACAACAAACGTTCGAATCTCACTTAACCCTTTACCGGATAGGGCTTATGCATGGTATTGCATTTTTGATTCAATTTTATTTTCAAATTAAGTATTACAAAATAATTCAAACAATTTTAATATAACAAATATTTATTCAGGAATAATAAAACGCAAAAAAACTGTCCATGAATTTATGAAATTTCGAAATAACCTCTTTTTTGGGAAAGTGGGTGAAAAAGCAAAATGTAAGCCCTGTTCATTTTCAAAACAAGATAACAGTAAAACGTAAGTACTTTTTGACAAAAAAAATTATATTCCATAATTTTGTTGCTACTCTTCGTTTTGCTGCATACATTACCATATATGTCTTTAATGGTTTTTGACTCAGTACATACTAGCCCATATATAGTTCCGTAAAAAAGGAAATATATATATAACTTTGATTATTTTTCTTGTTATGTTTTATTGATAATTAAATAAAGCGATTTCCAACGTGAAACAATTTTTTTAAACGCTTTATTAATTCATGCAGTAAAAGGTTAAATAAAGAACAATGATTTGCCACTTTGGATGGTGTGATCATTGGATTAAGAATCTCCTTGTGTAAGCCTATCATGCTAAGTCTAAAAAGCTACTCATTCCTTAATAATGCTGTAACAAATGAGCTTGTCGACTGAACAAGAAGTTTTTGAGAGACAATCAGAGATTAAACAACCAGCCTACCGCTATGTTTGTTCTGAAACATACCTGGGCCGAATTTGCCGATTCCTATTTTAGTGTTATTAATCTATATGGTCTTATATTTGTTTTTGAGAATGACTTATATCTATATTTTTTATTTATGATCCGATTCATAAATTAAAAACTTCCGACAAACAAATGAAATATAATGGATGTTCATCAAATACCATTAGGTTTAAGTCTATATATTTAGTCTAATCCCTTATTCTAAAATATAAAACTGTAAAAATTTGATTTTTTTTAAATTTAAGTTTGACTAATACAACTTGCTTTAATCTCAAAATTCGGCACTTTTTAAAAAGTTAAAATATCAGCAGTCGCTGATGCAACGTTGTTGTGATGTATCTTTAAAAAAAGGAATAAATCTTATAATTTGATATTGAGCTCTAATTCTAAAATTTTAATAGTTCATTAAATCTCCAACTTTGTCTTTTCAGATCAAAGCTATTTTTGAACAATATTTTAGAAACAGTTATTTTTTCCTTAGCCATTTGCTTCTATAATTTCAATCCTAATATTAACCAGTTTGATATTTTGATTGACTTGATTTTTAATTTTGGATTCAAAGAAAATGTATACTGCTAAACAAGTAATAAGTATCTTTATTAATTAATAAATAATCAAATTTAGGTACTTTTCCATTAGCCGAGCGGCAGCGAAAAAAAAGAAATTTGGTAGAATTCTACATTATTTGGCGATTTTTCGTTGCCAAGCGACTAACTGAAAAGTACCCAAATTTAATAATCTGGAAGGAATAATCATGTATAGAATAGGCAATCTTCAATTTGGTTTAGAAAATTATAACAATATGCTCCGGTGATTTTAACTTGAATACTAAAAATGAAAATCAAGTTTTATTAGGCTTAACAAAACTTGTCCCAATTATTTCCCAGCTTTATTAAAACATGCGATTTCAATTTATTAAAACTTTTGAATAAACATATTGAACCTTTCAGATGTATATCTTAGCGATAATAATAAGGTAAATAAACACTCATATTGCATAATAAAATGAGTTATCGTTAGAAGTGCAACGAAGAGAATTGTAAATATTTTCGCATCAAATCCGAGATAGTGAAATATGTGAAAGAGTTTTAGGATTTTTACAAACTCAGCTACAAAATCTTAAAATGCAGCGCCTCTTCAATATAAGCAATATGTTTATTAAGCTGCTATTTTAAGGAAAGTCGAGATAATTTCTCTTTACAAAAAGAGAAAAAAAATTAGATTTCGTGACCATATTAACAGTTCTTCCTGCTTAATGTTTTCATTAAGAAACACGTAGTAGATAAAAAAAATTAAGTCAATTACTACTTAGATCAAAAAAGAAATTTTTTATTTTAGTTACTTTTTATTAAATAATTACAATTAATGCAAATAATTTATCAAAAAATTGATTTTCGCAAGAATTGAAATTATATTTTTCTGCTTCACATGAAAAAAATATTGAAATCCTTGCATTTTCTTGATTGAGATTTAAATTTTCATTACAAATTTCAAAAACTCTCTTTAAAGTATTAAAAATTAATTAAATTCAATTAATGAATTAATATTTGAAAAAACTGTATTAACATCAAATGTCATCCACTACAAGTTTAAAAAATGTATTTTATTTTGAGTGAATGAATAAAAAACCTTTTATGAACGACTGAAAATTTGAACCAGATATATATATAGGGAGAGTATGAACTAATAGTAGGAATTGAATTAAAATGTAATTACCTTCCATTGCAATTCAGATTAAAAATAGACATTTATTCTTTCCAAGTTTTTATAGTGGTAGTAAAAGAGTTAAAGCAATAAGGGCAAATATTCTACAAGACGTAGCCTGCAATTTAGACATATACCTCACGTTATAAAAATAAAGGTTGAATTTCACATTTTCATTATGTCAAATCCATAACAACCAAAGAAAAGATTTTAAATGCTCATTAACGTCTTCAAACATTGAAAATTTGGATATTTCTACACTGACAGTTCTTTTTATTATAACTCGAGCAAATAAATGCACCTGAAATTTGAGATAAATATGCTAATCAATGCACTTCTCCATACATCATTCCAGATAATTGTTGTCAAGAAATTGGCGCGGGAGGACTTTTCTAATACTATTCAAACAACATTAGCACATTTATGGATAGTATGGTTATACGATTTAAATATTGATACCATCTAAGTCACTTAAGCCATCTAAGTCACAGTTATACCAATTAAAAAAATATATTCAAAAGTGTGTTTTCATAGTTGTCACAGCCACAAGGATATTGCTTTATAAACATTTGGAAGGAAAAGTCGCTTTAACCCAGATGATAAATATATATTACAAGTTCACCCCACATTTTAAACTATCCTTGAAATGTTAAGCTCAATATATTAACACTATATGTACAATTCAAAAGCTAAAAAAATGGCATCTCTTCGTAGAATCTGTTAACATAATTTAAGGGTGGATGGAAAAAAAATTTCTTCAGGGATTTTTCAGCACTTTAAAAAGTAAGAATTTTTAGATGAATTTCTTTTTGAGAGAAAAAAAACGATGTGCAAATGTTTAAAAATCTTATCGATGCATGACTGTGTGGATAATTGTAAATTCTAACGAAGCATGACTGTTGTTTCCGCCAAATTATGCTAGCTTAGAGCCTCATTTTTTTTATCCATCAAATAATGATTCACCAGCTGTCCTCTTAGGGAGATCTAATTAGGAACGTCAAATTTTGAATGAGGTTTTAAAAAGGAAAACAAGAAATTGAGATATTTTCTTCCATTTGATACCGCATAGTTTTGAAATACGAAGTTAGTTTTTCTACAATTTCTTTTTATCAGAAATCACGATAATTTAAAATACACCAGGAAGATCTGAGGCTCTTCTGCTAATTTCATGTAATCAAAGACAATTTTCATAATTTAAAAGATTTTTTTTTACAAAAGTTGAATTGAGATGGATGTTTAAAAATAACAATAGCCAAGAAAGCACAATAATTAAGGTCGAAACAGTATTTTTTTTTAAAGGATTGATTTTTGGTAAGTTTCTTGAAACTTGTATACAACTGAATCCAATTAGAAGTACTTATTCTTGTATTTCAAATATAAATACCTTTTCATTAAATTTCACCTATTAATACTTTTCCCCACAAAAACATCGATTCTACGGTACAGTCATTTGGTTACATCTCACGTGCATTTTTTTTATATGGAGAAAACAACTACAACTAATGTTTTAAATATTAGGTTTGGGAAAAAGAAATCCATTATTATTTTACAGTCATCTACCGAGAAAATGATAGATTTACTTCCATTATTTTACATTTCTTTCCATATGGAATTTTTGAAAATAATGGAAATAGAAATCCATTATTTCCCTGGTAGATGGCTGTAAAATAGTAATGGATTTCTTTTTTTCCAACTTAATAGAATTGTCAATTATTTAGAATCTTCAATTCAAAAATAATCCGCATTTTGAGCCATTAATATTGTTTTACTCAAAGAACCTCCTAACAGTTTCGATGTTCTGCATATAAATTACAGTGGATAGTTTATTAAATGCACTCAAGATTAAATAAATTAGCGAAAACAGACTATTTTTGAACACATACGAGTACGTTAATCTTGAAAGAGAAGTCGGCTTCCCGCCAAAATCATCGATCGTTTTCCCTCTAAGATTTCCCGCCAAAATTCATTCATAAAATTGTGCCATTATTACTTTCCATTCCCTTTTTTTTTGAACAAATAGTTTATAAATGACGCAAATCTAGAACGAGATACGATTAGAAAGTGAAAAAAAAATGGGAAGGAAACAAACTAATAATCTAGGATTAGATAATTATTAAAGAAAGATAATCTGATTTACGTCATAAAACCAAAATGAAAAGTCGGGTGTTTTTTTTAAACCGTCTTATTTATATTCAAGGCCAAAGAGAAACACGTGCGTGTTTATCAGGTTAAGTATGATTTGCATACAAAATGAGTTGATGGTTAGTAGATAATGGTTATTACACGATAACAAGGAGATTACTATAACCACTTTACTTTCTTCCTTATAAATCAAAAAGAGCATTGACCGGAGAATTGATTCTGTTTTTGCAGAAAATGTTTCTATAGAAAGTGGAACAGCTATAGCCATCTTAAAAAATTAGAATTTAATAGTTTTTTAAACTCCCAATTTTGCTTACGTAAAAAATTTGTATTAAAAAATTGTTAATTTTGGGTAATCTATAAATCCATTCGTTATAGGCAGAAGATTTGACATGTTTGAGGATATATACTAAGAGTTGTAACATTACATAGTCACTTTACAAGTAAAGCAAATAATCTTTTATTTAATGCCTACTATTTGTTCACTATCTAATATTATATTATATATAGTTCAATCGTTTATAAAATACTTTTTATTCATCCACTCATTGGCGCAGCATGGCTATGCGTGGCTTTTGTGCCAGAAAATCAAAACAACTAACCAATTAATCCACTCAAGTTCAAATGAGTTTTTTAAACTTGTAGTGGATGACATTTGATGTTAATACAGTTTTTTCAAATATAAATTAATTTTTTAGTAATTAAAAACTAACTTTCTCACCAAAAATCTTCATTTCAAATAAGTAACGAATTCAGTTTGTTTTTCCCCCACGCCAATGAAGTTAGCCTTAACATGTATCCGGAAGATTATTTCAAACGATTCTGTTTATTTTCTTAATGTTTGATGAATTTAAAACTAAACATTGTTAATTAATCATTTTTTCAGATTCATTTTGAAGTACTTTTGAATTAAAATAATACAGAACAAAGGAAATTAAAAATTTCTCATCTGTATTGTGCTATCCCAACTGGCGTAGAGAATTCACACATTCTTCGTGGCTTCCTCACAATTGGATTGAATTCCAATTGAATCCTTTTTGAAACCTTAATTGGTGTTAAAAATTCAGTGCTAGTATAATTTTTGATCAATTATTGATAGTAATTGTAATTATTAGGCCGGGATAGCCTGGTAGGTAGGGCATTGGATTTGGATCCCTTGGGCTGCAAATTCGAACCCGCAAGCCGAAGACTGTGTGTGTGTGTGGACGTTAAACCTGTCTTTGTCCCGAATTTCTCCATATCGAGAGTAATGCATTTGGGGGTACTTGGGTGGGGGTGATAGTTCTCTATTTTAGAAATAAATTACAGTCTGTGGATTAATGAATGAAGTTCACTCCGTAAAACGGAGTTTGTGACGTATGTGAGCTGGTAGTTAGCCTTCGGGTGCTCAGGGGTGCAGACTCTCAGAAGCTGCTGCACCCTTCCTTCCATTGTAAAGTGGAACAAGAGAACAATTGTAATTGTTTTATAAAAAGTAACTAAATTAAAATTTTCTTTGTTCACCTGAGAAGTAATTGACTTTAAATTTTTTATATTACTTGTTTATTAAAAATTACATCTTTTAAATAATTTTCATTACCAGTCATTTAGTTATAATTAAAACCGAGATATTTAAAATTAAAGATGGGATGTTTGATCAAATTACCTGATTAATTACCTGATCCCTCGGTAAAGTTGAGATTCTTTCTCGGTGCTTGTCCGTAGCTGGTTCCTCAGCCGACCGGGTTTTAACAACGCCGTTTTTACCTTTACCTGAAATAAAATGTTAAACTTAGAAATGTTTTACAAATATTAAAAATTTAAGCATACATAGAGATTTATAAATATTATAATCTTAAGATAAATACAAATAATATTATAAAATAATGCAAATTGTGTAAAATAATTATGAATGAATACTGTAACGCTCTTTGCATTAGAATATACGTTTATCAATTAGCGATTTGTTTGTAAACAGCCATTAAACAGAAGTGTTATCAATTCAGTGAAAAAGATATGATTACTCCTTGCCGTTAAAGGTTTCAAATGAACTTACATTAAATTCAAAATTAGGAAATTTGCCATTAAATTTGGAATAGAAATATACAATCAATTCAACCAAATCTCCAATGGTGCAAAAAGACGTGGAAAATATCTTCTTATGGCAATATAATATATACATGTTGAGCTATTTGAGGGACAGGAATCCTAAGTTTTGATTCAGGGATTTGCAATTCAGAATACTTTTTTTTCCTGTTTTGCGAGTCAATTTTGCCCCATGTACGAGTCAAAATGAATCACCATTCTAGGTTTGGTAAACAGGAATATTTGTTAACATTGGTTCAAACAAACAAAACAAAAAACCGTTCAAAAATAATACCAGGCTTACTTCTGATATTGTAGTTTGACAATAACGTAAGAATTTGTTTGTTTTAAATTGGAAATACGGAAATTTACTTAAAGTTTTTAGTAAATATTGTAATGGTTAAGTTTATAAAAAGTCAAAAATGTTTAAATCATAATCCATATCTAATCAAATCTAATCCATATTTCTATTGAGAGATCTTAGCAATGACGTTTCAATTTCAGAGCTCAAATAGGTAGACATGATTAATTATACATGAGAAAGGACTAAACGTTATAAATGTTTATAAAAAAGATTCATGAAATATTATAAAAAATATACTTATATTTTTGCAAGAAAATGTTCCATCATATGAGATTCAACCGTTTAATTATATTTTTGAAAAATTTTAAAGACCTAAGCTCTTTATTTGATTCGCGTTTACAAAGTAATATTCTTTATTATAATTGACAAAAATTTATAAATATATAACAAGGAAACTTCAAAAAATTAATTTCAAATGGCTGTTGTCGCAATTCATAACACGGTAATTTATGAATTACTGGCATAATTCGATGCAATTCGAATAAATTAGGTAAGTATTTAATGCAAGAAAAAACAATCAGTATTAAGTTAAATATTGTTTTAAATTTGAAATTTAAAATATGGAACCTGAAATTTTCAAAACCACATGGAACACTATCAAAACCACAGATTGTTAATTTTTATTAAATGCAAGAAAATTTTAAAATATTTAATTAGAAAGTTATGATGTTACGGTACCTGACTAGATGTTTGAAATTTTAAAATATTTTTAAATTTCAAACATTTAGTCAGATACCGTAATATCATAACGTTCTAAATTTAATCAGTCATTGCATTCCTTGCCTAATGATTTTTACGTCATTTATTTTATAGAAAGAAATCAAAGCCTATACCATTCAGCCAATAAATGTACTACTGAAAATTCTACTTGGGATCTAATGTTATAAATTTTGCTTACTTTGAATATTAATTATTGGCAAAAACACATTATTGAAAGATATGATACAAAAATAAAATTATAAACAATGTTATGGTTTTTGTGGGCGCAATAGAGGAAAATATCAAAATACTTATTAATTAAATAAGTAAGAGTCTGATTCTATTTTTGAAAATCTTAGAAAGCAACAATAATCAAAGGAAACTTCCACGTGGTTTGTCCCAAAGAGCGTTACATTCTACGCGAAACGCACACCATAACATTTGAAATTTATAGACTGCATGCCAGTCTAAAAATGTTTTCTTTAAAAAACAGAAAAAGACAGTCGTTATCAGTCATTATTTTTCAACTCTGTAATTCAAGTTTAAAGAGAAATAGAAAGTATTTAAAGAATCTGATTAAATATTTTCAGAAACACTTTTAAACAACAGAAATCAGTGTCATTTATAAATATACATTAACATAGAAAATGTGAAATAGTATAAACATACCAATCAGACACGTTAATATCAATGCAAAATATTTAGACAATATCCCATCATCGAAGTAATCCTCTCGTATATATTTTTTTCCCCACTTGCTGTTGAATGTTAGCCAACTTGTCGGCAAATTGTAATCGAAAGAAATCTATCACCACATATTACGTCACAACACGTCATGTTTGGGTGACAGTTTGCGTTTATTATCACTTACCAACATTTCATTTCGAATTATTATCATTAAGGCTTTGAGGTGTTATTCTAGAATCCGAAATATTTACCGAAATAATAGCAACAATTAGAATTCTGTAATTCTTTTCCGCTTTCCGATTCTAAAAGGAAATCCTTATATTACATATTCACTGTTCTAACAGTGTAAACTTCGTACGGTACGATTTTTCCAAAAGCTTATATTGTAAAAAATTTACAAATATAGAAGAAATAAAATAAAAATCTGATTTCAAAATTTAAACGAATAATTAAATAATTTTATTATTTAATTCCGTTTTTTATGTTATTTTCATTACTTTATAATTTGGTACGTTTCTTTAGTATCTAATTTTAAATATGAAATGTATTTAAAATATCCAATTTAAAATATTCAATACTAATTTTTTTAATTATACAAAAACGTTCCAAAAATTGTTTACAAATATACGTCTGTTCGTATTATAAATATTTTGTTACATAATTCATGATCTCAAAAGCATATAATAAATATAACTCTTCTTTCAATGCATATGAATGGCAGAAATTCTTAATTTAAAGATTTTCTAACTTGATGCAATTAAGTAATGTCTTGTTTTTGCTCATTAAACCACAGTTTTAAATATTTTAAAAATATCAAAAGAGTTATTGAAATACTAAAGATTTTATTTTATGCATTTCAATAAGTTTTTACTCCAAGTGATAATGTATTGTTATTAAAAATGATAAACTTGAAAGAAAAACAATCCAACTAAAAGATAATCCTTTTCGCTGTGGAAATAGTACTAGATAATGTAATACGTATACCATCTTCAAACAAAAATCCCAAGGGGCTTTGACTTTTAAAAACTATAAGTTTACTTAAAATCTTAATTTTACTATTCGAAAAATAGTTAAAGTTAAATTAGGTTAAAATTAAGATAATTCGTTTCAGTTATTTTTTCCAGAAAACGCATCGCAGAAATGGAGCTAATTTTTGCAAATAATTGAGATTATTTATGTTTCTGTTGAAATTTAAAGAAATTTTAGAGATAATTCAGTGCTTAATAATTATATTTGTACACACATACAAAAAATGAGTATTCATTTTCACATCTTTTAATTTTTTGCTTGACCTTTTCATCCCCAAATAATAATTTAATACAAATAGAATGATGAAATTAAAATCAATTTTTTCAAGCCATATAAATAGTCGAATATCAAATGGGAAGCCGTCTGATATCCCTTTCCGAAAAACATGACAAATAATTATGCGAATCTTTTCTTCACTGAAAATAAAATTTTGTTTGCAATTTCAGTAACAATGAAAATTCAATTCATTTTCCTCCCAAAGATTACGTTCTTTTATTAATTTTTCTTTGATGAATTTCTGGATATTTATATTGTGAAATTAAAATTGTTGCATTGCTGTAAGAAAATATTTTTTAAAGAAAATGTTAAAATTATAAAGCCACAGACGAAAATCAATTGATTTTTTTTGTTGCGATTCTTCAAAATTATTTATATTTTCGTGAAAGTACAAATCTTTATGATTTTTTTTCGAAATCTATAGTAAATTTCTAAATAAAAAATTGAAAATATAGAATATGTTCATGAAAATTTGAACAGTTATAATTAGTTATTAAATTTGCATTTCAAACCCGTAAAGATGAAAAAATTCGATTTATCATTCAGAACTATTAATAGGTGTTCTATTTCGATAGTGAATTCAAAACTAAACTAAAATTTCAATAAAAATAATAAGCAATAAAAGAGATAAAACTTATCTGCGCCACCTCATCAGTTCAGTGATGAGGCGATTGATTCAAAGAGTCAACTCATGTTTTATCATGAGGAAAATTTCGAGATTAGAAAGTTAGAATATTTGCGATACTAAATGAAAATAAAAATTATCATTTTGAAAGTAGGTTAAAAAATAAAACCTGCTTTTTAAAACACATTTGTTAGTAAAAAAACTCTTATTGTCATATTTTCTCATTTTTAATACATTTCAATATAAATATCAAACAATCTTTTCTGAAATTCCCACCAGATGTTGCTGATTGTACATAATTTAATCATAAGAATAAAGCATTGTCATCGAGAATACACAAAAATAAGAAATTTCAAAACTGTAACATATCTGGAGAATGGTAATTCAGTTTTTACCTAATTCCAATCTTGGAAACATAAGTCGAATCAAATTAACAAAAGTGAGTCAAGTTTTTAGTGTACACAAAAAAGAAGTCTGAGACGTTATGCTTCTGCATTCACCTTTAATTCTTCAAAATATTTATTTATATTCAGATTATTCTATATTCTTACTTAACAGGCTCAATAAATGTCATAAAAGCCTTTTTCAGAAATTGTAATTTAGCTTTTTTCTCGGTTAATGGAAAGTAAGTTAACTTTTTCCTTGAGATTTTTCAAGCTAAAATTTTAAATATTCAACTAAACTTGCGGTTTTTGTATAAAAAATTGGCAATTGTTGATAAAACAAAAAACAGTGGTTTTCGAAGTTCCATTAATCTGTCAATGAAACTAATAGATTAAGTACATTTGCTTTATTAATGTATTTTAGCTTCTCCATAATCATCTGAGAAACTGGTTTTAAAAACACAAAATTATGATTTAAGTAGCTCCTAGTTGTATATTTAAGTCAATATTTCAAAATCTTTGGCAAAATTAACTTTTTGCACTCGAATGGTACCTGACAGACTCCATTTAAGACGATGCATCGTTTTGAAGATTTTTTTTCTAAATTTGATTATTAAAAATATCTACAGAAGGATAAGAATATAAAGATTAGTTTTACATGGAAATTGTATTAGATTAATAATTATGCATAGAATTACTTTTCAGAATGCAAAGGGTTAAAAATGCTGTAGATGAATACTAACCCTTTCGTGGAGCTTTCATGTGTTACTTACTACTGGCAAAATATGTAGTATACTTGAGAATTATAATTACCTACTACGAATGCTTTTATTCTAATTTGAAAGTTGTTCAAGCTTTTTATTATTAACTGGAAACTTATTTGACAAGTGTAAAAATGTATCTACAAATTCGAGTTTAGTAATTTGAAATCAAAGCTAATTTTTTTTAAAAAAATTGGTGTTTTGAATTGTTTTACTGTTAAACATGTTGGTACTTGGTCGTAAAGAAATAAATATTTTAAAATTTTGAATATACTTTGGATTAAATAAAAAAAATTATTTTCAAAAACAGGAAAACAATCAAAATTCCATTAATTTACAAATAATTAATAAAATATTCTATATAATTTTATTAAAATTACTTGCCATTTGTTTTCGTGCTCAAAATCGGCTATTTAACAAATACTCTCATTTTTTTGCTTAAAAATTAGTGTTTGAAGCAAAACTCCTATTAACCACTTAGCTGTTTTGCCCGTATGCCGTACATGCATCGATTTATCGAATTTCTATAGTTGTAAACAAAAAAAATTAACCATTCATAACAACCGTAATTCAATAGTAAAATGACTTCAAATACGTAAATAAATCAAATATTCGATGGATTTCCATTTGAATCAAAATATGAAAATATTCTCAAAATAGATGGTGTCTTCTTATTAGATAGTAAAAAATAAATAAAACTTAAGTGGTTAAGTTTTTGTTTTTCTAAACTTGAACTTTCCAATAAGTCGATGTCCTGCAAGCTTAGCTATACTTAACAAGCTTAACTTAAACCAAGTCAAGTTGAATTATACGTTTTACTATTAATTCATTCACATAACAGTGCTGTTTAGTTTCATTCATGCCGCACATGTTTTAATGCGTTATGCTTGAATGTTTTTAAACCAAAGTATTTAACTTACAAAACCAATCCCATAAAATAAAGTCCAACGAACAATGCTTGGTTGTTGAACCAAAAGCTGGAGTCACTTTTATTGTCATTATTATTTAGCCAAATAAGACAAATTAAAACCTTTTTATTTTATGTCAAAACATAAAAGGAAGTCCTTGAAACTATCATTTTGTCAAAAGTCCGAAACCGGTTTTTTTTTTTAGATGATTGCGCATTAATACTTCGACAATTTTTTTTTATCCTTTTGTAGCATGATCACTTGAGAAAGGTGGGGGGGGGGGGGGTACAAACAATGTAATTCAAGATTAACTCTTTATAATTTTTAAGCTTTTACTTCAAGAAGATTTTACGTTTTAACAAGGGATTGGTTAATAAAGGATTTCATCAATTATAGCCCAGTATTATTCTTATCGGTACTTTATTTTCCTTAGTTTGGTCACATTTTCCAACGATATCTGAAATAAAACAGAATTATTTGTGTTTTATTGCATAAGAATCATTTTTGGCTTTGCAAAGTCAAATTTGAACCCTGACATCTTTATCAATAAAATTTACGTGGATAATTGAAAAATTAGAATACTGCTTAAATCCAAATAAGAAATAATATGTAACTATTTATAAGTAATATAATAAGAGTTTAAACCAATTCCTAATTAGGTCAACAAAGAACATTTTTATTTCAGTTACTTTTTATTAAATAATTACAATTATAAATAATTTATCAAAAAATTCTTGATTTTTGAAAGAATTGAACTCGAATTCTTCCCCTTTACGTGAAAAATACAGAAATCCTAGCATTTTACCAATTGAACTACTAACTGTTGATTTCAATTTTTATAACAAAATACTAAATTCATTGAAAGTATTAAAAATTTATTAATTTTAATTAATAAATTAATATTTGAAAAACTGTATTGGCATCAAGTGTCATTCACTTCAAGTTTAAAAAATGTGTTTGAACTTGATTGGATGAATAAAAAGTATTTTATTAACGAATCAAATTTGAACTAGATATATATAAGGGAGAGCGTGAATTAATACTAGGAATTGAAAAATAGAATATTAAACATCCACAAAGCTAGAGAAAAGATCGTACGATATTACACATGTTTATACCATGAAACTCTCACCCTAAAATGAAATTCACCTTTTGATTAGAAAGGAGCAATTAAGTAACAATTTTCTACCTTTAAACTGACAAGCTGCTTTAGTACTTTTGATATTAATTACAGATTTGCCAACTATTGCGATAAAAGTAGTTTCAAAGAAATGCTGAAACATTTAGATATTTTACTTCCCATACCACATTAAATAGTGCATATTAGTCCTGTATTTCCAAAATTAAAACTAACACTTATTAAATGCACAGACAATTTTTCCTATAAAATGTTTATAATTCTTTTTTTTTTGGTGCTCTACTGTTGTTCTACTGAGCAAATTTCAGAATGACACTAATAACGCGTACTTTTGAAACCCAGTGGTAGATTTTAACCTACACCAAGTAGACACGATAGATCATTAGAGGTAGCAAGAGACAATTTTTCTCATGAAAGTATCAAGTTTTATAAGGTACCACAAAAAGAAAGATTTTTTTAAACTGACGTAGATTCGCTCCCTACCCTTATCACATTACTGACATTACACGCAATCCCTTATCCCTGTTCTTCCACGAAAGAAACGAATTGTTCTTTATCAAAAATTAAAAAAAAATCCCTCTCTTCCCATTCAAGTTATATTCGCATTGATGTTCTGAAGATAATCATAGAAAAATATTTTATCTCTCAACTTTGGTTGCAGAATACTGTTATGTAATGACTAAATAAATTATGCAACTTCAACGTAACAAATCTTGCGTGGAAAGATTTGGTATCAATGATTAGTAAAAAATACCAAATGGTTTATTAACCAATATAAATACGCTGCAAAATTGCTTGCTAATTTATTTGTTTTGCAATTGAAATTTACTCGTTATTAAAGTGCATCCTTTTTTCAATTCCTATTAATTCACACTCTCACTATGTATATATGTTTTGAATACTTTTTATTCATCCTCTCAAGTTCAAATACTATTTCATTACTATTTCTGATGATTCTTCGTAATCACTTAAGTCTTGATCTTCAGAGTATGTTCCAATATTACTCATGAAACTGTTTAATATTACATTATACGTGTTTTAACCCAAAATATGCATTGATAGACTCTCACAAGTTTGGTTTATTTTTGACAGTGATAACTTTAACAGGCTAACAAAATTTGACTTATCGATACAGTAGTTCTAATGTTAAACAACACCTGATAATGATCTTATTACGCAAATAATAAAAAAAGGATGTAATATTACAAGATTAAATGCACTAAATATTTTTAACTAAATTATTATCTATTCAATAGTAATTTTTATTACTTGAGTATATATATTGGAGTGCAAAACCAATGACAATCCAGCCTCGTTCCTTTTCCTCAATTGATTCGTTTATCCATTTGTTAAATAACTGGGTAAGTTAAAAAATTTAACATTTTCCATAATCATTTGCATAAGTTAATACCGGCTGAAAATGTGCCGATTCAAAAGTTTTATTCCTTATATCAAGTCAGTTAATTAAGATAATTTTTCTGGTCTTTAAATGAAAACACAGTTGGACATTACCAATATTTTTTTAATATTTCCTTGGTGACTCATAAATGTTGTAAAAAAGTGACAAAGATTCAAATACTTATGCCATTGGCTTCTGCTGACGCTATTTGACCTGTGATTCACAGATTCTTTTATTATCAGTCTACTGTAATAATAGAAAAGGAAAAGTCATTTTGAATCACAGGTGAACCAAAGGAAAGAACGCGTTGAACTGCAAGATAGGGCATGGCATCTTAAATTTAAATTTTGATCTTAGTCAATCATTTGAGGCGACAGGAAATTATGGGTATACCTGTCAAAATATTCCACTGTAATTTTCTATGAAGCTACACAAAGTGTTCGATGCCTTACAGAAAAAGAATTGCATCTTCTGAATGAATTAATTTTCGACCGAAGACTGAGCTCCTACAAATTATTCCGGTAAACAATCTCAATTGCCAGATCGCGGACATCATTTTTACTTCTAGGACAATTGCTAGTTGACGTGTGTAACATGACGGCGATTCATTGACAAAAACATCTGGATGTCTGTGGGATGTTTTCCCATAAGTGATTAATGGAACATATTTTGCTACATTTCGCTTTTCCAATTCCTTCTTAATACTGCTGATACTATCTCCATACAGATTAAGAAACCATAATACTATCATTAGATCAACACAGGTGCCATATGCATGTGGCAAGTATAAATGCAGCTTTTGATACTTAAATTTCAAAATACTTAAAAATAGAAGCTTTACTGTTTTATCCATAACTTTATTTGATAAAAGGATAAAATGGAATACATTAATATTCTGATTTCATAAGAATTCTTCTACAACCAACATTCCAAACGCTAATAAGAAACGTTTACCTCAATTTAAAAATAACACAAGGTTATCAATCAAAAAGAAATCTTAAGTAATAAATTAGACATTTTTCTTCTTCGAAAGGGAAGATAATTGATTTGAATTCACGAAGAAACAAGTACAATGGAGTAAGTCAACAAACCAATTGGCCGAAACAATTTCAATTTTTAACATAATCTTATGATTGGAAACTTTTCTTAATCAAAATGATATATCTTAAAAGGAAAGTTGGAGAAATAACTACGTTATTCGCTATCTTACGAAATTTCAATGCATAAAAATTATGCCTTTGCTACGTAATAGTAAGTTTTCGATTTTTGAATTATTATTCTAACAAAATTTATTTCAAAAGATTATTAACACAAAATTATAATTATTTGTGAGAGCCTTTTAGTTAATCCTCTATGGGCCCGTGTAACTTTCCGGTCACATTTTAATTTATAGACATTTTACAAAATAATTATAGCTTTTTTCATGAGATGCCGCATAAATCTTAACTCTATGATGTTGAAAACACAACCAATACTAGTATCCATGACCATTTCTAGGCTCATCAACCCAAAACAGCAAAATAATTGCTATGCAAACAGTTGGCAGTGAAACTACGCGAAAACATTTGATCTAATTGAAATTATTTGTGCTTTTGTCAGTGATTACCAAACTATGTTTATTGATGCATGTACATTTATGCCTTAAACCAAATGCAAAATGTTTTATGGACTTTCACATATGAGCTTTTATACACAGAAGTGCAAATTTTATAGGTCGGTGTGACTTGGAAGTCACATAATGGTTATAACGCAATAAAACTGTTTAAAGACAAAAATGTGTTTTCATTTACATAGATAGGTATATTTTTTCTGATTTTTCGTTCCCACAATTTTTTGTGTGGTTCAAACAAAAATTCTGCCCATAGAGGGTTAAATTTACGCCATGATCTAAATGAAATTCAACTAATCAAATTATTTATGGCTCTTTTCAATTTAAATGAATTTTTATAAATTGCTTCCTTTTTTTAAATTACTCTAAATAGAAAATGTTTTTATTACCAAATATCGATCAATTTGTTTAAAAATAAGGCTTTAATTATTCCATATTTCTGGTTGTTAAGAATGGTGCTATTTGTGGCTACACTATTCAGAATTGTACTTCGTAGTGTTGTACATTTTGCTTTGTACTAAAAGAAAAGCAATATATTTTAATGCTGCCAAAATTCAATTTAGGATTGTTTCCTCTTTATTAGATCAATTCTTTTAAAGCTATACATAGGTTATTTGATATGGGTCTTGAACGTAGAAAAGAAATAAGTCCAAGAAGTCGTAGAAGAGAATAAATCAAAAAAACTTAAAACTTTTACTCTACACAGAATGCCGGCGTCCTGGTACAAAGGAAGCGCTTCTTCCTGGTAATCTGGGCGTCCCGGGTTCGAGTCCCGGTTAGGACATGGCTGTTCTTCTGTGCACTATCTGTGAGGTGTATGAATGTGCAAACGAATGTGACGCATGAAGTAGCAAAGTCGTACTTTTGGTCCTAGTTGGCACTACTTTAAACAAGAGACTCTCATTCGACTTAAAATCGCTGACGGTCGTCAGCGCGATTGTCCATGGCAAGTGTCATTAGTAACAATAACAACAATCTGCACAGAATTTTAAAATCGGCTGATGCAACTGAAGCGCTTACTAATAAAATATTGCAGGTCAAGGGTTTTAAATGAGCTTGATATTTTTATTGAAAGAGAAAGCTCTTATCAACTAATAAATATGCTTAAAAATGTATAAAATCAAGCTTTGCAGTAATATATCTTGATCATTTTGCATTAAACACAACAACATGAATTTCAAATTAACTTTTGAAATGTCTCATTAAAAAAACATCGAATTTTGCATAAGCTACAAACAAAAAATGCATTAAAAAAACTAAGTTGCTTGCCTTCTAATAAATTGGGTTATAAAAGCTGCTATATTTTTTACGAACTAAACAAAGTGCAATCCATTTTAATTTTGAAGGCTTAATTTATAGAATGGCAGATTAAGAATGCATGTCCTTAACTGTTCCCAATGTGCCACTTTGCGCAACTCAAGAACTTGAACTCATTTTTTTTCTTCTTCGCCAGATGTAGTTCAAGATCATAACATAGCGATAACTATGTCTTCCGAGACCAGTAACTCCACGGTCTTGTTATCAGACGAAACGCGCGCGAACTGAAAAGTACAGTTTTCTAATCAGAGGACAAATATATCCTTAAATGAACTTTACCCGTTACCAAAGAGGCACGTGCTTTACGAACTAACGAAACTTCGACTCCCTCACGCCACGATGAGATCTTTTTATGATGTCAATGAATTTCAAATAATCAGTTTCTATGTTTACAGTCATCGTTGTTATGCAACTATTTTGGATTCAAAACTCACTACTGTTCAGATAGATCTTTTAGCCATCGAAGTACAACATGTGATTAATTTATTCTATTTATGGCGCAACTAATACCAAGGATATTCGTTTAAAATTAGTAGACATAATTTGTTGTCCTTTTTTTATATCTATAGAGATAGCTTTTCATTTCTATACATTTAAAAAAACTGCAAGGAAAAAAACATTTAAAAATTTTGCAATAATTAGTTTATTTATTATGTTAAATATATTCTTAAAATGCATCGTAAAATAGAATCCTCAACATTGGATTGTCTAAATGTAATTTTATAACAAGAAACTTACTTTTTCCTAATGTAATTATATTTCGTACCGAGTTCACCATTTTCAGTACTATCGTTTAGCAAACAGAATTCCTGAAACTTAACTATATTCCTCATACTATATGGCTAGCGTGTGTAAATTTTTCGCTGTTAACCCCTTGACTGTGTATTTTTTTAAATCATTATTTAGATACGATATTTGCAACTAAGTTCACATATTTTTCAATCAAAACGAACAGATACTATATGCTACATTATTATAATAAAAATCTACAATCGTAAAAATAAATTCTTTAAAGCGCGAAAAATGAGGAATCCAATATTAAATGGACTGATAGCCAACCCGCTGAAATCGAGGGATAAGCAGAAGATGGGTTAATCATTATCACGCTTATAATTAATAACCAATCCAAATAGGCTTCAAATGTAAAATTATTTTATTGCATTAAGAAGCTTATAAATAAATCAAATTATGTAAAAAGGTTTGTAGCCAAAGAAAACTACTTACCATTTCCAACTGAGCCACATTGTTGCTTTAAAGAAATGGAACCATAATATAACTAACTCCATAGAACCTCAAACGAGACATACTAGCACATAATTTGTTTCGTTAAAAAGTATTAATTTGCATTTAGAATGAGGAATCTAGATAACAATTTGCACAAGATAAGCTCTCCTTATAGCCATTAATGTTAGATCCGATTTATTAATATATTCTGGAAACTGGATTTCTATTAAGTCAGAAATTCTCAGAATTGACAACACATTCATCGCCACGGAAGAAACCTGGAATTACCAAAAACTTTTCCGCGTTAGAACGCCTGTTTAACATTTTGAAGGACTGGATTCCCCGCTGACTTCATAAATTCCTCGACTTGACAGCCAACCTATCATATTCAAAGCGACGGACGAGATGTCACATTCCGGGATTTCCCAAACAGGCTTCTGTGCAATGGAATTTGATTTCCATAGCATATTAGATAATTTGGATATATTATCAGATGTTTGGAGTGTACATTCATTTTTTTTATATAAATAAATTCTGAAAAGTGACTACAATTACCATTTGTCTTTTTTGGGTTTTTGCATTGCAATCGTATGAACGAAGAATGTGTTCAAATGTGCGAATTACATGCATTTTGAATTGAAATACAGTGTCGCTGATAGAATTTTAATATTATTTACCATATTTTAAATTTATAAATATGCATCAGTTTTGTGTGCTACATAGATATGTAAAGACATGCTAAAATATCCAATGCTTAATTTCAATTGTAATCGCTGTTTTTCTTTTTCGTTTAGGTCACTTTCGGTAAGAAAATTTTCGAATGCTCCTTTAAAAAGTTTGTTAAAACTTGAAATTTATTTAGATCTTAAATGATAACATATTTTTTATATCTCGTATGTTAGTAGCGCAGAAAAACCTACTTTCTACGAAAGTACCGAGTAATGCGAAAATAATCGATTTACTATTACGATATTTTAAAATAATCCAATTTCCTAAAATCCTAGTTGAAAAGAGTACTCTTTCTTGAATAGTAAACAGGAAAAGGGAAAATAGTTTTTCCTTTTCTAAATATGTTATCCATTTCAAATAAGTGGAACACTATAAAAATTTATGAACAGAAAATGACTGTACCGAATAATTCATGACGTCTGATTACTTTAGTGTTGCCTAGTCTAAATATTTCATGTTATATATGTAATTTTTTTAATCCTTTATTTCGCTTAGAATAAACAAAAAGACGATATAGAATACTTATTATTTCAGTAGCAATTAAATGAAAGTGTTCTACAGGTCTTCAGCATCAATATACATAATAAGTAATTTAAAAGTAAGATTCGTTTTTTAAACGAGATCAATACAAGAGTTTTTCCCACAATTCCAAGCTATTTATTGCATATGGATTAATTTATAAAGTTTATGTTAAGCTAAATTCACCAGGAATCATCAAATATGTCTTTTTTTAAAAAGTTATAAATAAGAAACAAATGTTATAAAAAATCCTTAATGACATTTTCAAAAATCGTTTTATCTAAGTAATTTTGGTTATTCTCAAAACATCTTTCCAATAGGGAATTGGAAACGAATTCTAATAAACGAATTATTAGGAAAATAAAGAACTTAATATATACGGGATTAATTTGGAGAAAATGGATTCGATTGATGGTTCAAATACTTACCGATGAATCAGTTTACACTAACAATCAATTATCGATTCATTCATCTAAAAGATTCGAAGTTAATGTTGAACGTTGAGCGAAATTTACAGTGATCAATGTAGACTTATCTGAATTATTCCCTACAATTTCACTTAGGACGTTACTACTTACCGATTTATAATAAAATTTTAATCGAGAGCGGATTTTTATCTACGCTGATGAATACAAAATATTGCAAAAGTTTTCGGACATATTAGTAAGCACTGCATCGATATAGGTGTGACGTTAAAGGGTTAATAGACATTGAGCTAAAATATTTCAGAGAATTTTATATGGTTTGTGTCAGAATTTGACTGGAAATTTTTAATACTAAAGTATTGCTATGTGCACCTAATACGAAAAAAAGATGTATTCAAGTAGATGAAAATACACCTTCCACAGTGTACGTTTTCGCAAGGTTCTAAACTCTTTAGTTAATTGAAATAGTTTAATGTGAAATTAATTAATAGTTTCAACTTGAATTAAAGAAGTGTAATAAGATAAGAATATCAATATGCTAGTTAATAGTAATTCAACAATAAGACAATTTATATGCTTCGGGAGGGGAAAAAATTAAAGGATCAAAAAATTGAAATAAGTGAATTACTCAATGTTTTATAATATCAAGTCCTTGAAATGAATCTTCATGAAACTGCAAATGCCATACAAATATAAGAAATGAATTTATAAAATGGCAATTGTGTAATCTGTGTCGTTACCTTATACCTACGCTATTTTAAAACTTTTGACATGAGTTACTTTGAAGATAATTCTTGAATAAGCTGTAGAAATTCAGCCTATTATAATTTTAAAAATTCATTCCCCTTTAAGTAAAAGTTTGAAATATTTAAAAAGAATGTTTTAAAATAAACCACAGGATCATTCATATTACATTTATTTCATAGAAATCACGCGTTTACAACGAACACTAAAGTAATGAATGGCTGATAATGTCATGCTATTGTTTTTGATTTTGCATTAAAAATATTTGAAGCTAGATATGGAAAACAAATACTTTCTAAATAAAAATGCAGATACATAGGTACTAAAATATGAAGTTAAGATTTTGTATGTGCGGATGAAGTAACTTAGAAGTCAAAAAGTAATATTACAGCGGTGGTCTTTAATACATGATGATTAGCTCACCAAATATTCCGAAACTAATGGTTTAGAAATTTAAAGCGTAATCTAATAAATGCAATTAATTATGAAAGATTTAAGTTATTAAAATATATCAAATTTGAGAGAACTAATACATATGAGGCAAAAGTATGCTCAAGGAAAAGAATATTTTTTCATTAAATTCCTTACCTGCATTTGCAACTGTCATATCTAGATACAAATTTATTTTCACGTAAATAGTTTCCTCTATAGAAAACTGGAAACTTTTTTTTCCGAGAAAACTTAACCGGAGCGAAGGCAAAGCCGGCAGAATCGCAGTGATTATAATTTCAAAAAGAAGGACCGAGCTTATTTTCACAACTGTCTACAAATTAAACTTAAGACCTTCGTGACGTCACTCAGCTCCTCCCCAGTCAAAATTGGATAATTTGAAAGCATTTATTGGAAAAAGCATGAAACTTTGTACTTTGCCCTTGCTACTGAAATAATCCCCCCATAGTAAATACTTGGCTGAGTGATGACATATCTACGGCTTAGAACTTCTCTATCATTGATAAACCGACTCTAAAATTGGAAACTTCAAACCAATTTCTTGCGACACTTTATTATCAGTGATAAGAATCTTTCATTTTAGGATCAAGTCATCAGATGAGACTTCACCCAGTGAAGGTCACTGGTTTTTTTTTTATTTCCAACTCTAATGACTTGATTCTTTTAAATGATTGTGTGTAAACATATTTGATTATCTATCTTCTGCAATTTAAGAGAAAGAATTTTGGTAAAAAGTCATTTCAATTTAAGAATTTCTAATTTCTGCCACAAATAAAAGATTACTTATAATGATTAACGGATAAAACATCAAGTAAGCAAAAAAGTTTCTTAAATATTTATTCAAAATCCTGTATACGAATACTTCATCGATAAATAAATAAGAATAGCATGAATACTTCTTTACATTCTTATTGAATGCTTTTTAATGACATTTTAAAATTAAATATTACGAAAGAAGTATATTTACAAATGTTAGAAATGTTCGGTCTTTATTAAGAAAAGGAATTACAAATAGAGTTTGTTCTTTTTTAGATAAAAGCGAACATTTAATTTTTTCTATTTCAAATGATTAATCAAAATTCAATATTTAATTTTCATGCAATTAAAGTAATTTTCATTTTTTATTGAAATTCTCGATGTAATATTCTTAGCAAATCCGTTGATGTATATAAAAATGTTCTCAAATTTTATATTCAATTGGATAGTTACAAGTGTTAGATATAATAAACTAATATAATTTCAAAAACTTTACTTTAGAATTGCTATAATTTGATTTTTGTAATTTATAAATAAATCTGACAGACATGCGTTGGTCTTTTGGTGGAAAGAATTATTTGTAATATTTTAATTCTTTTCAAATTCTAAGCTAGTTAAATAAGCAGTAATAGTTACTAGGGAAAATATGTAATCTGAAGACAAATTTCCGCTTGTTAAAAAAATAATTTGGTTTTATTCACATTGCAAATTTTGTGTCTATGTCCTTGCCATTTCAAAGTTTTACGAGCAACGAGTGAAAACTTTTAATCAATTTTTTTAAATAAAATAAAATATTGACTACTGTTTAACAATTTTCCCGAAGAATGTTTTATTCTACTAGAATTGACCTGAAGATCTAGGTCACGAAGACGAAACTGTTCCAAGGCATTTTTAGAGTTACTATTCCGTTACAAAAGTTCGTCTTAATAGGAAATTCTTTTAGGTCATTAGTTTTTATTATGAATAAAAACACTGCAAGACTTAGAGTGATGATATGGCATCCTATTTCTTATTTGGGTTTTGTAAATAATGCAAATTCGATATTTAATTTACGTTATTTGTTCGATGTAATTCAGTTTTATCTAATGGAATTCGTTTGTTTGTAAACTTATGACTTTAGATCAAAATTAAAAATTCAATCTACCGACATTCGATTTGAAAAATAAATTTTAATTTTTTTTTCAGGAAAATTAATGATTTATATAATCAAGGATTCGTAACTGAATTCAATTTTTTGTTTAACTCTTAACTTAAACAAATTTGTTGAAATCAAATCTATGGCATTACATTTGAAAAGCAAGATTTGGTTTTGGGTTATTTTTATGTTGCAACAGCTATATTTTCTCCTACTGTGCTTTACACTGGTAAATTAGAAATACATTTATAACCTTCTGACGGTAATATACAGCTGTGATCTCTAAAAAACCCTTTTGAATAAACAGATCATCAACTGATATTCTCCTTAAAAAGTTAAAATCACTTAAAACATTAAATAAATAAATACAATCCATGGATCAATATAGAATTAAAGTTTAAAAATTATTAAAGGAAATATAAGTTTTAAAATTCAAAGAATGAATTACCTTTCTGAAGCTCCATTTCCATACACGAGAGAAATTTTGTCACTCACAAAACTAATGGAAGCTGAACGAATCTGACAAGTTTCTCGAAATTCAGTTGCTTGTTCATGTTTTGGTGCTCGATTACAACTCGGTATAATAAATAAATAAATCGCTCATAATCTTGATTCTCATTATTGTTGAATGAATGTCGCGCAAAAGCCTGAACCAAAGGTTATTAGCCAAGGTCTAGAATATATAAATGAAGGAGCAAGAAACAATAGGGCACAATCTCTTTTATTCAAAACTCAAATGATCGAGTTCTGAGATGATCGTGATTAGTTCTTTTGTGTTCTAGGATCTTTCATTCAAAATGTATTGTGCCTTTAAAATTATCAAAAGAAGACATTTTATTTAACGATAATTGTATAGTAATGAATGTTTTTAATAATAATCAATTCAGGAGATTAGTTATTGATTTAATTATTATCATCTTAGAAATTCGCATGACACTTAATGCTATGAAAGATTACTTCGATTATTAATGAATGATTATTAGTAATTATTAATGAAAATAAGGCCATGTTTATGCTTATAACTAAATTAACTAAACATTCGGATAATCAGTAACATCACCAGTTTTCCTTTGCCCACTTTTAAATAAATGGTCCGAATTTGTTCTCATTTTGAATAAATGTCGTAAATTATATTTATTCTTACTTGCAATGAAGTCGATTGCATTAAACACTTTTTAAGTAACTGGTGTTTGTTAAATAATTACTTTTAAATATCTTTCTGCAATTTTTATTTCGCACTAAAATAATTTAACCTCAATTAATGAAATCCTTAATTAGAGCATACCTTGTATTCTTTGAGAATATTGCTAAAGGGAAACCCATGTCTAATAAAGTTCTAATTGCTGCTACTCATAGAATAACGTTAGCTCTTTTTAGATTTTCTTTAAAACGTGTTAATATACTGTGAATGAATACGTTTTTTAATTGAAATTTGTATTAATATACATTTATATATTTTGCAAGCATGCTACAAAATGCCTTGAAATGCTATATACTTTCGCGTGCGCATATAAACCACTGAGATTTTGATAATATTTAACTGATCATTTTCATTAATAATATCTAGTCTACAAGTCATTAACTTGTCAAAATCGTGATAAATAGCAATTCATTAGTTACTGATGATTATTGTTGTTGTTCCCTTGTTCCTCTCTACTACGAAAGGAAGGGTGCAGTAGCTTTTAAGGTAAGTGATAGACAGACTCTCTAACCCACCACGAAGGCACACGAATTAACCATAAAATTGAATGACCGGACCGTCACAAAAACAACACAGGTGGAAACTGTGATTGAGTTATAATGGTCATCACCGGCTACGTTACAGCCCTTCCTTAAGGAAGTACATTCCGTCATCGATGGAAGGAGTCTAATCCCCACCTATTAGTACCACCAAGGGTGGCGAGATTCAATCACCATGCCGGAAGCATCTCATCCTCAATTACGAGGTGCCCTCTGGGGAAAACATAAACCCCTGAGTACCCGAGGGCAGAAGACCGATTTCTAGCTCACACAGGTCACAAACCCCTTTTTATGGGGCGGACTTCAATCATGAAATTCATTCATTCATCCACAGATCGTAATTTAGATCTGGAACACAGAAAGACTACCTCTAACCCAGTACCTCCAGTGGTATTACTCTCGAGAACTTTGTGACCACAACAGATTTAACGTGTGCCAGCCACCTCTCACACACGGTGAGTTTTCGGTTGGTGGGTTCGAACTCGTAGTCCAAGGAATGCGAAGCCAACACTCTACCAACCAGACTATCCCGATCCTTTACTGATTATTATCCGCATTTTTATTCACCTTTTTAATTTTGATTTCCTGAAGAGTGATTATGATAAAAAATGTCATAACCTATAAGAAACAATAATTGAAACTCTAAGTGTGAATTTTTAATTTTTTTATCATTTTGATATACAGATGTCTGAGAAGACGAAGTGAATCTATTAGATACACTTTTTGGATAACTTTTACATTTAAAACTACGTGAAAATAATTATAGGAACGGACCTCGTATTTCTGAATAATGGTCGAAAGACACACAATCATTGAATTTCTACTTTGATCCTCATGTTTCTCGGTCCTATTAATTCAAGAAAATTTCAGCCACCGGCGTGCTGGTACAGAGGTAACGCGTCTTCTTCGTGATCTGAGCTTCCCGGGTTCGAGTCCTAGACAGGGTATGGTTGTTCTTCTGTGTTCTATCTGTGAAGTGAATGAATGTGTCCCCCTGTTAAAAGGAGCTATACAAGCGAATGTGATAAGTGTGTGTCATCTTTGTATGAGCTAGAAGTCAGACTTCTGCCCTCGGGGGCTCAGGGGTCCATACCCTCAGAAGCTACTGCACCCCTCATTACGTTGCAAAGTGGGGATTTCATCAACATCATCAAATTTCAGCCTTCAAATATTAACATGCGTCATTACTACATGTGAAGCATCTCCTCCTTGTGGTGTGGTGCTGAAGTTTGATGAGATGTGTGTCGATTGAGACATCACCTTTGACATCTGACAGAGGAAAACATTAACGAGATCCGTCTCAAAATAATCCTCATGTTGTTTCAAAACAAGATGTTCATCAAACTAAACGAGTGATCATCGTTCAAAGTAAAGCCTGATGCTCTATCACTAAAGGGTAATGTGGCTTGATGACGAGGCATCGGAAAACTTCAGGTTCAAAATTCAATTCTATCAATTCTGTGAATGTGGGCCTGGTGAATGTTAAATATTGACGTCGAAGGTCAAAGTCCACTCGCTGTTGTGCACAGAAATATGAAGAGTGGTTTAATGATTCAGATATTTTCATTATCTAACCATGTTTCAAATTTGCGAATTCTATCTCAAAATGGTCGTTGTGTAGCTTCAAAATAGGTGGCCCAGTTTTGAAGTTATTCAAAGTCTATTTTGAGACATTTAAATTTGAGTCGCAATGAAAAGGCGAACATAACACCCCACTCTTCATTCGGATCTCAACTTTTTACATCATACTAACTGGAGATATTTGAACCCAATGAATGTAGCTCTTATCAGACACCCTTGCAAGATGAATTTTTAATCCAATAGGGCTCTTAAATTTGAAATTCTTTTTGCAAATCAGAGATTCTATCATTAGATCATTACGGTCTGAAAGCACTGAAGATGTCCATAAACAAGAGAGCTTTAAAGGATAAAAGCTGAAATTAAAGAAATAATTATAACTTCTGAAGGTGCGTTAAATTCCTTCAAATACTACTCCGGAATCTTAACATTTTGAATTAGAATAATAAAAAATTAATTGAGTTTAAAATAATAGAAAAATATAGCTTAAATCTAATTTTTAAATTGACTATATATGCGTTTTTTTTTAAATTCCTACAATTAGCTCACACTCTAAAGTAAAATTTTAAAGTAATTTTTTTAAAAACTTGTAGTGGATGACATTTGATGCTAATGCCTTTTTTTCAAATATTAATCCATTATTTTTTTTATTTATTAATTAAAAACTAACTTTCTCTCCAAAAATCTTTGTTTCCCGGCCGCCAAATAAGTAACTATTTCAGTTTGTTTTTTCCCAACGCCAATGAGATTAGGCTTAACATGTTTATGGCCGATTATTTTAAAGTATTCTGTTTATTTTCTTACGTTTGATGCATTTAAAATCCAACATTGTTAATTCATAGATTTTTCCGATTCATTTTGAAGTACTTTCGAATTAAAATAATACAGAATATAGAAAATTAGAAATTTCTAAGTATTGCGTACCCCAACTTATGTAGAAAAATCACGCATTTTGCGTTGCCACAATTGGCTTTAAATGCTCCAATGGTGTTGAAAATTCAATGCTAATATAATTTTTGATCAATTATTTATAGTAATTGTAATCGTTAGGCCGGCATAGTCTGGTTGTAATGGTGCTGCATCCCTTGAGCAACATATATAGAAAAGCGAGTTCGAATACCATATATAGAAAAGAGAATGGAAAATTGCTAGGTAATTCGCCTTCTATTTTGCCGCTTGATATTGTGACTGTTATATTTCTGTACATGATTATAATGATTGTATTTATTTAATAAAGAGTAATTAAAATAAAAATTTTCTTTGTTAACGTAAGTAGGAATGGATTAAAAAAATATTTTTTTATATATACATTGTTTATATTCTGCCTTTATAACAGTAAAAATAAATATTTATGAAATCCATCTTATACTATAATACTAGGAATGGTTGTCAAGTCGAAAATCGCCCCAGAATTAATAAACTCCGGTAAACTTGGGAGTCTGGGGTTTTTGGCAACGAGGAATCGATTGGCGCCGGTTTTGAAGCTCTACGGTTGAGCAGTTCGGAGTTACAGATAGGATATTTTCAAACTTTATTAGTTTGCCATAATGGCTACTTAAATTTTCAAGTGGTAACGTGCTGCCATCTATAGGTCGCGTTTTCAAGAGTCAAGCGTCAAAGTGCGTTGAAGATCCTGCTGCCTCCTGAGAATCCAACCCACACCCGAAACGTCGTATGGAAAGAAGTCCTGAACAAAAGAAACTCACCAGCCGCACCTGCCTCTCCGACAAGAAACTACCTGGACAACATGGAAGACTTCGCAATCGATGATAAATGTTTATTATGTTTATGCTGTTATAGGTTTATAATATGTTTTTTATGTATGTATATATGTTTGGTTTTTCTAAATAAATTTGTCAAAAATATTGAACTTCAACACACTTCAATCTTTACACTGCTCACTTTGTACCATTTCTTTAATTGTATAATTTTTTGTTATCAATTACATTTTATTTCCTATGACTTTTCAAACTTTACCTTTGTATAGAATAGTTCCCTTTCCAAACTCTAACTTTGTTTAGAATAGTTTACAATGGTGCATTTTGACCGGTTATCTTTTCACCAATGGTTTCACAAATTTCCTTATGGCATGTATTGTTTTGATCAATCACAATTGAAAATTTAAATATTCGAGTTAGCTTCGATACCTGTTTTCTCCGAGCGGAGCTCGGTCACCCGCTGGTTTTTATATAATTTCATTAAATAAATAAGGTGTAAAAACAAATTCTGAAAATGCTTCAGATATTTTTTTTATCATTTATGCCATTAAAAGCTGAGCCATTTAACTATTAATCCATACGAAAATGGAATCAATTCATATGTCATTACAGTCAAATGACAAATGTAATTATGCATGTCATTTAACGTCTAATTATATGTTCGTTGCCTGACAGTCTTCATTATACAGGACACACAATGATATTCAGGATGAGCTTCTCTAGATTTAATGTGCGTACCACATGATCTCGAGTTAACTTCCCAATCTTTGTGTTGCTCAATATTGGAGAAAACAATATCTCTAAATTCGACTGCTTAATTAATACAATATTTTTTAATAATCATCTTTCAGGATCACACATAAAGGGAAGTATATTTAAAAATAGAATTTGACTTTTTGATTGTCAATTTAATAATATACAGGGTGTTTCTAAAATCAAGGGGCTAGTTTTAAAAATATTTCAGCCACACACAAACAAATCAATTTTTGGAATAGAAAAAAGAGTCAGAAATGCGAAGGGGGGCAAGTACATGACTTGTTGTCAGTGAATTAAATAAAAGGAAAGAATATTTTAAATGCACAAATCAGATTTAAAGGAATATAAATTTGCAATTGTTCAATAAAACACAGTTTCGTGTATAAGAACATTACAAATTACATAGACAAAAAATAATTACAAAATGGCTATAATATCAGCAACAAATCTTGGCCGAACAACAAGCCGTCGGAAGTGATATACGCTTCGAATATCATTCATTCAATGGGATTGATATGATATTATATATTCAATTAAAATTGTGTTTTACATCTCATACAATGCCCTTTTTTAACTTAAATTATTGAGAAAGAAAATTCTTGTAGTGCTTCCTTCTATGCAATTTTGTTGTTATATAGGGTGTCCCAGCAGTACCAGATAAACTCTGCACAGCCAGATTCGTTGTTTGGAAGACAAAAAATTTCCAGAGAACTGTACCTTTACTACGCATAGTTTTCGGGGGAAACGCGAAAGTAAATGTGTGATGTCATATCCGGTTTACGAAAAAAAGCCTTTGTTTGGCCACTGGATTGGGTTTTGGGATCCTGTTTCATGGCCACCACGATCTATATATCTGAGTTCTTTAGATTCCTTCTTATGTAAAGGAATTGGTTTATCGAGACCCAATTATTTCAGAAATGGATTCGGCCTGGTTGGTAGGGCGTTGGATTTGTATCCCTTGAGCTACGTGTTCAAACCCTCCAGCTGGAAACTCTCCGTGTGAGTGGTGGCTGATGCACGTGAAATCTGTCGTGGTCACAAAGTCCTCCATGTTGTGAGTAATACCACTGGGGGTACTGGGTCAGAGGGGATCGTTCTCTGTTCCAGATCTATATTACGATCTGTGGATGAATGATTGAAATACACGAATGAAATTTGCCATAAAAAAGGGTTTGTGACGTTTGTGAGCTAGAAGTCTGGCTTCTGCCCTTGAGTACTCAGGGGTCCATTCCCTCAGAAGCTACTGCACCCCTCCTTCCGTTATAAAACGGAACGCGAGAACAAAATTGGACTTAGTGCATTTGTCTCCACAGTGCGTTTACTTTTGTGGACACTGCGATGTTAGAACATGTACAGTAAGACATTGCACGACCTACGCATGCATGCCTCTATATGTGCATTTCGAACATCTTCCTATTTAAAATTATACAAGTACTAATGTTCATGTTTCAAAAAAAGTTTTTTTTTTTCGTAAACCGGATTTGACGTCATACATTTTCTCCTGCTTTTTTCTCGAAAACTATTCATTGTAAAGGTGAAGTTCTCTGGGCACTTTTTACATCCATTCCAAACAACGAATCTGGCTGTGCAGAGTTTATCCGGTCTTGCTGGGACACCCTGTATAGGTTCAGTTACAAAAATTATATAATCCTATGTGCCTGACTGACCATTGAAGTTCATTTCATAACTTTTCAGGGATAAAGTCTTTTGTCTGCGTCTGATCTCAATAAATGAATATTGCTATAAATTATTTTCTCTTCGGATATATTTTAACTATTAGAGGTCGACATTACTTTTGTGCAAACAGTCAATTTTGGTGATTCTACAGCATTATTTTGACAATCTCATCTCCGAAGCACTGATACTGATATGAAGCACTTTTATTTATCAAATTGCACTGATACTAATATGAAGCACTTTTATTTATCAAATAGCACTGATACTGATATGAAACACTTTTATTTATCAAATAAAAGTGCTTCATATTAGTAGAATGGATTGAGCAGTTATAAAAATATTAAATTACATACAATAATAAACATAAAAGCAAAAAAATAAAAACACGGAAAAAGAACAAGGAAAGAATACCTTGGATAATTGCTCAGGAAGAGAGTATCATGTGAAATTTCTCTTTTGATGAGCAATATTCCATGGTATTCCTTCCTTCTATGTGTCTTTAAATGTTTATTTCTTGCTTCATTTTCATTGTTTTCGTCTTTCTATAATTATTTTATTTTTCCTTATAGACGCAATTTATGGGTGAAATAGATATCATCTTATTTTTACTGCACTTTTTTGTATTGTATTTCTATATTTTATAAGTGCTCTTAATCTTCTTCTTTTCGACTTCTGAATTTTGTGCTTTGTATATCTATCTGTGCAAATTAACCTGTTAAATGTTTTTGACGAGTATACTCGTGATATAAAAAGTACAACATTTTGCGTTGTGACGAGTTTACTCGTCAGAAATAATAAGTAGTGACATTTTTGCAGTTTGAATTACAATTCTAGTAAAATCTCAATAATATTCGCAAATTTCAAGATGTTTAAAACATTTTGAGACGAAACCGAAATCGAAGAAACAAATAAAAGATTATTAAAATTATTATCAAAAAAAAATTCTCGCATATAATATGAATTGTTTCCCTTGAATGTATCGCTATGTTGCATTAGTCATCGAAGAAACAATTTGGCGATCACAAATTGTTTTATTTAATTGTTGGCGATCATAAACTATTCAATAAGTTGACCACCTGTTAATAAAAACCGGGGTGAAAATCCTTTTTACACGGTTTCCAGAGGCAGCTTTTTTATGGTTCATATTTAAAAAATGAATGTTATTTTAAGTAAATAAATAAATATTATTGAAATTAAAATAATATAAGTCATTTCATTGCAACATAATTTCATATTACACATACTATGTGCTTGACGAGTATACTCGTTATCGCCAAATTTTTGAGACACAATTTAGATACGCATTTTTTGAAGAGGCCGAAACAATCAACTGGTTAAACCGTTCACCAAAGAAGCAATTTCCACCATTTTGTTTAAAAAATCATGCTTTTTTACAAAATCACTTCTTTATTATTGTTAATATATTTTACAAGCCAACAAGCTCATGAATTATCATTTGAGCTCTTTTTATAAATGCAATGAGCATATGAACCTATTTATAGGACTCTAAAAATTGATATAAATAATTTATTTTCAGAGTTTTGATTTCCCTTCATTTTAAAGATATATTCCCATTTCGGTGAGCTCCTTTAAAAAATACACTTGTTTATTTTCCTAAAAAATCCATGAAAAGCATTTTATATTCTCAGGATACGAAGCTAATTCAAAACCGATAAGAAAAAAATTGTGTGTTTTTTTCCAAATAAATTAATTATAAGGAAATTCTCCATGAATTTGTTTACATTTTCACCTCGCATTGGCCTCATTCAGTAACAGGTAATTTTGCTATATTCAAACAAACAAGTTTTTAATGTAAATTACTTGCGACTGGCGAATTTTAAAAGTAAAAATTCTAATAATTGCTTTGATAAGCTTTTAAAACTTCTGATAAACCCGAAATAATAACAAATCCAGAAAATCTGAATGTTAGTGTAAAATTTGTTCCCTTTTAAAAATTTCCTGACGAACTTTTTAAAAAGAGTTAATTCAAATATGCTACCAATGAAAATATACCTTTCTTTTAATTAAATTTTTTTTCTATTTTGACCTTATTATTGTTAAGAGATTTTTAATTTGTTTTGAAATCTGTTTCAATAATTGGTTTTTTCTTGGCATCTATTGATTGTTTAGACAAATCAAAGAATTAGGTTAAAAAATAAGGTGTTTTTTTTCCCTGAATCAATGTGTTAGTAAAAAAAAAAAAACGAGTACAGCCAGAAACCATTCTTATGTCTTCAAAAACAATTTATCGCATATGAATACAGGATCTTATTCGTTTTTTTAATTGTTAATAATATAAATTTCATTGTTCTACGCAAAATAAATGTGTAATTGGCATCTCAAAAATTCATCCAATTAATAGTGGAAAAATATATTAATGCCCTCAATTTTGAAACGACCATCTATTGGTTATACGATCTAAATAAAGAATATCAACGACAGATACTGGCAATAATCACTAATTTGTATAGAAAATTCAAATATATTTCTATGTTACAGTACTTTGAGGATAATTAATAATAAAATTACGTCACATTTTGTAGTTATATTGTCCAAGAATGTTTTTTTCCATCAAAAAGAAGTTCAAACTCGATGTTGTATCGGGTACAGCAAAAATTCTAAGCAGTAATAGCATTACACGGAACGCTCTTAAATTGGTTGGTCTCGTTCTTTAAACTTTTGCAGTAAAGTTATTTCCGTTTCAAGTAGATTTTTAGGTACTGAAGTAAGGGTTCAAGCCTCGACCCTTTAAGTTTGTATGAGATTTTGCAATTGCTTGTCTGAAATTTTGTTTTATATATCTTGATGGAATTCAAAAATGGAGCATGTAAATGTTCTTTGATAA
>JAOUZG010050968.1:13611742-13647624 GCA_026289955.1 Argiope argentata | reverse complement strand
AAGACCACCTATTGTAATAGTTCCATAGGAATTTCCATTTGTAAGTTTTGTTCACTCTTAATATGGGACACACAGATAAAAAAATCTCTATAATTTCGTAACTTTTTTTACTGCATTTTTTTCTTTTTTCTAAAATAGGAAAAGTATTTAATACTAAGTAAAATATTTCATTCCCATAAATTGAACGGAGCAAGCAGAAATAGTATACATTAGCAAAATATTTTATATTAATGGAAGAAAAAAATTTCTGCAAGACAGCGCATTTTATTTTTTGGTAGATTCCTCTAGGAAGACTATTAAATAAATTCTTATAGGAAGACGACCTATTGCAGTGGTTCCATTGGAATTTCCATTTGTGAGTTTTCTTCACTGTTAATATGGGACACACAGATAAAAAAAATCTCTATAATTCAATTTAATATTTTTTATATAGCTATAATTAAGAAGGAGAGAAAAAAAAGAAATATATTCACTGGCTGCAGTGAGATCTATTGGATTGAACAGATTTCACTGCATTTTTTTTTTCTTTTCCTTTTTTCTAAAATAGAAAAAATATTCTAAGTGAAATAAAATATTTCATTCCCCCAAAGTAAACGGCGCAAGCAGAAATGGTACACATTAGCAAAATATTTTATATTAATAAAAGACAAAATGTTTTGCAAGATTGCATTTTACTTATACGTAGATTCCTATAGGGAGAGTGCTAGATAGGTTTCTCTAAGAAGACTTTTTGATAGATTCCTATAGGAATACTGTTAGATAAATTCCTAAGGGAATACTGTTTGATAGATTCCTATGGGAATACTGTTAGATATATTCCTATATGAAGACTGTTAGATAGATTATCTGTAGGAAGATTGTTAAATAGATTCCTATAGGAAGACTATTAAATAGATTCCATTAGGAAGACTATAAAATAGATATCTATGGAAAGACTACCTATTGCAATGATTCTCATGAAAAGACTTCGGGAAAATTTCTTCAGTTCTTCGCAGATAAAACAAGATTTTTGAGAAATATTTAGAATTTCACAGAGATTTTCTTTTAGATATGGTCTCTTCCATGTTTGATTGGAAGATGAGAAGGAAGGAGAGTCGTTGACCACTTTGTGGCCAATTACAAGGTCGCAGTGTCCTGGTGGTAAGGTATGGGCTAGCGAGCCGTAGGTTTTCAGGTTCTATCCCGAGCTGTAGGGTTTCATGTTCTATCCCGAGCCGTAGGGTTTCAGATTCTATACTAGAGTCCCGATTCTATTGAAGAACCGTCGTGTAAGAGGGTCTGTTACGCATTAAATCCGTCACTGCCAAACGTGCTCTCGCTAGTGTGGAGAGGGAGGTGCAAGCACAGGTGTCATCTTCATCACTTGACCGCGGTTCAAAGCTACGAGATCCGTCCCAAAATAGTCCTAGTGTTGCTTTACAACGGGGCATTAATATAACTAAAATGAACTAATGTAATTTTGTGGCCAATTACCTCGAAAAGAAAGTCAGCTTGACAAATCGGTCAATGTAAGGATCGACAGCAATAGGCTGCTAAGAATCCTGCCAATACTGCTTTGTTCAGTGGTTGTGGGGTGGTCGGCTGTACACAATAAGAAATTATTCACTGATCCCTAGAACCCATAGCACTCACCATTACTTACTGATTTTAAAAACGGCCCATATAGTCAAAGGTACTGGAAATGAGGGAAGGGGAGGTTGAAATTTTAATTTTGCTATGACTTTCTTAATATTGAAGATAGGGGAAAAAACTCAAATAGTGAAAACATAGCCTCATTAAGACGAACAACTTTTGTATTTAAAGTTTTTCGATAATTGCAATATTCTTAAAAGTAAGGGGTTGAATTTGATTTTCATGAACAAATTTTGACAGTTTCTAACATTAACAATTTTGACAGAGATTCACTTATATGTAGAGGAATATACCTTGCCTTCCAGATTGCCAAGAAGAATGTGTGTGTGTGTTTTAATTTTATTGATGTTTTAGTATTTTTACCTAATTTAAATTTGATGTCATGAAGACAAAGCTGAGCATTTTTATACCATTTGCTTTTCGCATTTAATAGAGGAGTTGAAACTATCAAAGCTTCTAATGTGAAGATTTGGACTGAATATAAAGAAAGAGCAAAACCTCAAAATATCCTTGGTTTTCGTGGTCTATAAATTGAAGAATTTTGAATAAACCTCTTCGTCAGATGACCAGAAGACGTTTATAAAAATATGAATATAAACTTTGAAAGTCAATAAATTATTATTGTACTAGTAATCTTTGTAAATTTTGCACATTTCAAAACAGTGGTAAAAAAAGGAAACTAGGTTTTTAATTTCAGAAATATAGTTTCCTGCTTAGCAAATATATGCAAGACACGTATCAAGTAAAATATCAGTTTAGTTGAGAAAAGAACATACTAAGTTTCCATTTAAGTGATTTCTTTTATAGTGAATTTCTTTTTAAGTGATTTTTATTCGTTACCTTCTGATTATGGGGGAAAAATCTTGCAATCTTATTGACGTAGGAAAAATTTCTCGTGACAAATTTTTAAAAAATCTACAGGGAAATAAGTTAGACAAATTCATTTAAACTAACTTTAAACAAAAAGGGCAATAAAAATGCATAGGAAATTTGTCATCTTTTTACTATGCAAAGATAATTCAGTAATCTTATTTGCATACAAAAAAAATGCCATGTCCTGAAAAGCATAAGTCAACAGGGAAATAAATTTTAAATGTTTTAAAATATTATAGATTGACTTAATGAAATTCCATTGAATTATAGCAAATTTCAAATGTTTTTCCTGGATAGCAAATAGTTCATATTTCCTTGTAAATAATGACTAAAAGAAGAAAAAATACATAAAATTAAAAACGTAGCTAAAAACTTTGCATTTGTCGTAATTATTCCATGAGCCTGTCCAGATCACCCAGACATCATCTTAGTGGTTATCAGTTTTACTACTATTAAAGGTATTTATAATGCATTTAAAATGCTATGAATAAGCATTTGAAATGCTTTTGCTGTTGTGTTTACTGCCTGTACAGTAAACGCTTGCAGTGCATTTGCTATTGTAGCATTTATTGCATGTACAGTACACGCTTGCAATGCCTTTACTGTACAGGCAAAAGAAGCATTAACACAAATTCATCCTTACTTTTAAATAATGACTAAAAGAAGAAACAATGCAATTAAAAATGGAGTTAAAAACTTTGCATATGTAATTATTCCGCGAGTCTGTCCTGGTCACGCAGATACCAACTAAGTGATAATCAGTTTTGCTACAGTGAAAAGTATTCTTTAAGTATTTGCAATATTTTTTCTGTTGCTGCATTTACTGCATATACAGTAAACACTTACAATTCATTTACTGTACAGGCAAAAGAAGTTTGACGTATCCGAATAAAACGAAAGCACAAGAAGTAATTTCGAAAGATTGAAATAAATTTACAGATTGCATAATATGTGCATTGTGACATAAGAGCAAGAATCAATGGTTTCAAACTTATTTCACAGGGTCAGGTATAAATTGCATTATTTCATAGATGTTGCCCTTGTGCCCAACGGAAATTATGCAGAGTAATTATGTGCGAAGACAAAACTTTCAATTTCCTGATACATTGTGTTCAGTTTTCCTATCGTTACTTTCAAGGCAGTAGTAGCAATTTTTAATCTGTTTGATTGCTTTAAATTGTTCTGTATTTTTGTTCAGAATGACTTTGTTTACTGTCATATTTACTAGATAAATAGTATAAATATACGCTTTGTCTGAATTTTCGAGGCATCGAATTCATTTGCGCTCAGAACCCTAGTTTTAAGAGATCCTGATCTTGAAGATTTGCTTTTCCTATAAGATATCTTAGGGAAGTTTTAATTATTGTATCTAGAAATTTGAGTTATCATTCTTATAAGATATGCACCCTTTGCCTTTATTAGTTTTTCTTCATTGGTGAAATCGGGAGTGAATCTATCCACCATTTATGTAAAAAAGGGGGAAGGGGTCCTCAACATTTCAAAAAGCATCTTAATTTAGAAAGTTAAAATAATTTATTTGGCACATTTCTGAAAGAATAAATTGATGTAGGAGGTTTAAAAATTGCTAAAATTGCTGTGCCATACTATTTAAGACCAAATTTATATTTTAAGAAGCATTAGTCGATAATATATATCATTACAGGATACTAAAATATAATTAAACTGTGTTTCTGAACTTAAAAAATGGGCGAAAAGAACTATTTGTATGCGTATTATTGATTTATATAGCAAGAAAAGTCATACTCCTGCTATTATTAAATATTTCATAAACATTAACATTCTTTGCGTATAAAGAATTGTTGGGGATCCCCCCTTCCTAATTGCACAACTGCAGTTTAAATAGTGTGTAATTTTTCGAGGATGTATTCGAAAAATATTCTTTAACGACACTTTTTTCAGCAGAAAAATTTTTGACCCTAATTAGCATATAAAAAATTTATTCCAACCTCATAATTAAAAAAAGTAATATATTTTTTAAGTCAATTCCTACTTAGTTTAACAAAGAACACTTTTATTTTAGTTACATTTTAATAAATAATTACAATTAATGTAAATAATTTATCAAAAAATTATTGTTTTCGCATTCTTCACCTTCGGGTGAAAAGTACTGAAAAACTTTCATTTTCCTGCCTGTTGATTTCAATTTTCATTACAAACAGCTAAAACTCTATTTGAAGTATTAAAAATTTATTAAATTTAATTATTGTATTAATATATGAAAAAAAAACTGCATTAACGAGTGTCATCCACTAAAAGTTTTTAAAAAATGTATTTGAACCTAAGCAAATGAATAAAAAGTATTTTATTAACAAATGAAAAATTGAACAAGGTGTATAAATATATACAGGGAGAGTGTGAAATAATAGTAGTAATTGAATAAATAAATAAAATGACTTATTTATTAACAGCAAATAAAAATATTAAACCTGAAATATTTATTAAGTAAACTTAATTGAAACGCATTAAGTTAGGATGATTTGCGTTTGAAACGCATTAAGTAAGGATGATCTGCGTAATTACTTTCGGTGACAAAATTGAAGAACCTGAAAGAAGGCGGAGGGATGACGATTTCTTCTGCCTACAGCTAGAGATTGCTTTCGAGAATTTTCTTGGTTGTTTGGTTTATAGCATTTTTATGAAACTACTAATTAATGGTTATCATTTATGCTATAAATAATCAATAATTTTCTTTTACGAGATTAATAATCAATAGTTATCTTTTATGAGATTAATGATCAATATTCTCTTTTATGAGATTAATAATCAATAGTTCTCTTTTATGAGATTAATGATCAATATTCTCTTTTATGAGATTAACACTCAATATTTCTCTTTTATGAGATTAATGATCAATATTCTCTTTTATGAGATTAATAATCAATATTTCTCTTTTATGAGATTAATGATCAATATTCTCTTTTATGAGATTAATAATCAATAGTTCTCTTTTATGAGATTAATAATCAATAGTTCTCTTTTATGAGGTTAATGACCAATATTCTCTTTTATGAGATTAATAATCAATAGTTCTCTTTTATGAGATTAATGATCAATATTCTCTTTTATGAGATTAATAATCAATAGTTCTCTTTTATGAGATTAATGATCAATATTCTCTTTTATGAGATTAATAATGAATATTTCCCTTTTATGAAACAAATAATTAATAACTCTCTATGTGATAATAAAATTCTTTTGTAAAATTCTAATTTTAATGATTCGTTCACGTATTTATTTTGCCTTTAAGATATTTCTGAATTAAAAGAGCTGTTTCTATTCTAGATGGAAGGGGAGGGGAGGGAATGCATTCATTATTTCAATACTATTTTTTATTTCTTTCAAAATCCTCGAACGGGAATTTTCTTTGTGAAAACTTATACATGACAGAAAACCATGACAAAAGAACTGATAGTATCGCAAGAATTTATAATGTAGTGATAATTTCAACAGAAAAGTACTTATGTTTGAACATTAGGATTTTTGCTTCATAACTTAAGCTGCCAACATTTTAGAATTTAAATTAGCGGCATGCTAGAAAGTTGGGGAAAGCGGGGGAGGGGATTCTTTTCTTTTTTTTCAAGTTGGGATAAACATTTGAAGAAAGGCATTGTACCAGTTTATCTTGAGCATTTGTTGATCTTTTATTTATTTAATCTTGATCTTTATTTTCATGGTGTCTCTAAGCTCCTATAAGTAATGCTTCCCCTCCTAGAAGTTCCTTTTGGCAACCGATAAACAAAAGTTCTCTCTTTGAACTTGTTAGCAACAAACTTTGCATACAGGTGGGAGCATATATGTCTCGTTAATCGTTAGAGAGTTAACAGATGTTAACGCTAATAATATAGTAAAACAAATCATGATTGAAATAATAAAATGTATCGAATTTTATTACGATATTAAAAACCATTTTTCAGTAAAATAGAATAGCAATATTCTGCACTTGGTATGGGAAAACCATGCTAATTATATTTGAAATGAATCTGATGGTGAATCATTTTAAGTTTTTGACATGAATTACCGGCTTATAAATGAAGGAAGGTAAAACAAGAGCATTTTCAAACATTTAAAAATTGGAATCATTTCGGGATATCCAGTAACTTAATTCTGAGCTAATACGAAGCTGTGAGTTCTAAATTATTAAGAATTATCTAGTTTATAAATATATAGTCTGAAATTCTTCTTTGGGACTTATTCTTTGACATAATAATGGAAAAAGACAAGGAATACTCATGTAATAGAAAATATTTATGATCATTTTTTATATCAAATTTATGCCAGGAAGTAAGAAACAATTCATTGATTCCTTCTTGTTTTAAAATTCTACGTTCGGTATTTTTTAATGTTTTCATTAATGGTTATGATTTATGATACGTTTTAGGCATCTCTATATTTAAAAATGTTTCTAATACAAAGTCAAAAGTCAAAAAATGGCAGATTAGCAAATTCAAAAATGCGTTCAAAAAAATGTTGTAAGGGATATCAGAATTCTGTCATGAGCAGAAAAATGGCAATTAAGAAATTATTTTAGTTCAGCTTACAAAATTTCACAAAAAAAACCCTAGGTTGCAGTATGGTTAATACAAGAAGTTTACATCTACCAAAATATCCCCTCTGTTAATGTATTTTACATGTACTAGTATCCTATTCAGTTGAATCAGGATTAGGAACTACAATTTGAAAATATATTGTAAAATATTACAGATGAAAAAACGATTATTCTATTGATTCCAATATTTTCCAACTAAACAAGAAAGGAAATAGAAATTTATCATAAAAAACATTAATTAGGATATCAAATTTTGATTAGAGAGGGTTAGAAATAGGGGGACATTCATGATTTTATAATATTAGAATCTCTCATCAAAATAAAGTTTTACCTGTAGCAGAAGCCATTTCGAATCTTTTGATCCGTATTTTAAATTCCAACGAAACAATAATCTAGAGGTTTTTATATAATTTAAAATCCACTATTTTTTCTTTGAACGCACGTGATTTTGAACGTCAAAATATAATTCTTGAATTTTATCTATTTCCTTTCAGGAAACTATCAATCAGATAAATAACTTTCTTACGTTAATGTTTGTAGAAAAAAAATCTCACGACATTATTTCGTGACTCTCAGCTTTCTCTCTTCTATTATCATTGAGTATAAAGAGATAAGAAAGTCATCATTTAGTTATGGTCGTGAAAGAATTTCTAACTACCATATTATAATAGTTTATTTTTTTATAATTGAGAATTATACAATTTTTTTCCTGCAAAATCTTCCTTTATTCTATTTCTACTCGTTAATTTCTTTTACTAAATAGATGGGGTTTTTTAATTTTATTTTACTCGGAACATAATGATTATTAATTTTTGGCAAAAATTGCTTTCAAAATGTCATTTATTATGAATAATGAACGCTACAATTACGTTACGACTGATGATGATACTTTACGTTTATTTAACGTGAAACGTTTTATTTGTGTTTACAAATGTAAAGTATCATCGAAATATGGTCATATATCTTCTCTTTTTTTCTGTTATTCCAATGTGACAGTTTATGAACAATTTATAAATTCATAAAGTTATTTTAATAATACATGAATACTTTCTACATTTTACTTGTTTCTAATGAATATAATTAGACCCTGCTAAAAAATTGTTATAAAATATTGTAAAAATCCATTCAACATATTTTTATGCCTTTCAAAGATTACTCATAAAATCTTATTTTTCATTCGGATTCTATAATATTGTTTTTCACTTCAATTGTTTCTAAAAAGATAATGACACTATTTGCAATATTTTAAAACAATAAAATTAAGTTAGTATATTTTCTCTCATATTGAACATTTTTGGAAAATCTGAGAGTTTTACTTTAATATTTGAAAAATATTTCCTGAACGAGTCAATCATATTCCAAGAACCGTGTAAGTTATATAATATCATTGTCGCATTGTTTCAAAATAGAGATAATTAACTTTTTAAATTAAATTTAAACTCTTGCCTTAAAACTTAATAATATAACCCTTAATCTATCCATAATTCAGGTGATGTTATAGTACAAATATTAGAATATATGTGAATTCTAATAAAGCACAAAGATGGATAATAATAACATATAATAAGGCATAGAGCTAAGAGTCATAATCCTTTCACAATGGTGCAAACAGAAATATTAATCAACCATATTGATCCATTATCGCAGAGAACAAAGTCTCCAGATATCTGCTTTTAATCTCAAAATAACAAATGATTTTACGTATATTTAGATAAAGAAATATGATTGGTTCAGTTCTAGAGATCCTGGAAGCCAAACCACAGGTCCACGAATTCCTACAAAATTTCCATATATGAAATACTTCATTCCCAATTTGATGACACATACTAACACGAAATGTTATCTGCTTGAAAAAGGCCTTGATAAAACGGGATCACCGATGACTGAAAAGAATCGTCAATCAAGATAGACGTTCAACACTTCCTCAAATTGTTGCGGATTTTAATGCAGGCCCATCAAAAACTGTCAGTGTACGAACTGCGTGACGTAACCTAAATGATATGGGTTTTCGCAGACGCAAACCATCTAGTGTACCATTGGTGACTCAGCAGCACAATGCTCTGAACCTTACCTACTCTCCAACGTCACCATAGGACTCTTAATGATTGGAAAAACGTTATCTCATCTAAAGAGTCACGTTTCCAAGTGTATCGAGTGGATGGCTGTGTACAATGAGGAGGAAACTCCATGAATTTGTAGATTTTTCAGGCCTACAAGGCGCTATTCAAGCTGGTGGAGGCTCTGTGAGAGCAAGGGGCATTCATGTCCTGTGTGCATTCTGACGGACGGGGATAGTTCCAATGGGATAATGCGCCATCCCACAGGTCTACAGTAGCTAGCAAGTGACTTGAGGAGCATTCTTCTGAATTTATTTCCCTCTCTTGGGCATCTAATTCTCCTGACAGGAACATTATCGACCATATCTGGAAGGTTTTGCAATGTGCTGACCTTAAGAGAACTCCATCAACTCGCATTCCTAACGCTTTTGGGACTGCTTTGTAAGAATGTTGTTGTGATCTGTCTATAGAATATCTTCAAAAATTAATTGAATCCATGAAATGCGCACTACGACACTTCTGCGCACTCGTGGGGGCTCCACACGATATTAGATTGGTGTACTAGTTCTTCTGGTACTTCAGTGTATATAATATTGCTTATAATATATTGTATATAAGTTATGAAAAAAATTTGAAGACAGTTTTTCGGAAATTTGTTGGGTATTTTACTTTATTATTCAATGAAAGTAACCCTAAAAGTGTACTACCATTGAATTGTATTCATTGAATCTCATCGCGAAGTGAATTTTCCAATCTGTGCTGTCCCTTGTTAGTATTGATCACTGATATTTAAAATTATTTAAACAGAAAATCTAGCAGCAATGACATGGATTCATTTTGATCTAAACAAATTATAAATATTGAAATGGGAGAATGCGAATGTTAATATCCCCTCTCCATACACATAAAACTTTTGGGTACCTATACACTTACACACACAAAAAAAAAATCCAGCTTTATTTTACCTTTAAAAAATCTCCTAAAGGCCTTGTACAAAAATATTTGATTTCAAAATATGACGAAAGATTAAAATCTTTATATTTAGCGAGTATGAATCAATTTAGGAAGAAAAGATCATTACTAGACTATTTAGAAAATTTTAATACACAAATATAGAATCGAAAGGAAGTGACTCTCTTTCAATATTTTATGCTTTACAACTTAAATATGAGTCAGTGAATTATCTGGAGTGAAAAAAACTGGTTATTAAATTAAATATAAGAAAAAAGAAAATAAATAATTATAAAAGAGTAAAACCTGCATTTTATCCAGAATGGATTAAGGATTTAGGAGGAAAAAAACAGTTACTAGAAGATTTAGAGAATAGTAACACAAATATGGAACAGAATAATAACGATTCTATTTCAATATTCTATGCTTTACAACTTAAATCACTGTATATGAGTCGGTGAATTTTCTAGTGTGAAAATCACGGGCTATTAAATTAAATATAAGAATAAAGGAAAATAAATTTGATAGGATAGAGGTAGAATTTACGGATGCCTATTCAAGGTTAAAATTTCACTTTTTCGAAAGGAAATGGTTTAAAAATAAGTAGCATTTGTTCAAAAGTTAAACAATTTATGAAAAATCAAGGACTTCTGTAAAGTTTTCGTAAGAGTTCTAGTGATTTAAAAAAGTTTCATTTCATAAAAACTAAAGCTTAAAATGGATTACGTCGATATTGAGATTACTCCTAATCAATTAATTACTTGCACTACTACTATTACAAATAAACTTGGGAATTCCTTCAATATTAATTTAATTTTAATTTATGCTTAAATTTCAATGATATAGTAATTAAAAATTTAAATCATGTCGAATAATAACAATTAGCTTTCTTAATTTTTGAGTTTCTAGTTCGACACATTACCGTTTCTAACTTATTTCGTACGATTTGTGGGTAAGGGTTTTAAATCAAATTATTTACAGAAACAATGCGCGCCTAGAAATATTTTGCTAATAAATAAGTTATATAAAAAGCAATTTTTTAAAATCAATTCCTACTTAGGTTAACAAAGAAAAGTTTTATTTTAGTTATTTTTTATTTAATTAGTTATTTTATAAATTTTTAGTTATTTTTTTTATTAAATTAGTTATTTTTTTATTTTTTTTTATTTTTACTATCCAATTGTTGTTCTCTTGTTCCGCTTTACAATGGGAGGAGGGGAGCAGTAGCTTCTGAGGGTTTGGATCCATGAGCAGTCTTGGACAGAAGTCTGACTTCTAGCTAACACACATCACAAACCTTTTTCAAGAGGAGAGCATCATTCATGCCTTTCATTCATTCCTCCACAGATCTTAATTTAGTTCTCGAACAGAGAACGATCATCTCTGACCTAGTACCCCTTAGAGTATTACATTCGACATAGAGGATTTTGTGACCACTACACATTTAACGGCCACCACACACCGAGAGTCTCCGGCTTGCGGATTCGAGCTCACAACCCTAAGGATGCGAACCCAACGCCCTACCAACCAGTCTATCTCACCCTAATAATTACGCTTAGTATAAATAATTGATCAAAAAAATATGCTGGCATTGAATTTTCAACGCCAATTAAGGATTCACCGCCAATTGAGGCAATTGAATTCTAACTGAAACTGTATTCGTTTCTTATTTGGCGATGGGGAAATGAAGATTTTTGGCAAAAAAAGTTAGTTTTTAATTAATTAATAAAAAATTAATGAATTAATACTTCAAAAACTATATTAATATCAAATGTCATACACTACAAATTTAAGTAAAAATTCTTATTTCAAATTAATATCCAAACACTACAATCTTATTATTTTTTCTTTTTATCATAATGTTAAAAGTAGTTGATATGGATCTTGTACTAAAAACAATCCTGCTGTACTAAAAACATACAAAAGCGAAAGTGAAAGTTCTAAATTGAAATTACAATAAAAAACAATGCAATTTTTTATCATAAGGTTACAGAGATAAAAACCGGCGATTAAAAAATTTGATTAAATAATGATATCGCTTTGAAATTCCTTATAAAAAGAACTGTTAGAAATAATGCCTAAAGAATTTGAAAAATTATTGAAATTAACAGTAAAATTGCAGAAAAATAATACTGGTATCTCTGAAACTAAATTTTGAATTTGAATATTGATGTAAAAACTGTTTTTATGGGTTAATATGCTTTGGAAGTATTACGGGAATAAGTCAAAATTTAGATGAATTTTTAATTTATTTAAAATCTAATAATAAATTTGAAAAAACACTTTCATAGTAAGTTAGCTCGACCCAAAAAATAACAAATTGACAAGTTTGGGCACTTAACCCTTAATAACCTAGAGTTTCAATTTTGAAACCAATCTTTTAAACCGAATGTTCACATTACTATTAGTTTTTTTTATAGGTTGGCTGTACGTATTTTACTGTTGTATAATATTCTTTCCAACGAAATTTAAATAAAATCAAATGTCATTATTGTTTTATTTTATCTATGACATATTACTCGCGCGGCAAAGTGAACAAGTAAACACATTTTACTAAAAGTTTTGTTGAATACAAATTTGATATATTTTCTTTTTCTGAAGAATATAAATACTTTTGGTTCTGTAAAAAACACTCCTGGTTCTATAAAAAGTGTAAAGTGTCGTTATGCGATAGTAAAAACAATCAATGTTTCGCATTATTTCATGCATAGGTATATCTGATTTCTTTATGGCGTTAATGCCTGAATTTTCAAAATTGATACCTGTTTTTTTTTTCTAAATAAATATGTAAAATAAATATTGTGATTTTTTAAGCTATTTTTCCCTTCATCTAGACCCTCAAGCAAACACAGTAATATTAAAAATAAATCACTTTCGTAAATCAGGGTACTAAGGTTTAAGGTCCAACAATCAGCCTTATGAAGTGCTATATTCTTCTTATATTTGTGCGATTGTTACACGGATCAATTTTTAATAAATTAGAATTTTTGTTTAGTTAAAAATTGTCTTTAAAATGTCTCGGTTTTAAAATATTACATGGATTAGAAAATTAACTTTTCTGAATTGGGTATAATCCCCCCCAAATATTCTATCATTCGCTATTACCATCACGAATGCTACCTCGACTGATTTTTAAACTGATTGAACGAAGTTGGGAAGTTAATTAAGATAATTTTCTTTCATAAAAACTACTTAGATTTATATATTACACTTATTACTGATAATGGCCAATATCCGATTGTCCTTAATGTCCTCATTTTAAATTTACCCACAGTATAGAAATTTAAAATATTAAGAAAAGAAGCGAAATAATATTCTTTTAAAGAATGGTGGATTTTCTTATCATTTTTTTTTCTGTTTTCTTTTTAATTTTTGATTATAATTCTATGTTGTTTTAATAAATTATTTTTTTTTTAGTAACTCGGAATATTATCGATAAAAGCTGCAGAAAGAAGGGAATGCCGCTAAAAGAGAACAAAAATCTTTTTAAGATATGGTTGGTTTAAACCGGTTCACGTTGTTTCTCTGCACGTGTTCAAGGTCAAGGACTAAAAGCCTGCCGTTGAGAAAGTATTTAAATTATACGCTACACGCCGCTTTGAACGTGTTTCACTAATATACGTTTCTTCGAAATAATAATCAATAGGTAACGTTTAAAAAATAAAATGTTTTCCTGTGCAAATACTTTTTTGGAAATTTGCAGTCTCCCCCTTTTATTATGTGATGTTATTTACCTGGGCTCGATTTGAGATGCGGATAGTTGGAAAAAAATAACATTAACTCTAACAAATATAGAAGTAAATATCAAGAAAGAATATCCTTTAAATACTATTAAAGAGCTGAAAATAACATCTGTATTTTATATTTAAAAATTATTACGTAGAAGATTCTTTTCTGGGAAAAATGGCGGGGAAATGTAAACTTGAGAAATTTATGTTATTGGAAAAGTAAATGCATAAAAAAATATCAAACGGTGATTAAGTACTGATTTTCTCATCTTTTAGAATAATGTAAAGATGATTTTCATCTTTCTATATGTTGATATTTAACGGTGAAAAGTTAACAAATAATCATTTAAATTTAATGACATTAACATATATTTCGAAAACAAAATTACCTAGCTATTTTAAATTAAGCTTAGCTAGTAAATAATAAATAATACAATTTAATTAATAAATTTATCTTTTGCTATTTTTCTAAAGGAAGTAACAATTTTGATTAAATAATTTTATTACAAAAAGAATTTATTATTCAATGTTTTAAAAAAAATCTGATTTAAGTTATATCAAGAAATTGATTTTATTTCTTTGAAAATCATTGCTGATATAAGTGGATAAAAGGGCAATCTCCAATAAGGTGATATTTTTAAAAATTAACAAAAATTCTCTCAATATAGATTAAAAATCTTTTTAATAAAGAAAATTAAGGTCAAATTTTATGTCTGGTCTTTGCTCAGTGATGAAAAATAATAATAATTTCGAGGTGTAAACCATTGACACTTCTCTACATGATAAAATGTCTTATTTTGACAACACACGAATGAAATGTAAAATATAAAGTTAAATACAATACTAAAATACCAAAAAATATATGAAAATTAAGGTCAAATTTTATATCTGATCTTTGCTTAGTGATGAAAAAAAGAAAATTATTTTGACTTGTAAACCATCGACACATTTCTACGTGATAGTCTTATTTTGACAACACGCGATTGAAATGTAAAATACAATACGAAAATTCCAAAAAATATAAGATAAGTTATAATAATTTTCAAGAATTTAATTCCGCTGTAATATTCTATAGCATTCATTGTATTCAAGCATGCATGGCTTCGTATACTTGAAAAATACAACGTCAGAATAAAATTTCTTATCTAAAACAAGATGTTCCTTTTATTTCAGACATAAAATCGCAAAGTCTGCTAACTTTGAATTAAAACAAAACTTCTTTTCTACATGTCATGTCACGAATTGGGTATGATTAAGGTATAAGAAATATATTGCAATAAAGTTGAGAAATTTCTGTTATTAAAATAAATATTACTAATTCCAAAACAGTGATAGCAAACTTGTAATTTATATCAAAACCATTTATTTTTTAAAATGTTTTCTCAATCTTAATAAATCTGATGAATTTTTATCCCAATATTTCTGAAAACAAATTTCATGTATTTTAACTCCAATATTTGTTAAGTGGAAAATCAGAAAAAATTTTAAAGTGAAAATTTTTCATATTAATAAGCCGAAATTCTGAATGTTTCAGATAACTAGTTTTGAAAATGAACCTAAGCAAAATATTTGTTATAAAATCAATCATTTTCAAATGGGAATATTCTTTACAAGCAAACACTAGCTTCATCTCTTCAGAAATGTATACTTTTGTAGAAGCAGGCTTCATCTGAATAAAAACTTTTGTAGAAGCAGTCTTCATCTAAATAAAAACTTTTGTAGAAGCAGGCTTCATCTGCATAAAACTTGTGAACATTTTCTCAAAAAATTTATAAAACACGGTAGATTAAAAAAAATTATAATTCTAAATATGATTATACAAAAAAATAATTAACATATATATGCAAATAAATCCTACAACGATTATTTCTTGGAAACAGAAAAACAGCCAATTTATTATGTATATTAATTCTGTTAAGATGGAAAATAATTTTTTGGTTATTGTAATTCTTTTCAGAAATTTTGCTATTATTATTTGAAACCACGATTTTATTTGGAAAAAAATGTTGTGCACGTCTATAACTACCGTTTCAAAAAGATGGAAAATTATAGTTATGAATATCATTTGAAGAATTTCTTTCAAAGGAAATGTTTACAAAAACAGAACTATTCACAGAATGTTTTGAATAACTAGTGCGGTAAGTTCGTTAACTCGTATTTAATCACAGTTAACTCAAATTTTCTGACATCCGTAACAAATCAGTAACGAATTTGTTTGCGTCTTTTGAAAGATTTTATCTTTGAGATGTAACAACTATGCTGTCAGTTTTTCTTGATAAAGAATATGTTAGTTTCATATTGAGCTGATTATGATAATACGATAGTTGTTCTGCTATGCTCATATTAATCGTTCTAGTTCTGTCAATAACCAATATGGCCGAAGAAGGATAGAAGTTAGGTTTAGTTGATATTTTGTACAATTTGCAATATTTAATAAATATAAATGAATTAAAACATTCAAGACGAAAGCAACCAAATCTATAAAAACACTTTATATATGGGAGATTTATTATTAAGGTTTAATCTATTCATATTTTTGGGAGGAGAATCAAACTTAGATTTCTCCATTCCTGAAATAATGAAAACATAAAGATCTAAATAAAACTTGTTTGTTGCAAAACTTTGAATTAAAAAAAAGTTTTAACAGATGGAAGGGATTTTAGAGATTCTTAATATGTTTGAACAATTTTCCAGCGATTTTATAAGGCAAGTCATGAATATTTATTTGACAAAAAGTTAAAAGCATGGACAATGCTCTTTAAAGATATTCCTTTCATTTCCAGGTATTTAAAAATAAATAGGTCCAAAAAATGTTATGCGATGTTTTAAAAAAGTTTATCTTCGTTTAAAGATAGAATCTATATAGATGAAAAACAATATTAAAACGAAAATATTAATGTTGAAATATGAAATTAAATAACATTTTCAAGAATTTTATAACTTTTTTCAATACAAATTTTTTCAACTTCACAAAAATTAATATACTACTTTTTTTTATAATAGACATTTATGCTGATATAATATATTGTCACATTTTTATTTTTTTTTTGATAATAGTTTGTCATATTTTTCAGTTCTTACTATTCTTACTATAAAATATTTTTTATTCACCCACTCAAGTTCAATTACATTTCTTAAACTTATCGTGGATGACACTTGATGTTAATACAGTTTTTTCAAATATTAATTCATTAATTAAACTTAATTGATTTTTAATAGCTTAAAGTGTTAGCAGTTTATAATGAAAATTGAAAATAACAGGCAGTACCTCAATCGGTAAAATGCATGTATTTTTCACGTGAAGGTGAATAATACGAGCTCAATTCTTGCGAAAATCAATTATGTTTTTGATAAATTATTTACATTAATTGAAGTTATTTAATGAAAAGTAGCTAAAATAAAAAATTTTTTTGTTGACCTCAGTATTAATTTTTTTATATTACTTGTTATGTGTAAATCGAACCTGATATTTTTTCATATTTTCCAAGTTTTGTGGCCATTTTAATAATAATAGAGGAAAATATTAATAATAAATATTAGCAAAAAAATAATAAAATAAAAATAGGCATTTTTACCCCTTATTGATCGCTTTTTTTTAAATTTTAAGACTGGGAAAGGTTTCTTACTAGTTCTTCAATAAATAGTCTTCGTAATTATTTCTATATAACAAAGAAAAACAGAGAAAACTCTTTATAAATATTTTTCTATGCAGAATATTTAACAACGTGCGCTGATACAAAAACCCATCCACACACCGAACGTTTCACAAATTGAGGTTTTTGACACCATTCAGCGAAGGTGAAACAGGTTCTTTAAATTAGATTTGCGACACTTTTAGTCATGCGTAAGTCGTGAGTGGTGTTTTAAAGAACTTACAACATGAAAATTTTCTTTCTGCTTCCGAAGTTTGCAGGAAGTAATTTGGTTTTATTACGTGAATTTCATTGATAAATGCAATATCTTACCGACATTCATTTGAGGATAGTAATGTGTGGAGAAAGAAGTTTCCTTAAAGCAGAATATAACAGTATCACACCCGAAAAGAATACTAGAGAAACTAAGCTTCAAATGTAGTTGCTCATTTCTTGGTCCAGAATATGCATAGTTTTTGAAAATATGTTATACGTACAGAATTTAAAGTAATGACTAATTCTCGTATTTATAATTAAATTAATTACAATCTTACATACATATTGTATTAATAACATTTTAGTTTAAAGATTTTTATTTCAACTATGTAAAATGCTTCTTGATGAAGAAAATTTAAAATCCAATCTAGAAAAAACTGCAGCTTTTTCAATGGAGAATATAGAAACATTTAATTAACATAGCTTTTTAACTAACTACAAATTTGTAGAAAGTTCTATGTTCTTCTATCGTACTTATTTACAGAATGTTAAGAAATTATTAGATTTGTTAATTTGAGGTAAAAAGGAATTTTCGCATGACGAGAGCTACTAAATAAATACAAATTATCTTAAGTACATAAAACAATTTTTACCTAACGAGAACTACTAAATAAATACAAATAATCTAAAGCTCATAATACAATTTCTACGTCACGGTAACTACTAAGTAAATACAAATTATCTAAAGTTCATAAAAAATATTTACATGACGAGGGCTACTAAGTAAATACAAATTATTTAAAGTTCTTAAAACAATTTTTATATGAAAAGAACCACTATGTAAATACAAATTATCTAAAGTTCAAAATACAATTTCGGTTCTACTATACGGAAACTACTGAGAAAATACAAATTATTTTAAGTACATAAAAAATCTTTACATGACAAGAACTACTAAGTAAATAAAAATGATTTAAAGTTCATAAAACAATTTTTAAAGGACAATAATTACTAAGTAAAAACCAATTATTTTAAGTTCATAAAAAATCTTTACATGACAAGAACTACTAAGTAAATACAAATGATCTAAAGTTTATAAAACAATTTTTAAAGGACAAGAACTACTGAGTAAATACAAAGGATCTAAAGTTTATAATACAATTTCTACATGATGGAAACTACTAAGTAAATATAAGTTATCTAAAGTTCATAGAAAATCTTTACATGACGAGTACTAGTAAATAAGATTTATCTAAAGTTCATAAAACAATTTTGATACATTTTTAAATGTAAATGATTCGATATCTTACATCTAATTATGCGTTATAATTTAACTGCTCATGAACTTGTGTAATCTATTTCTAATTCGCAACATCCAAATGCAATTACTCAAAAATATTTCTTGAATTGATCTATTCATATCTATATTTTGCATTTATGTCAAGACTTGAATGTTATCAAATTTTCATAATAGTGTTCCTAATGTATCTGTCACCGTTTATGAATGAGCTTCGATATATTTCAAAAAAGAATTTTTCTATTTTATTTAAATTAACAAGTCAATGAAAAAACCGTATTCCTCTCGAGTGGGAATACCTCATTAATTTTTGGTAATCTTTTTCTTTCTACAATTTTCCTGTTAGTTACTAGTAAACTTGTATAATTTAGGATACTTCCGTCGTGTGAAGAATATTATATTTGAGCGGATTTGTAAATCACTCTTCCGTAAAACATAGGAAAAAAAAATCCAAAGATTGTAGGGATAAAAAAATAGTTGATTACGAGTGAACAATCAGGTTTCGAGTCCCTTCACGGATTTGTTACACATGGTTTACAAGCTCATTTCCTTTTCATAAAAAAATATTTTTTTAATGCGTATGTAGATAGTTGTAACAACTATAAAAAACCTACGCGAGTAGATGAGTCACTATAATATAACTAAATCAAGATTTTATCAGTTAATACTTTCATTGAAAAGTACGAACTCATAATTCTTATTCATCTATTTCGTGTTATGACATTTCACATGGATAAGCTCGCTGAGGTAGTCTGCGATATAAGCCTAATCGGTATCTCGTGTTTTGTAGTTAAGCGATTTAAGCCGATTGAGCGTCTCTTGTTTTTCTGTAGCGCCAGCTAGGGCCAAGAGTACGGCTTAGTTACTTCATGCGTCACATTCTCTTACACAACCACTTTTTACAGGGGGCACATTCACACACCTTATAGATAGAGCAGAGAAGAACAACTATGTCCGAAGCGGGAATCGAACCCGGGATGCCCAGATAACGGGAAAGACAAGGTACCCCTGTACCAGGAAGCCCACATTTCGTGTTTTTTCTCATTTATAGAAGATCATTGTTAAGGTTTATTGTTTTATAAGATTAAGAAATGACGAGTTCAAACTTCAAATAAGGAAATAGAAATTCACCAGTTATAATTTTTTTAGACTTTAGGTTATAATTTTTTATTGGAAGTTTTTCACATTCTTTTGAGGATGAAGAAACCTAAAAAAGAGTTTTACAAGAACTGAAAAAAGCTGTTTAGATATTTTTTTTTAAAAAAAATATCTGTTTTAACATGATGTTTAAAGTTTTTAAAAGAGTTTATAGTTACAAAAATATGTAAAAAAACTACTTGATGCTAACTACTAAATCAGGAGGGGAAAAGAGTTAAAGCTAACTTCCATGAGGAAGTTTAAATAAATGGAGATAATTAATTAACAGATGCATTTGGGACAAAGATTTTTTTAAAGATTGACGCTGGCGGGTTTGTAGTAAACAGTCAATATTGTACACTAGATTAACACTTGTCACTTTATATTACACAGTGTAGTTAAAAAAAGAGAAAAAAAGCTAAACAGTAATTAATATCTTGCAGACTTCATATAGAGGAATAACTGGTTTAAAGTGTGTATCCTAGTTAAAACGCAATAACACTGTTAGCTTCAAGATTAAAAATTCGTGCCAGTTTGTCTCCATTTCAATAACATACTTTAAGGAAAGTTTACTGGAACGAAAGTTTTTGAAAACTGTCTATGCCCCAAAGATGAAATAACGAAAAGATAATTAGAAATGCTAATTCAAATTTCTAATTCAATCAGAGTGTGATATCTGTCAGCCAGCCATTAGCGTTTTGCTGACAAAAGTGTCAAGGAAACAAATTTAACAATTTGCTTTTTTTACATCTGTATTAGTTTGTTTTTTTCTTTATTTCTATTACAGTTTTAAAAATAATTTATAATTAGAATAAGGAGCAGAAATATTGATCGACTAATCATCTTTCTCTCTTTGTTTTTGCAGCATGATAAGCAATCAAAATTAAGTTTGCAAATTTCTCAAGTACATGTCAGACTTATTTTATAACGAACATACTAGTTTCTCATTTTGAAATTTCGAAAAAACCTTATAAATTACTTTAGATTATATGATTTGAACCAAAAGGTAATAAGGAAAAAAATTACCATCTGGGAAGAAATGTCCTACATTTAGTTCCAATCAGTTATGTTTTTAGTGTGATTGGGAAGGTTTTTCTAAACCACCACAGTTAGTTGGGTAGTTATTCTAGCTCATAAATGAACTGTTTACTCAACGTACATGAAGTAGGCTTATCCATCCTTCTAAGAAACATGTGGCAATATTTTTGAGGATGCAATACTCATTCTAAAGAACTTGTTTTACTCAGTTTCATTTTTATGCCTTGAATTGTCCTCTAAGACGGATGTTTTAGGATGCGGGGTTTATTTAAAGCGGCTCATTAACATGCTCAACCAACAGAATAGACCTTGTTCAGAAAGAAAGAGGCAATATACTGCAGTTTAAAACAAGCTCTAAAACATCCTTCGCTAGTCTCTTCATGCTGAGCTCTTTTCGGCAAGGTTAAGAGGTCAAACTTGGTCGTTCAAAAGAGAATTTGAAATTCAAAGTGCAGCGAATATCAAGTTGAATTTTTTGAATTTTTTCCCCCTACATGTAGATAAAAGTCTCAGTTTAAAAAATTCTATGGACTTGGTTTCTAAAAGCTAATTTGGAAAAAAGAAATCATGTCTAAGACTTATAAACTGCAACGGAGACTTTTTTTTGTCGACCATTGTTCAAAACAATTGTTGCAAAACAGTTTTTAAAAATAATTGCTGCAATTTCAGCTACCAATTTTTGTACAGCCATTTCAGTAAAAAAAATTGTCTTAAAGCATCTATATATAATTTTCCTACTATGTTAAAAATGAAATAGAAAGTTTTTTTTTTAAAAAAATTAAATTGTATAAGGGAAGATAAAAATAAAATTTAATTTTCTGTTTAAAGTATTTTAAAATAAAAAAACTGCCACGACATTTAATGCCAGGATACTCATTTTATATTGTATACAAATAACAAAGTGCTTGTTTCATGAATAAAACTTTAAAAAGCACTTCCAAAATCAAAAAATGAAGTGATTTTTTTTGCTTGATTTAAACATTTTAAATAAGGGAAAAGAGAAATGATGCATACAATTTCTTAAAATTTTTCTGTACTCCTATATTTGAGCATTTATAATTTTCTGGAAATCACTTATATCACTAAAAATAATCTATTTCATTTTCAATAATTAAAAGTAAGTAAAAATATCAAATTAATAAAAAGACGAAACTAGAAGGTGGAAACAGATGCAAGAACTTCGAAGTTTCATAAAGAATTTTTTTAAAAAAATTTCAGGTAGGTTTAAAATATTAAAAATCCATGCTATCAGATTTTTTTAAAAATCTTTAGAACGGCATTTTGAAAAATAAAAAAAGCCATGAAATTAAGGTGTTTATAAACATTAATCAGAAAAAAAAATGAAGTTTATTTCTACTAAAAGAATCAAATATTAAGTATGCGACGTTCAAAATATTTTTAGTATATTTCTAAAAGGGATAATTTTAAACACAAATGTGTATCACTCTTTTAAATTCAACAAAAAATTGAATGTAAATGGGATAACTAATTACTTTTCATTTTAATTTGGGGGGGTGAGAGTGAATCACATTTAAATTAACAATAATGGTTAGAAAATAATGTAAATATCATTGAAATTTCAATGCAATAATTTCCTCAAAATATAATAACCCCTTTTTACATGATGTAAATAATATGAAAAATTCTCTTCAGTGGAATTTTAAAACAGCGAAGAAATGAATTTTTCAAAAATTTTATTAAACTATCGAAACATATCTATACCAAATGATGGTAACTTTACATAGATTAAAAAAAATTACAGGAATGAAAAAAATGTCAATGAAATCCTGACCTTTTTAATCTCCGATTAAGATTAAATTTAATTCCACAACGAAAAGTTTTAACCTATTCCCACCAAAACTATTATTGACATGCTTTCCGAATTCTCAATGCTTGAAAAAAGTTAATATCCTTTCCTCACTCGAGCGAAGAAAATGATTTCTTTGTAAAATTCTTTTTCCTTTGTAAAATACTTTTCTTCGTCTTTTTATTATCTTCAAAACATTTCCATTTTTTATTTAACCTTATCTATTTTATGAATTTTTTTAATGTTTATATTTTAGATTTTTTCGTTACTTTTACCATCTTTCCACTTTCCACATCTGTTTACTATAACAATTCAGATAAAGGCAATATCTTTTCATTTAATTCTTCAATATTACGTGCAGAATTCCTGTAATAATTACTTTCTCAGCCCACATCAGTTATATCCACAGATGAGTACTTAATGTGTCGATCGCCACGCTTCACATTATATTTACATTTTTACATTTTATTATCGATTTACTGTGTGTGTGTGTGTAATGATGTTTTAAAATTTAATTTAATCCTAATTAATTATTATTTTTATTTTTAGCTTAATTCAGCCCATATTAAAGCCATTCTCTCATTTCCTGATCCCGTTTTTCTATTCAGTTAAATTAACTAAAGCTTGTACGTCATAATAACAATGCATTTCCCCCTCGCCGAGTGAAGGAATAGAGAATCGCTGATATAAATAGATTCTTTTAAAGGATCCCCGAGTTTTCCTTGTCAAGATCAACACGTATGAGAATTCATGTCAGATTCCTTAGAATCTCATGGTATATAAAACCAGGGATAAATTATTTCGTTCTTTTTTACCTCCTGCTTTTGTGCTACACTGTGAGCGTACACGCTGTTTGTAGATAATGCTTGCCTCTTGAAATGCAATAAAGCGAAATTTAAAAATTCGAAAGTCGAAACTGCCTTCTGCTTCAAACACAAACTCATGCAATTCTTGCGTTATATATATATATATATATATATATATATATATATATATATAATTCAAATCAAGTTGTCATTTAGTAATATATGTCATATTATCTGGTGATTATTAAAAGCTGGTTACCCTGGAGTGATCATTTAGTAAAGTAGAGCCAGAAAGTTATGAAAAGAATTTTTAGACGCTTTAAAAAGGCTTTATTTATTTGATGTGAATTTTTTATGTGCTAACAATTTTTATAATTATCATACTATTTACATAGCTGATATTTGTAGTAAATTTAAAAATATGTTACATACACTTGACATCTGAGTGATTATCAACAATAAGTTTGAATAATCATCCTTATGGTCATTTTTTATCCATATAAAATGCATAAAGTATAAATTTTTGCGTCTTATTTTTAAAATATTCAAAAAGGAATAAAGATCTTTCTTTAAAATGTGATATTTACTTTATTATTTTCTTTCTCTGATTGGATCAGTCGTTAAATATGATGCAAGCTGAATAATTTTAGGAATGAGTATCGGAATTTTTCTAATTAATATTTTACTGAGAAAATATTAAGAATCTTATATCTTTTCCCATTTTATGAAGAAAATTGTAAAAAATTAAATACAATAAGCCATGCAATATTCATTTTTTTTTATTTCAAGTAACTTTTCACTGAGTAACGTTGCACATAAGGTGCATCAGGCGTTGATTTTTATACCAACATGTTGAACTACTGTACATTCAAGAGCTACTGTACCAGAATGTTACTACTGTACTGGTATAAACATACTGGAATGTTTATCCTGTAATGTTATGCTATTATCAATCCACCAATTTGATGAAACAGTTACCCAGAGAACCAAAGTTTGATTCTCAGATAAGCCTTCGATTATGTGTATGAAACTGAAGTGTGACATTCGCCATCATGCATCTTGCCATAAAGAGAAACGATACTCTCTTCGGTAGGTGAATGTATGCCTAATAAAAGTTTTCTTAATTTTCAAAATTCGTCTTTTTTCAGTTGACTTGAAGGACACGATACCACCTAAATACTCAACTGTTGCCATAATATATCAGTAAAATCCAAGATTTAAGTCACACATTTCTGGTTTCAAACAAATATACAGCCTGGTCAAGTGAATAAATTTCTACATAAACTCATTTTGATTCTTCTTCCCTTTTCTTTCAATGAATGAAATAACTGACCGTGCAGAACGTATTTCCGCGAAGTAGATGCCAACAACCGAAATTGTATTGTTTCTTATGCTGCCAATTATCTTCGAAAACTAGAAGTCATTTGGTAGCCTTTTAACGTTCGAAAATAATTTGTGGTCTGTAAAGGCATTTGGTAGAAAACTGGGCATATTAAAAGTTTACGGTACAAACAGCAATGTTTTGAAAATAAAACTTCCCATTATGGTCTACGAATGCAGTCAAATGCTGTTAATCAGCAAATCTCTTGGGGCAAATTGTGAGTAGATCGTACCTACTAGAGCGTATCGACGTTACACTAATTTGGGCACTCATGTAGAGCAAAAATACGCAACTGAAATGGCCGAATAACTCAAAGTTCAGGAAAAATCTGCGATGTCATTAAATTTATGACTGCAGTTAAAGGAATATGTTGAACTCTTTCAGTAATAAATTTTAGATACCGTTTTATGAATAGAAATATGAGTTTTAAAGTACTTTCAAAGCGCAATTAATGTCCAACTGATTGTCATATTGTGTCCCAAAAATATTTGTTATATATATTTATATCATTCTTCTTCTTATAAACACTACTGAAGTTTTTCAGGAAACAAGAAAATATTCACCATGGTTTTTATATAATGATATACGGTTCATTTTCATTTTTGATATAATATGCATTTCTTAACATATTTCAAATCACAAATTGAAAGAAATGTTCTCTTTTGTAATAATTCTAAAAATATACAGTAGATGTAGACTTAGTAATACTTATAAAGTAGCACATAGAAGAGGACACGCTTTCGGTATGATGATTGGTTCTCGCCATCTATTCTTGGTGGGGTCAGCTATAATGGGTTAGCACCCTCTACCGACAATGGGATGTTCCTCCTATAGAAATAGTTAAACCGCCGCTGGTAATGGATCTTTACCGTTATACTGTCTTACTTACCCGCCTATACTGTCGCAGCATCCGGGAATTTAAATTCATCTATGTTTCCTCGGGCAAGTCAGAGTAACTGTTTATGGTGGCCCATACATGTACTACACCTCTATACAAATGCATACAAAAAGAATAAAACTAAAGAATCGAGGGATATTTGGCCAATCACACAAGTAAGAATATCTGAAGTCGTTCTTATTTAGGAAAAGTCCAAAGAATTAACCCAAATTTTCTTACAATGAGACAAATGAGATATGTTTCTCCAAGAAAACGAACTTCAATTCATCATTAGAGAATGAATGGATAGCTAATTAATTGTAGTTCTTTGGCATAAATCATACACATATATCAATATTACATGCCAATCTGCCAATAAAATAGCTGCCCAAAGTAATAGATGTATCCTAATAATTGATTGATTTATTATTATAGAATAATTTATAAATATTCTTTTCATTAAAGTTGAGAGTTACTTTCTATCAAATAAACAAAATTTCCATTCTCTGATTAAACTAAAATGTTTTGCTATAGTGAGTATCTTAAGATCTGATTCATTCTTTATGCTTCAGATATCTGTAAATTATTCGTCAACGAAAGAAAAATTGCATTAAGGATCAGACCAATGACAGCATAAACGTGAAAACATACCCAGTCAGATGAAACCAGGCGCATGTTTAGGTGTTGTTTATGTTATCAGAGACACTGAAATCATAAACAATGCCTTGACAGGCTCATGGTGCCAAGAAGTAAAGACCATTTAGTTTTCCTAAGAATAGCAGCACTCTTATGATTTAGGAGGACTTAAATCTACCTTCTTGACGCCGTTATGAAAATCGTTTAGTGGTAATCTCAATGCCAAATGAAAATTATTTGATTGCGAACTCAGTACCAAATGAAAATTGTTTGATAGTGAACTCAGTATCAAATGGAAATTATTTGATGGTGAACTCAGTATCAAACGGAAATTATTTTTGGTAATGAGCTCCTCTTCAATTGAAATTTTTTTGATAATGAGCTCATTAAGTTAAAGCAAAATAGTTTGATACTACGTATCAATATTACCACTACAATCGAAATGGTTTTAATATTTTTTCAATTACCTCCGGAAACGAGTCATTTTTTTTCCTTGTACGGAAGCACTCTTAGAGTTTCTGAACAAAATGTCTTAGAATGGAAATCTCCTCGTATTTTGAACTTACGAAGAAAAGATTCAAATTTTTTATTTATGACGAGAAAAGCTGACAGTAAGGGAAAATTATTCAACAAATAATCACTACCAGTTAAAATATGCATAAATATTTTAATAATGTATAATATGTTTATTACGTAAAAGTAAGTGATCTAATTAGAATAATTTCCAGCAATCATTACTTTTTGATATAAAATTCTATATTTAAAAATTAGGTTATTAATTTCACAGATTTCTTTTAATAACCACATATATATTGAAAAAAAACTATAGAGCATACACCAATAATATATTGTCGGTTATAGTTCGCTTTTTATTTTAGGTTTGAGTTACTGATTTAAAAAAAATGATGTTGTAATGGTATATTTTTGTAAAAACGCGAGAAAATTTAGATCTAATAAAAAAATTATCACTTTTATGTTGTTGATGCCATAACAACGTTCGAAAATTCCGAACTATTGCTAACTATCATATAAAGTTAGCAGACTTTAATTTAAATCAGTAAAGTTAATATTTTTAATTAGTAGTTGTTCATATTCATAATATTTACTTCAATAATTTTTTTCTAAGATTATTTTTGCTTTGAAGTTATACGGGGGAAATCAGCTTATTAGTAGAATTAGAGAATCATTCTTCAATAGATTTCTTTTTTTATTTATAATATATTTATTTTAATACTAAATAGTATTATAATATAAGAGTAAGATATTTATTTTAATTTATTAATAACATTCTAATAAATTTACAACCTACCAAAATCTACAACCTAAGTTACCATTATAAATGAGGAAAAATATATCTTGAAAAATTAAAATTGAAATTTAATTTTTTTACTGGAATATACCGAAATTGTTATCAGTTTCTTTATTCATGCATTAAAAAATATCTAGAAAGAAATATAAACTCGTGTCGTCTTAAAAGATAAAGCATGATATTTTGATAATATCTTATACAAACAAGCGATTTTGTATAATGCCTGTCGTTTAAATTCGATGACCTTCATTTAATAACTCAAAATTGGTAAATAGATGTAATTATCGGGAATAATATCTATTTACAATGTTGATAATTACAACAATATAAACAATTTACATTGTTTCGTAAATTTTTTCCTTCGAAATATTTTCCAATTCTCTTAAATGACCTTAGCTTAGAAGGAAAGTGCATTAAATATATATACAAACACAATACAACTTTATACCAGTGGATATTTGAGAATTAAGTTTAATGCGGTTTAGATAAAATGAATAGACTTGGAATATTTTGTTCTGGTAATAATGTTACGATATTTTAATCATTGATGTTTATGTATGCTGCATTGTCAAACTGAATTTAAAGAATATGTTATCTTCAACTGTAATATCTTTTTAATAAAAGAGGTGAAAAAAATTAATATTCGAAAAAATTAATATATATTAAAGAGATAATTAACAGATGTAGATATATATTGAAACCTCTTAGTAATGTAAACAAAATAAGTGATAGTTAATCTCAAAATCCTAAAAGTTTTTGAATAATTCAACTAGTAAATAAAAATATACAGTTATGAGATAACAGCAATGAAATAAAATATGTGCATTGTAAATTCATTAATAAGCGGCAAAAAGTTAAACAATAATAAACATATAAATTATTGCTTAAACTATAAGTAAGTTTTTGTAAATATATATATAAATTTTTATACCGTGTGAGTTAATAAGATTGAAATTAAATGGGCATATTTCAAATTCCTTGATCAACGGTAAAAAGCAAAATTATTAATAAATTATTGCTTAAATTATAAATAAATTCTTGATTGCAACATCTCTCTATGAGCAACATCATTGATGAAAACCATTAGTCATAATTAATCATTTATAAGCAGCAAAGAAAAAGAAACTTTTTAAAAAAACGGAGTAACTTACCCATTATCTTAAAACGACTGCAACCTACGAATTACCGAAGTGGACTTGAAACGAAACTTTTCTGCATCTCACACGATTACCCAAAACCTCGTCATCGATGGAGTTGAACCTGAGTCTAACCACAGTTCGGCAACCTCAAGGAAAAAATTCCCGATCTTATTTTTTTTTTTTTTTTTTCTTTCTCTCTCTCTCTCTCTTGCCTTCCCTGAGGGCAGTCACGGGGGCTGTGTACATGAAATCGGTCCTTCCTTCCTGCTGCCCCAGTTGGATTTTCGTTCAGGTGCAACTAGATCTGCTCATCCAGTGGTATGTTTTGAAATGCACCTTTCTAAGAAAATCTAGTAATGCATTTTTTTTTTATCTTTCCTCAATCATTGACGCTTCTGTTGCGCAAATAGAAGATAGATTTATATGCTTGCTTTACCAATTTCTAGTATGAAGCCAGCCATGCATGCTCCCTTAATGGTGATCTCATTCATTAGAAGTATACAATTAAAAGTTGATCGAAGATATTAGTTTTCTTCTTCTTTTTCCGTTCGAGAAACTACGGATATCCCTACATGAAGTTAACCCAATTTATAATGATCCCATCTTACTTTAATACACAATGTATAGATGTTAAATGAAACCATAGCATTTTAACTGGTAGCAAAAATATTGGGCAATAATCTAGAATTTTTTGATTTGTTATTCCGTTTCATAAGAACTTATCATTCAACGCTAAAAAATTAACCTGGATTGTAACATTTTAGCAGGCGACAAAAAAGTGCGTATCAAAGTAGAATTATTTTAACCACTTAACAGTTTTATTTTCTTTACTATCTAATAAGATGGCACCTTCTATTTTGGGAATATTTTCTTATTTTGATTCAAATGGAAATCCATCGAATACTTGACTTATCTACGTATCCGAAGTCATTTTACTATTGAATTTTAATTTTTATGAATGGTTTATTTTTTGTTTACTACTATCAAAATTCGATAAATCGATGCACGTACGGCATACGGGCCAAACAGTTAAGTGGTTAATATATGTTTTTAGTTTTATTACTTAGTTGGCTTTTTCTGCAAATATTATTTTATGCCTTATCATCAAATAATTAATAACTAAACTGAGAAATTAACACGCTAAATAGTACAGCAAATGAACAGAAAACTGGTGAATAAAGGAAATGAAAAATAGATATACAAAAAAGATTGCTTTTTTTAACGTTAAATGGTCCATCTTTTTTATAATGACATTTAGCTAAGCAAAAATCTTTAGTTTTCTTTTCTCGTTCTGTTCACTGAAACGGAATACACAGGGAGGAAATGTCAATCAATCAACAAATAATTGAGACGGATGACATTAATGCTTCAATTATTTCTATACTTTTTTAATTACTTTGCATGGTATTAAATACTTAAGTTAAAATGACAAACGGCGAGTAGGTATAAAGAACATTACTCCATTATGATGAATAGAAACGTCATAAGTAATGAAAAGAGCTTTGCAATCAAATTGTATTGAGAAGTTTAAAGAAAATAATTTGGATAACTGCTACTTTCTCAAAATGAATGATAACATAATAATTTTCGAATACAGCGTTCTTGTAAGAACAATAATTTTATACAATTTTTTTGTTGCTGTTTGCTTTATATATATTTCTGCACCTTCGCAATTGATTGGTTCCAAAGTGCTTTTCTATTTCATTATATCGATTAATCGTACTGGTACATAATAAAAAGTGAATACTGTTTTGGATTTGTAATAACAGCGGTTTTTTTAATATAAATATTTTGATTATTGAATATTAGAACAAAGTAATAATTTGAATCAAAAACTTTTTTTCGTAGATTAAAGAATATTATGGATTCTAAAGAAAGTCATACCAGACTCTCCGACCCTCCTGTAGATACATGGAATAAACCATAAAACTGAATGACCGAACAGTTGAAACAACAACACTGGCTAGAAATGTGATTGAGTCCTAAAGGCCCTCACCGGCCACGGCACAACCCTTCCCGTAGGAAGTACGACCCATTATCAATGGGAGGAGACTAACCCTCACCTATTAGTGTACCTTCTAGGATGGCAAGATCCAATTACCATGTCGGAAGTATCTCATCCTTGTTTAGAGGAGCCCCCCGGAGGGGATTGAATTCTTAAAAAAAGAATTCAAGCTATAATGACAAAAATAAAGAGCACTTTTATTTATATATTAGTTGCCTTTGGCCACCAGATGGCTCGCTGGAGATGCAGTAAATATTTTCTTTATTTTTTTTAGTTAAATTGTTTTAAATAAAACTTCATACAGATGATTTCCTTAGACTGTCGGGAATTAACAGACATTACACTTCAATGAAAGCATTGTCGTGAAATATATTTAAAAGTTAATTAAATGTAGAGTAAAAACAAATTCAGAAACTAATTTGGAGTTATTGAAAAGAGAAGTTTTTAGTCTTTGAAACAGCGTGTAGGAATAATTTAAGAAGTTATAACGAAAAAGTATCAAAATCTCGCATACTTACGTCTACTTTTACTTTTATCTTGCATCTAGCTTACTTAAATCTTACTTTTAATGAATCAAAATTCTAATTTAAATCTTTAAAAAATTTGCGAAGAGGACTTTACCACCTCCTAAAGTATACCTTTGTCTAATTTGAAAGTTCTATGAAGTCAAAAGGTCGAACCTGTAGAGTGCCATTATACAAATACACGCTCATTTTTATTAAAAACGGAGATTGTAAAATTTGGTTAGCTTAAAACTATTTTAAAAAATTATATAATGAAATCATCCATCGAAAATTTCAAGTTATCATTTGAGAACCATATCATTTTTAAGGTATTATTTATCTTAATTAATTTAATTCATTAACCAATTTAAACAGATTTGAAGCAGTCACAAAACTCTATCGGTCTCTATCCCTCTAGTGTGTGTGTGTGTGTGTGTGTGTCATAACTCTCTTTTCAGCCTTTTAAAAACGTATCTGCTGTCAAAGAAGTATGCATAATAATAAAACAATACTGGTAAAAGCGGGTAAAAATATTTTTTCTCCATAAATTTCGGAGTTATCAAAACCTCCTAACCAAAACAACCTCATGTTCTCACATGATAATAAATTACTTAATTTCGCATTTTGTTGTTTTCGGAAACAAATACAAATAATTTTAGTTGTTTCAATTCAGAAGTTTCAAAGAATTTACTAGGATGATGTAAATCAGCTAATGCGATTTAGAAAAAAAAATTATAACATTATGCATTTCCGTAATGCGACATGCTGTAATTCTATTTTAAAGCGCAATTCTGGCATATTTAATCTAATTCTTGCATTTAACCTTATTTAATATAGCTAAGATAATAAATGTATTTTGTTCAAGTTTATAAACGTATTTTGTTTTCATATTTTGTATTCAATAAAAAATATGAAACAATAATTTAAATAATAACTGAGATAATATCTTTTTCTTTAATTTTGGTAGTATTATAAAGATTCGACTAAAAAATTCATGACAAATAAAGTAAAAGATTTGCCTTACATAATCTCTTTATATTTGTTTGAAGCTCCAATGAAATGGGTATTTCGGAATAAAATCAGATAGCAAATTCTTCTTGAGAGCGTTTGTAAGTTACACTCATAAACACAAATTTTTTTAGGTAAAATTCATCTCAATATTCTTGTAAATGACAAATATTTCAGTCTTTCTTTAAACAAAGTGTTGTTGTTACTAATGGCACTTGCCATGAACAAGCACGCTGACGGTAGTCTCCGCGTTTTTAAGCCGATTGAGCGTCTCCTGTTTTTCAATAGCGCCAACTAGGGTCAAGAGTACGGCTTATATACTTCATGCGTCCGATTCACTTGCACAATCCCTTTGATCCGGGGGGGGCATTCACCCAGATAGATCACATAAAAACAACCGTACTCGAATTGGGACTAGAACCCGGGACAGATACGCTACCCCTAAGCCAGGACGCCGGCAAACACAAAATGTTCTTAAACAAACAAATTAATACTAAGCCTATTTATTTATAAGCTGTCATCTGGTAGACAGCAGCTAAAGTCAGCCATTGAATGAATCAGATAATTGTACAGAAAATTATCTTCTTCAATGCTTTTATAAAGTGCATACATAAATATAAAACATTTGAGGCAAAATTCATCTGTATATTCTTGTAAATGGCAAATGCTTTAGGATTTCTTTAAACAAAGTGTTCTTAAATAAGCAAATTGATACTAAACCCATCTATTTATACACTCTCATCTGGTAGACAGCAGCTAAAACCAGCCACTGAATAAATCAGATAATTGTACAGAAAATTATCCTCTCGAATGCGTTTACAAATTGCACGCATCAACACAAAACATTTTAGACAAAATTCATCTGTATATTTTTATAAATGGAAAATACTAACTACCTCTAAGCCAGGACGCCGGCTTAAATAAAGTGTTATTAAATAAACAAACTGACACTACGCCACCAATTTATTTAAACACTTTCTTCTGGTAGACAGCAGCTAAAACCAGCCATTGAATGAATCAGATAATAGTCCAGAAAATTATCTTCTTGAGGGCGTTTATAAATTACACTCATAGACACAAAACATTTTAGGCAAAATTCATCTTTATATTCTTGTAAATGGAAAATACTTTAGGATTTCTTTAAACAAAGTGTTCTTAAATAAGCAAATTGATACTAAACCCATTTATTTATACATTCTCATCTGGTAGACAGCAGCTAAAACCAGGCATGGAATGAATTGGATAACTATATAGAAAATTATCTCCTTCAATGCTTTTATAAAGTACAAACATAAACATAAAACATTTTAGGCTAAATTCATTTGTATATTCTTGTAAAGGGCAAATGCTTTAGGATTTCTTTAAACAAAGTGTTCTGAAATATACAAATTGATACTAAACAATTTATTTATACGTTCTCATCTGGTAGACAGCAGCTAAAAACAGCCATTGAATGAATCAGATAATTATACAGAAAATTATTTCTATTATATTTAGAGGGCGTGAAGATATATCGGAGGAAAAATTTGATTTAGTGTCCTTATTTTTCATCTGTGACTCAGCAAAAGAAAGCCGTGTCTGAGGTATGATACTATTTTTTTGCACCCTCGATATATTTGGCTTTAAAAAGAAAGAAAAAATGGGCTAAACATTTCGCCTCCAAAACTATCGAGAGATCTTTGTGTCTCTTCCCCTGCTTTAAATTGAATAATTAATCTACTTCGATTTATCAACAATTCAATCATAAATTTGATTTTGAAATTATGTAATGTAGGGATCCATACTACAAATATAAAGGTATCTGTTCATAAAACTTTTAGATTATTCCCCCCCCCCCCCCTCTAATTCTTCACTACTCGCAATTGCACAGAACGAAAGCACTTAAACTTTTCCCTAGAAAACCTGAAAAATGTTACCACCCACTAAGGTATCTGAACACGTTGTAAAAACCGGCTTTCTCAAATATATATATATAAACTTCTGTTTATTGAATAGACTAGTCTTTGAGTTATTCAAAATAGGCTTATTTTTGTCTTGACGTTTATTAGAAGTGAAGATATCAATATTTTGGTAATTATCGGTAAACTGGAAATGGACATTTAAACAGCCGAAAGAAGGATTTTAAAGGGCCAAAAAGATGTTAAAAATTTGTATAAACACAACTTTAGTTTTAAATACGGAAAAGTTTTTGCACTGCAAAATGCCAATTAGAGTTTCAACGATGTTTCGTGAAAATGTTTGCCTAAAGATAACTTTATTGAGCTTCGAGCCCTCAGATTAGGGGCATTTTGTCTGTAATAAAGTTTAAAGAATGCTTTACGGGATCACTGAATATTTACATGGTTATTGAAGGGTATTTTAGTGTAAATGCAGTTAGAGCATTTGCTGAGCTCGACGAAGACAGAGTAAAGAAACCTAGGTGACATTCATTGCCAAATGCTAAAATTGTCAGAAAAAAATTGAATGCTTAAAAAAGGAAAAATTATTAAAAGCTTAAGAGTAAGAAGGTATAACCTATAAATGTCATGAATTTTAAATATGTACGCACATAATTTTTTGATAAAACATGTTACTGTATACTACCTTTATATTGTAAATGTAAAATGCATTTTTCTAGAAATGGAATTTCACTTATTCTTCGCTCGCTTCAAATCAAATAATTGAAAATATAATTGTCATATTACTATGAAATTTGATGGACTTTGTCTTTATACTATTTTCTAGGGAATGAACTAAAAGAATTTAAATTCAGTTATATATATATTTTTAATTTATGGCCTATGGTTTGACTAATAAAGCCATAAATTCACTAAACATTTCATTTTAAATCTTCAATTGATTCTAAAATTTTTATTTATTATTATAACTATACACTTGTTGCTCATTTTTTAGTGAAAATAAGTAGTTTATTATGGTATAAATTTTGTTCTGATGAGATTAATAGTTTTTGGTGTATTCAATTTGAAGATTTTAAAGAATTTTCTTAAATTCTTGCTATTAATAGCCAATTGTCAAAAATTTTTAATGTTTATTTCAAATATTGACAACCTATTACTAATTTTGAATAGTTTTAAACCTAGAAATATGTTTAAAGTATGTCTACTCAATGTTTTTCTACAAAAAGTGCTCCTAGCGTGTTCGGATACCTTAATCACCGTTTTCTTACCACCACATGGGGTTCCCCACCGGCTAATAGCTATTTTAACTATCCTGTTTGCCCACCAATAATTGTAGTCATGTAACGGAACTGTGGCAACGTCACCTAGAGGAAACATCAGCGCCA
>JAOUZG010050968.1:13578365-13592381 GCA_026289955.1 Argiope argentata | reverse complement strand
ATAGATAGATAGATATAGATATATAGATATATAGATATAGATAGATAGATAGATAGATAGATAGATAGATAGATAGATAGATAGATAGATAGATAGATAGATAGATATAATAGTAGGAATTGAAAAAGATTGATCGACCCGAAATACCAGATCATTTTGTAATACCTCCAGGTAATTGGGAACAAATTCCTCTGTTATTTAAGAAGACAACAGGTCAACAAACTTTAAGTTTTAGTACACTATTTTATATTTTTTTCCTACATAACATTGTTCCCAATGAATGGACAGTAAATTCTTCTGTTTCGCTAATTAACAGACAGAATTTGAGAAGAGAGAAGAAATGAGAAGAGAGAAAAATGAATCCAATCAAGTTTAATTCACTTTCATGCCAATCATCAGGGGCTACTTCTAGGATTACACGGCGCCAGTTCAATGTACAGGTCATAACCCTCTTCTCTTATCTGATAATCCCCTCACCTAAGAGGAAATTATCAAAATAAACTTGTTGAACAGACTGGTTCAGTAATTTTTTTTGACAAAATCTTTTTACTAACTTTAGGATATTTAAAATCAAATTCCCAATTGCCTAAAATGTTTATCTTTCGTATAGATTGATTAAATTTCACTCAGTTTTTGAATATTAAAGAAATTTAATAAATATTAAGTTTTAAAAAATTCATTTTCCTTTCAGAACATATATGATCCACCAGATATTTTTTCTGATTTTATTTTTCTCTATACGTAAAAAATCGTTCAGTAATATTTTTCGTTTAGAAAATATGGCCTACATACAAATACTTTTGTTTTTACCCAGATTTCCATCATTTTTTAGATTTTAGTTTTAGATCTTGCATCTTATGTCACAGTAAATCTCTAACAACTATTCGTTTTCAAAAAATAGAAAAATTTATTGACAAACATCTCTAAACTAATTTAATTTCCATATTCTTATGCAAAAATGTTTAACCCTTTCACTACTGACCCGGTCCAAACGATAGCACAAATTTTATAATGGATTGCTGCTTTCTGTTTCAAAAGAAAGGTGCAAGATGTAAAGCGAAGATATCCCTTGTAATAAATCGTTTTGCATCTTGCTCTCATCCTTTGAAATAGAAATTAGCCTGCTAGGATCGAATTTACACGGCCGGTTGGGCCGGATCAGTAGTCAAAGGGTTTTTATGAAGTACTACTAAATTTTACAAGTTGTCCTCTTTAATCGTGGCCCAACAGCTAACTTCGAAGTCGCTAAAGATGGGCATATAATATAACTGTTAAAACGGACTGTGCTACTAATACAGATACTTTAAAGTTGTAATGTTATTTCAAACTCCCCCCTTTCCTCATAAATATGCTTTTTAATATGTTTCTATACTCAAATACTATGCTTCTATTCTAACTTACAAAAATGAATTTTAATATGCTTCTATACTCAAATACTATGCTTCTATTCTAACTTACAAAAATGGTTTTTAATATGCCACTATTCTATTTTCTCAAAACAATAATGATTCTTCCATGAATCATAAGATATTTCATAAGCTAATTTGTTGACAAATAATGCCTTTAGTGTTTTTAATATTGTGTGTGTGTAGTTGCGCTGCTTGTCGTTATTTCTTCGATATACTTATTCAGCCATGTATTTTGTAGCTCAAGGCAAAGTTTAAAAAAAAAGATTTCTCTCATTTGAATTTTTTATTTGAAGCATTTTTTTTTCTGAATTCTTTTAATTTACGTTCAAATTACTTCAATAAATAAGCTAAATTCATCTATCAATTTTTCTTTTTTTTATTTGCTTTATTGAGATAAAACTCGAAAAAACAAACTTTTCTGGGGAAATAGGAAAATGATCAAACTTCCTTCGCTAAATATATTATTTTTTTTTAAGGTTGGTCAGAAAAGTTTTAGATTTGAAAGCTGAAATGAAAAAGGATAGCATTTACAGCCGCGCATTTTTCCTCCTTTCAATATTGGTTAAACATTTGTTGGAAAAATTAAAAGCATACTTACACAGTTTGGTTTGAAATAAGATTGGATCAGGCACTTTAATTGCATCTGAACAAATATTTTAAATGATATAAAGAATAATATTTTATGGGGTTTGACTGAAGGAACGTAATGTTAAGAACATTACAAAATTTAAACTTTCATCAATCCTTTGGTCCTACTAATTCTATTTAATGAAATATTCTTAAACGTTAGTCAAACTGCTGTACAGCACAGTACAGCAGATAGACTAATGTTTTAGTATACAAAAAATAATGATAAAAATTCTCCCCTATTTTCCTCTCTAAAATTGACCTACAAATCAAGTTTTGAATATCACTATTTCATACTATTCATTATTCATATCATTATTTCAATGACGCAATGAAAGAGATAAACAAATCAAGTGGCGGCTCTCACTCAGAGATTCAGTTGATTTAAAATTCTTATCTTCGTTTATTGATTATTTTTAGTTGTAGAAGGGGGGAGGAAATTCTTTCGTACACTCATCCTCAAAAGTTAAAAATTCTGCCGCAATTATTCAAACAGATTACGTCTTGTTTAAAAATAATGCGTAAACTATATGTCACGAGTTTAAAATGTTTGAAATAACAACTCTTTAAGCGATAAGAATAATTTAACTAAAAGAGGCAATGCATTACGAATACAGCAAAATGCCTTTATTTAAGTTGAATCAAATTGTTTAAAAATAGTAGCTGTAATTTTAATATAGCATTAAATTTGTATATATGTGTGAGTGCGTAGCTATACTTTTAATCTAATTGATTTCCTAATTTTTTTTATCTAAGTCAGCCCATATTACTATGTTAATTCTAAAAGTTTATCTTATTTCCTGACATAAATCTCGCATTTTTATTTAGTTATTTCTAACACGCTTTCTAGAACACTGATGACTATTGCAATTTCTAACACTCCGAGGTAAAAGAAAAAAAATCTATAACACCTACGCATTCTTTCAAAACATAGATAGGGTTCTTTTCCCAAGTCTACACGAATAAAAGAAATCCTTAACAGAAGCTTATATTAAAATAATCTAAGGGAAAACCTTTCTTACTTTGCGTCTCGACGTAAACAAACGCATCTCTTTTATCATCGTTTTATTTTCTTCCCAAAATGCCTTTCGTGGGAAAAAAATTGAATTTAATTTTTAAAATTTCTTCTTCTCCTTCACGACTCTGCAAAATTATGCTTACATTTTTATTTATTTGTGTAAACGTATACTCAATGTATATTGTTACGAAAATCACCGGATTCGTTTTTATAGTGGGTGTAGGTGTGAAGACACAATCAGCAGGTATCAGTAGAAAACAACAGCGACGTTTATTTACACGAAGACACCAACATAAAGACGACGAATACACAGACGACATATATGTACAGCCGAGAAGAACACAGAACAGCACACTGCAGCAGACAGTATCCCACAAGTGGTAATCGACCACAGCACACTACAGCAGAGAGTAGCCCTATGTGGCAATCGACCACAGCACACAAAGCAGCCAGACAGGCGGCACAAACCCAACCAGCTTTTGGATATCCACAGTAGAGATTCTGAGCAATGCTGCCTCTATAGACGTCCATAATTGCAAATATGTTATCTGTGCAAGATTTTTTGAACAAAATGACCTTTCGATTATTTCCCATAAATGAATTATTCTATCGTGTAACACTCTATTTTCACTACCCTAAACTATCAACTGTCAAATGATCTTTTTAATAGTGTTGCAAACACTTTACAGCCTGAGCGGTGGCCAGCTCAAATCTAGCTTTAATTTTTGGACATCCTTTATAATGAAACAGACGTTCCTAACATAAAATCTATATATCACCATGCTAAATAAACCACTCCAAAAACAGTTCAAAAAATAAAAATGATGAAATAAAACCAAAAATAAATTAACATTAGAATTAACATAAGTTAATAGAGAGAAAAATGTAAGTAAATTATTAAATGAGAAAATTATGAATGCAATAACAAAAAAAAATTGTAAAATAAACACATGGTACTGGTATTTAAGATAAAATTAGAAAGGATAAAGCTATTTACCCTTTTGTTGAGCGCAATCAGATAAACAATCCCTATTCTTTTACTTCATAATAGAGTTTTTAAATTTCATTGTGTACGAAAGCTAAAAGAAGGTTTAAAATGATTAAATAAACGGAGTTTTTTTTTATCAATTCATCTGTTCGTGAGATTTTCTCTCTTGATTGATGACATTTTGAATACTAAGTAAATGTAGATGTGTAACATTATTGGATCAATAGTATCACAAATAGTCTAGAATTGATTGCTACATTCTCCTTCTTGATTGATAGTATTTTGAATACTAGGTATGGGCAATTATATATTGTTATTTAATAGCTTTACGGCCAATCCAGTTCTTCAGTGGAACTGAAATATTTAGTTTTAATACTGATACGAGGTACATTGTTGCATATCCACTTAATACAAAACAAAATTTCCATGCTTCATTTTTTTCGAATACAATTGATGATCTTTCAAACGCATTCATTACATGATAATCAAAACTTGATTTGAAAATCAAATTTTTGGTTTTAAAACATCGTACCTTTTTCCAAACTTTAATTATCTACATTTCTCACTTTTATACATGTGTTGTAACAACAAACGAGCAAGATTTATTCCTTTCTATTAAATATTACTAATGTTTCATTGGAAATCAATGAAGTTATGACAGCTTCCTTCGTGATTGATGACATTTTTGAATGATGCAATGCTCAACTATGAAATGTTATTAGAATTATTAGAATTATAGCCTTACTAGCAATCTAATGATTCAGTAATATTGAAGTATTCTGCTTTATTATGGATTTGAGTGTTGTTGATCGCTTAAAACAAAGTTAAAGTTTCTATATTTCATCTTTGTGAAGTATAATTGATAACTTCTCAAACATAATAATAAAATGAAAATGAATTTTTAATAATAAATTTCTTTGTTATAAAATAGCTTGTGTTTCTCCAGATTTTACCATTCCATATATTTAATATTTCTTTACGCTTATTGTTACGAAAATAAACTAGATTTATTTGCTTCAATTTATAAATGATAAGGTTAGAGAGAAGAAAATGATTGTAGAGAGACCATAACACTATAACACTAATTATGCAAAAGATGAGGAAACCAATCAATCAGGAAACATTTATTCAATAAAAAAAGAAAGAAAAAAAGCAAAAGATTTGAAATGGGCGTTAGGAAAACACTTAGCAGGAAAAAATGCTTTAAATAATTAAACATGTTTATAATATTCTGGGTCACGATAATTCAAGCTGAAGTATTTGATCCCAGGCACTAAGAATAAATTTAATTGCCTCTAAATAATCCTTTATATAACAGCAACAAAGTAACATGGAAATTAGTTCAAGTGATGATTATTGTTACGTTTGATTTATATTCATTGTAATGTGTCTCATATACAGTTGCTTTGATAAAACAAAGCGTTTAAACCTCAATTAGTGCAGAAATGATTTTACGATATAAGCTAACATTTTTACAAAGGGTGTTTAAAAAGTAAATTACATTTATTCCTCCAAGGGCTACGCTTGGGCATACGATAATTGAGTTCCACGATTTACAATGGCAGCAACTTCATTCGGATAGTGAAAGCCATAGCTGTATGGTACGAGAAAAAATAATGCGTCAGCTAAAAAATGACTCCAACGTTGAAGTTCGAGGAAAAGTAAGTTTTAGGTGGGCAAAACGTTTAATGAGTACGGAAATTCATTCGTGAAATATTGGCAATGTCACATGCAATGTCACGTCCAGCCGTTGTGAAATGGTGCCAGTAGTTCGAAGACGGTAGCACAGACTTAACCAATGTGGAAAGGCAAGAAAGGCCAACAGCGGTGAGCACATCAGGCATGCTGCAGAGGGTGGAAGACATTAGTCTCAGAGTGAGTATCGCACATATTGCACAGGACTTGAGAATATCCGTTGGCAGTGTTCATTCCATGCATTCCAGCCATTCTAGATTGTCTTCAGTGCCAAGGAGCGATTTTCTATAGTCGAAGATTCGGGCTATGTTACCACAAATGTCTCCAACGACTGAGAGATTATGTAGAAAATAGGGTGCTAGTATGTGTATCATATAGCATTGTAATTCCTTTGCCAATAAAGTATTTATGACCTAATTATTTGAGTGTAATTTAATTTCTGAACGCCCCTAGTTCGATATAATGTTGGCATAGGTGGAAGCTCCAGTAAATGTGATTCATAGTAAATACTGTCAGTTTATCGATGTCCTGGCATAGAGGTAGCGCGTCTTCCTCGTTATCTGGGCATCCCGGGTTCGAGTTCCATTCAGGGCATGGTTGCTCGTCTGTGTACTATCTGTGAGGTGTATGAATGTGTCCCTTCTGTGTAAAGGGGCTGTGCAATCGACTGTGTGTAGCTAAGTCGTACTCTTCGCCCTATTTGGCACTACTGCAAAACAAGAGAAGCTCATTCGGCTTAAAATCACTGACGGCCGTCATCGCGCTTGTCTATGGCAAGTGTCATTAGTAGCAACAACAACATACTGTCAATTTTATATGATTGTTGAAAACGGCCTTTTTGGGGCGGGGGGGGGGGGGGCTTTTAAAGTTTTGATGATTGAGGAGATACTACGAGTGCAGTGCTTTTTATGCAGTATGGGTAAATCTTGCATTTTATGATAAAATTAAAAAATTAATTAAATAAAACTTTAGTTTTAATATACTAATTCTTCTAGTATAAATTGAACAGTTACTTAAACAATACAACACAATCTATTTTTACTTCTAAGTAAAAGTTCAAATATTTTAAATTGAGATGCATTCAAAAATAAGGAAATTAGCATGTGAATAATGATCAAAAACTGCATACAGACGAATACATTTTTGAATAATGAAATGATATTTAACGAAATTGAAAAATATTAACTTCTCTACAAAGTTTTATTTCCAAACTGTTTTTATTTGAAAATAAAAGGGGAAAGATTATAGTAGAAGATCATAAAAACTATCAAGGAACATGCCATCCTGGATAAAGTAAAAAGTACTTATTTGCCACATATTATTAGATTCTGATGGAATATCAATATTTGCTCATCAACGATACGAACCTTGGGACAATTAGCCATATAACTAAAGGATCTGACAGATATAAATTTTGAATTGTAATTTTTTTTAATAAAAGGGAGAAGAAACTATAGTGGAAGATCACAAAAACGATGAGGGAAATGTCATTCTGGATAAAGTAAAAGTCCCTATTTGCCACATAGTAATATTTTCTGATGGAATTTCAGTATGTGCTTATAAACGAGAATATTAGACATGTAACTAAAGGATCTGATAGACATAAATTTTGGATTGTAGTAAAATTCTATGAAAACATTGTAAAAAATTTAACAATAAAATGCTTTCGTGTTAGTTAAGATCATAGCATAGCTAATTTGATTGTTTGCAGCGTTATTTAAGATACTATAATCTGTGATACTATCACAAATAACTGTAATAGATGTTTCCAATAGTGAATATCTGTAATCGATTATATCTGAATAGATATTTATGTGATATATGCAATAGATATTTCATATAGTGAATATCTGTAATAGATAATATTTAGATAGATATTTATATAATATCTGTAATAGATATTTCCAATAGGGAATATCGGTAGTAGATAATATCTAAGTAGATATTTATGTAATATCTTTAATAGATATTTCCCATAGTGACGGTTTAATTCGCAATTAATCAGATAATATGCGGAAAAAGACAACATTGACATTGATTAGATGAAAACTACTTAGATGAAAAGAAATTAGAAAAATATAAACTGTTGCTAATTTCTTAGGATGAGATACATTTAAATGACTCTTATTTGGTACATCATAATATCCATTTACCATTAAGCGAGAGTGAAAGTTAGAATCAGAGCTTGCTGTCCGGTTTTAAAGAGCCGGAGGCCAACTTCAATACTTTCCATAAGTACTTTGGTGACCTACGCTCTGCCCATGTGAAACAGCACGAAATGAAACCATTAGGGCAAGGATTCAGTTTCATTTCTTTTTTGTTGTTGGTAATGATTTAGATAGTAACCATGGCCTTCAGGCTAGCTAAGTCACGTTCGAGTGGTTACAAATACGTTAAAAAAAGAAAACAAACTTTCCTTTTGAATCCCACTCTTCGGAAGTTTAACTATCAAGGGTAATACCCGAGTTTCAAACCGGCAACCGGCAAACCGTTACAAGTATATCCTTTTGAAAGTTTACTTTGGAAGTTTCTGTGGAACAGGGTTTTTTTTTTCATATAACTTATTTTTTTTAATTTGAAATTCAAATTTTTTAATATTTAATCTTCAAATGGCAAAGAATAAGTTTCTATTTCTTACTCTATTAAAAATAATAATAAAAAAAAAGAAATATCTTTTCAGCATAAAACGCATAAATTGCAAAAATGTGGTGCTTTGGTGTTATAGTTGGAACCAGTACCAAAATATGATATTTTGGTGCAACATATAAGAATCTTGTACCAATTACATCAATTTGAGAACAGGTGTAGTTTAATTGTACAAGAGTTTTGTAACAATAAAATTATTTCAGCGAATGTGATGTACTAAATTTTGATATAAAAAAGACGATAGTCTCTTTACATTTTGTAATGCTTAACATATCAAATATTCTGTAACATTTTAAAAGACATTGATATAATTTTAAGCAAAATAAATTCTGTTGAAGTTATCTGATGATTTAAGTGACTTATTTTTACTAAAATATTTATTTATTTATTAGGAATCATGTAAGCACGTAAGTATTATTATGTAAGCATTTAGACAAAAAAAATATTTAATTTTTTCAAAGTAATTTATTTATTAATGATATTATTTTATTTCAGAACATCGGATTTTGTGTTCGAGTGGAAATTTGAAAGTTCGCAGTTTTTTACCTTTTGTTTTATTTCCAGCTTAGAATAAACAATAATTTGTTTAGAAATGCTGTTGGTTATCAAAGAATTCCATAAAATTAATTCGTATAAATGTTCTCGAATATTAAATACAGAAACTTAATTACAGAATAAAATAAGAAAAGGATTAAAAAATACTTTCGACGTTACAATTATTTGAATTCCCAAAATCAATATTTTCATAATATTTTAAAATGTATATTATTATGTAAAGAGTAATTATTGCTTACATTTTAAAAGCATGAATTAAGGCGAAAAAATTTGGAAGTATTTAGGAAAAATTGGGAAGTATTTTTACATGCAAAAATTTAGGAATTTGGAAGTATCTAAGACTTAAAGGAAAAAATTTGGGAAGAAAAATTTGGAATTTTTCATTAAGGTACAAATTTAGGTGTTGGGCTAATTCCTTCTGGATTTTCCGCATGTGAATGTGAAAGTAGCAAACATCCTACGGAAGAATTCACAATTTTTGATATTGGGATCCAATATATGTATGTTTTATGGCTTCTAATCTTAACCTTGATGCATGTAAGGAATCCTTTCGAATTAAATTGATGTGGGTAGCTGGTACTAATATCGAATTATGAATTTGAGTAGCTGGTACAAATTTAGGTATTGGCCTGATTCCTTCTGGATTTTCCTAAGCGAATTTGAAAGTAGCAAACAATCTACGGAAGAATTCACACTTTTTTAAATTGGGATCCAATATATGCATGTTTTATGGCTTCTAATCTAAGCGCTGATGCATGCAAGGAATCCTTTCGAATTAAATCGATGATGATGATGTACAACATTGTTAAGGCCTTTTCTCCTATATTTATACTTCCTCTCTCTGTTTTCAAAACAAAATGTTAACTATGAATTTTACCGAATGCATTAACTACACTTTCATGACTATACGTATCGCAATTCTGAAATTGTGAAAATGTGAAGTCTTAGAACTAAATAGGGCACCTTTTATATAATTATTATGATCTCATTGATATATTTTGATTTTGAAATCAGTCAGCAGCAATGTATTTGTACGTGTTTCATGTGTAAGTCCCATATAAATCGTTTTGGTCGTACAGTATTTTTCTCTCATATTCTACATCCATATCAAAATTTTGAATAATTTAATTTAATAATTTTTCTTGATATTTTTAAATATTCATAATTTTTCAGCCTGAAAAGTGCTGAACAAACTTTCACGACTTGAAATCAGAAATCAAGCATTTTTTTCCTCAAAATGCTTCTGGAAGAGGAAACATTTTACATAAATTTATGATTACATATATTAAATGTCATGAAATACAAATTCAAATCGAATTAAAATATATACGCAACGTTTCATAACATTATTAAATAGTGATCATAAGAATATTCGATGGAGGCTTCTTTTTTGTCTATAAGGAAAATCATTAGGAAAAATAAGAAAATGTGTTAGGAAATCATTCAGATTTTAGAAAAATCCTTGAAGATGTTATAATGAATATTTTATTGATGTGATAATAAAACTCCCAAATGTTGAACAACAACCCTAACATTGCTAATTCTTAACTATTTCATAATAGCACTAATCTAATTATATTTCATGAGGTTATCATCAAAGGTGAAAAGCAATAAAAAAATTATGAAAACACATCTTCCCTTAGAGAAAACTTTTAAAGCTATATACATGAGAGTTTCCCAGAAATAAAACAGGTTTAATGAAAATAATTTGAGAATTTTTGAAGTATGTTTTGACACTAATATATGCAGCGAGGAGAAAATGTTTCCTGATAGATGAAAATCTGAAATGCTGCTTTGGATATGTTGTATATTTTTTACTCATTTGATGACGATTTAGCGCAATGTTTAGTGCTTATAAAATCTGATCAAGAAAAACACAGTAGGAGACACCGGGGCAGGTTAACGCCAATTTTGTTTAAGGATTTCTGTAATATTTTGGTAATGATTAAATAGCTGATATGTATACCAAAACATTCTTACATCTTTTGGATGTTATAACACGGAATTAATAACAATTTGGTTAAAAAATAAACGAGCAATATCGAGTTGAATGAACTAACTCCATTGGTGTGAACATTCTCCGGGGCCGGTGTTCTATGGCACCATACAAGGGGCAGGTTGCCATTATATATTTGCATTTCTTCTTAATTATACTGTAGACATTTATCTAAAAATAAAATAAAAAAAAATTTAAATTAGGAACACTTATTGAACTAATATTTAAGCAATTGAATATAACTAAAAATTGCACTTTTTTTCGGATTTAGGAATATTTAACCAAGGTACAACGAACTGAGATATACTTTACATTGTAAAAATGTTTTTTTTGTCTCTTTATCGCTTGTATGTCCAAAGGTAGTGACGGAACCATTTATAAATCAGCCTAATGAGGTAACTAACATCCAAGCGTTATTGGAGAGCATAAATGCGTTCGTTATTTTAGAACTTTTCTTGTGGAAACTCACCTCCCATTCTTGGCGATTCTTTTTATTCAAAACTTAAGTGGTGAATTTAAAGATTATTTTTTATCTTCAATTAAAAATTTTAATAACACAGAATAATTGACCTCTGGATCTTTTTCTAAATTTAAATAATCAGAATGATCAATCAAATCACAATTGATATCAACATCCTATTCATCGTCTCCAGACCTATATTTTTCTTCACTCTAAGAAAAACAGACTTCAGTCTAAGAATGCCTCCTGAATTTAGTTTTCATTCTCTGCATTTAGTGTCTGGCCACTTTACTGTTTTGGGTCTTCTTTTCTTCATTTTTATTGTGTAGGACATTAGCCTTGGTTTTTAATCTTTTTACCTTATCAGCTTGTTTTTCTGCCTGAAGTGTGTCCTTTACTAGGGGATCTGTCAAAATAGCAGCCTGCCTCTTCCTTCGTCCTTTTCTTGTACCTTGTCTTATTACAGACTTTGGTAATGGCTATAGTTCTTTAAACGGTGAAACAGTTTGTGGGATCAAAACTTCAGGATCAGGGGATGATAAAAATTGCAGTAGTTGAGAGGCATTTCTTTCATGCTCTGCATCGGAAATTTCATCAGTATCCGTAGGCCTCGGATTAGAGCAAATGCAATCCAAAACCGAAGAATCACTCTGAGATATATTAGATGTTGCTTGAAGACGGTCTGTTACGTAACTGGGAAGAAAATACGAATCGGGAGATATGTCTGTATTCAGTGGCCTTATTCCAGTAGCTGCAAAGCCGCTGTTATATTGCTCACAGTGATGGCCAGTGGAAGAGTAGTCGCTAAGATACCTGGAATATCGTAAACCTTCATTGCTTTTCCAGGATTGTTTCTACGCCATGAATCACAAGCACTGCTCCCTTATTTCTTAAGAGGGCTGGACACACTGCGATCCAGTTGCAGTTTATGACTGCAATGAGGTGAAAAACTCAGCACCCCAACTCTATTCACTTTCACATAATTGAGTGTTGAAATCGAAAGATGGGAGTCATGATTGTCCTGTAGCAGTAGTGAAGGTTTTTCCTTTATCGACTTCGTGTATAGAACGAAATGTTCAGCAAAGTGCATAAAATATTCTTCCTTTATCCATCCTGATGGATTGAAGCATCCAGTGCTGCCTGCAGGTGCCCCATTGAGGAAGAGATCTCTGAAATTCACTACTAGAAAAATGAAGAGTGGAGGAATCTTGTTTCCTATAGCAGTTATAGCAACAGCCAACGTATCAAGAATTCCTCTTTCTGCAGATGTCATTTTGCCAATCTGCTTAAATCCCCTCCATGCTACCACTCGGTGGGGTTTTTGAGCAGTTGAGATCTCTGACTCATCAATATTCCATATATCCGCAAGTTTGAAACTATACTTGTCGTAACACTGCGTCAAAAGTTTAAAAAATGCGACAACGTTTGTCTTATTAAAGGGGGTCGCCCGAGTGAGACTCGTTATTTCTGGCCTTCTGATGAATAAAGAAGGGTTCCTTTTTTAAAAATACGCTGAACCAGTCGTTGCCTGCTTGTTGATTTTCTTCCCATGAATCAGACACTTTCCGTTTTAATAAAATGGCAAACTAGTACAAAAATTTCTATACTTCTTTCGGACGAAGACCGAAACAAACATCTGACGCTCGCTTTACATATTCTGTGATATCTGTCTGCTTCCTCCTGAAAGCTGAAAAATTTTCGTGTTGGCAGATAGCTAAAAGTCAAAGGATAATCACCCCCAGCGTTTGAAGCCCATACTTTTCAGCAACCTTTTAATACGTCAATTCTTTATACAATATCGCTTTAACTGCTTCCACAATAACGATCCGGGATATTGAAGCTTGGTTTGTAATGCTCCTTCTGTTTCTAAACATTCCTCTGAAAAAAATATTAGGCTAGTAAATCATCGACATTATTAAAAGCGCAAGGTCGACCAGCCTCGTCTTTGCCAACGTTACCCCCTTGGCTTAGTTCCAACATGCCTTATCACTCCATTTCGACTTTGATTCCATTTTTGACTCAGAAATAGTAAATTAATTACAAGATGCTTTCTCACAAATACACTCATAAATATAAAAATACTGAATAATACAACCTAGAATTTCCATTGCTAATATTGTATATTTTAGAAGAAAAATAAGTGAGTAGTAATATACACTTTTCGAAGCAAAAAAAAACTATTTGACCTCTAGTGTCTGCTGATACAAATGAAACTGATTGAAAATGTATGAGCGTATGAAGATATACTTCCTGTTTACTTTAATCTCACTTTTATTACCATCTATTGTATTTTTTTTACCTGCGCTATTAGCAAAGTGTCAACTTGCCCCGGTCTCCCCTATCGTAATTGAAATAAATCAAATCGTGAATTATGAAGATTTTTCAATTCTGTTCTAATAATAAAGGAGAATGTGTGTGTGTGTGTGTGTGTGTGTGTGTGTGTGTGTGTGTGTGTGTGTGTGTGTGTGTGTGTGTGTGTGTGTGTGTTTGTGTGTGTGTGTGTGTGTGTGTGTGTGTGTGTGTGTGTGTGTGTGTGTGTGTGTGTGTGTGTGTGTGTGTGTGTGTGTGTGTGTGCGTGTGTGTGTGTGTGTGTGTGTGTGTGTGTGTGTGTGTGTGTGTGTG
>JAOUZG010050968.1:13559730-13578355 GCA_026289955.1 Argiope argentata | reverse complement strand
GTGTGTGTGTGTGTGTGTGTGTGTGTGTGTGTGTGTGTGTGTGTGTGTGTGTGTGTGTGTGTGTGTGTGTTTTGACCTCTGAGACGAGACTGTTTTATCTGGTGTTACCAATTTAGCACATATATACTTTTAAAAGTGGAAATGTTCTCTTTCGAGTATTTTTTTGTGGAGGGGGGAAATTTTTAATTAATTAAAAACCAAGCGAAGTTTTTGATATAAGTTTCTGAAATATTATAGCATAGAAACCATTTAAAAATCTTCAAAGGTGCCTTTTAGTTTTCATGTGAATTATCAATTTATTTTGACAATTTTTTAACAGTATTTTTATCAATGATTCTTTGCTGAACGAAATTTAAACCATTTTTGCTATTGCATCAATTATTTAATCATGTGATTTTCTTCCAATGTTAAGAATAAAAGAACGATTCTGTTTAATATTTTTTTTAATTTTCATGAGGAATTAGAAAATGAAATAGTACAGCTAATTATTAAAGAAAATTACATTTTTAATGTTATCATATTGTCACGGAACTTGACTATATTTGGATGATTCTAACTGAATTCTTCGGATGATTCTACTAAATAGAACAAGAGTAAGGTAATTAAAATAATATTACTTTGATATCTGTTAAAATTTGATGCTTGAAAGTATTATCTTGGGTGGATCGCGAACATTAAGTTATGCATGAGAGATTAAACTGAAAGTAAATACGACCAATATTCCCGGCGAACCAGCTGCTCGTTACTGGCGATTAATACTAAAATATTTTTGCAGATTATTTCCATTTCCTGTATTGGTTTTCTGTCTTGAAATAATATTCCTTCTCTTCAACTATTGAAACAATTCAGCATCGGTAGACAATCTAAAATTTACTGTATATATTGGCAAGATGATTTTTTTATCTAAAATAATTAAAAAATTTCAAATAGAAAAATTCCAGAAGAATTATTTAGATTTTTATTTTGCGCATAATTATTTTTAAAATATTTAAAATTCTTTTCTATTGGAAAAATTCGGAAAGAATTACTTAGATTTTTATTTTGTGTATAATTATTTTAAAAATATTCATAATTCTTTTTAATCTGAAAAATTCGGAAAGAATTATTTAGATTTTTATTTTGAGTATGATTATTTTAAAAATATTTATATACAAAATTATGCATGAAAATTATATATATTATTCATACACAAAATTTATGATTCTTTTCTTTGAGAAAAATTCCGAAAGAATTATTTTCATTTCCATTTTGTGTATATTTATTTTTAAAATATTTGTATTCCTTTCCTTTTGAAATATTATGCACGAATTTCAAGCAATTTTAAAATTTGTTACTTTGCATCGCGTTCATAAAATATGGAGTAACCAAAAACTGCAAAAGGATATATTTAAAACCTAATGCATCATTTGATTTTTTCTAAATTATTCGAGTATTTTATTTGTTACTAAAAAATGGATGACGTTTTATAATTTCAGTGGCTATACACTTTTCATAAATTCAAACTCGGATTGCATTCAGATTGTTAAGCTTAAAATTATAAAAGCATATTTTAATATTTTAAATTCAATGAAGAAGAATTATAGCCTTACTACGAAAGAATTTTTTAATCTCTTTGAATAGCCTTACTACGAAAGAATTTTTTAATCTCTTTGAATAGCCTTACTACGAAATATTTTTTTAATCTCTTAATTATTGAAGATAAAAACAAAATGAGAAAAACATGTTAATATGTGTCGAATTTATTGTTATGGATACATATTATAATCTATAATATGCCTCATTTTTATTAATGTTTATAAAAACTCAGATTGAAAATAGCCTTTTTTCCTGAGGCATATGGCGAACAGAAAATATCTCCTTTTTACAACTGTAGCATCCGAAAATAGTTTTATAAACAAGATCAAGTGCATTTTCCTTTATTCAAAGAATACTGACATTTTTATAGCATTTATATAAATACTAATATTAATGGATTTCAGATATAAATTATTGCTGAGTATAAAACATGTTAGTTACCAAAAAATTAATTAAACTAATTTTTAAAAATTAAAAATATATCGAATAACATACAATTATTATCAATAAAATATATTTGTAACCATTAAAAATTTCAATATGTGTGCTATTATTGAAATGCTTTGGCTAACAAATTAAAACGTACAAGTACGAAATGTGAAGTTTTCAGGTGATTCATGAAATAATTTTTGATCCCAGAAAGCACACTATACTTAATTTATTATAATAAATTATACAAATTTAAATGAGAATGGGAAAAATGAAAGATAAGTAAAAATATTTCGAAAAATAATCCCTCTGATCTCTCCCTAGATGGATATATATTTTTTAATATTCTATAAAACCTAATATGAAGTGTGTGTTTTTAACTAGAGCATTAAAGAAATATGCATCAGATTGCATCAAAAATTTAGAATGAACCATTTAGGAAATGCGCCGTATTGCAAAATTTCATATTTATTTACCTTATTACTAAGAAATAGCAAACTTTAAAAATTATTTCCGTATTTTCACACTTCTTAATTACTCATGTTTGTTTATTTTTTATGTTAATCGTAAAATAGACTTCAAATCTCTTAATTTTCAATATTAGAGATTCGAGAAATGAAGGAAAAATTAATTGTACTTCATTAAGCTATCACATTTAGTTACTCAAATGCAAGAAGGGGATACTTTTATATAAAACGCTTTTTAAGTTTTTCTTAAATAAATGTATTTAGTATCCACATTAGTAACATAAAGATGTATTATTAACTCTTTTTTATACAATAATCATTTATCTATGACAATAGAATTGATTCATTGGATGAAAATACATACTTTCATTATTAAAAGGCATACTTACAGTATTAAAATGCATACTTCTAATGAATCATTTGATTCATTAGAAGGTAATAATGTAAGTAAGTATTTTAGCTTTAAAAGGTTAAATCAAGTGGATATCTAATTGCTTCTTTCTCATATTTTTCTATTGCTACCTCCCAATACAGATCTGGATTTTTGTTGCCCTTTTCAGGCCATATTATGATGCCAAATCATTGAATAGAATCACTTTAGTTTCCCATTTCATCAAATTCTTAACTTAAATAACTTGTTAATGATTTATTTTAGTTCATTTTTTAATAACTGTGAAAACGTTTATATTATTATTTGTTAATGTTTTAATACGTATATAATGCAGCAAAATAGCTAAAGTAATAAAATTCCAAAAAATTAACCATAATTATTAGTTAATAACTTTTTTATTTGTAGATGAAACCTTTTAGTTATTACGATAGATTATTATGATATAAAGTAAAAAAATAGAGAACAGAAAAGTAAAAAAAAAAGAAGAAGAAGTTTTTGCACAACATGTCAAACTAACCCATTGTAGGTTTGTTAATATTCTAATTAAATTCCATCAACTGATAATTACCGTATTACTTGCATTTAATAAATAGGTAATTCACTACGCATTAATTTATTTAATAAAGATTTTTGTAATTCAGTATAAATATATATTGTTTTTTCAATAATTTGAAATCATAAAATTTGTAGTTTTTACAAATATTTATTTGACAATTAAGCTAATAACGACAATTAAGCTTTTTTGTTGGCCTGTTTGCTAAGATTTTCTGTTCAAGCCTTAGCTTGCTGCCTAGATCCACCACTGTGCTTGACATCTGCTTTAAAATTAAATATATTTTATGGATGCTGATAAAAAATATATATAATTGTTTTCTACAATCGTGTTGTCCCAAATGAATAGCATGTGAACAAATACAGAGAAATTTATGGCATTGGAAGGCACTTCGATATCTAGGACAAAATAATCGCGTAAAAATTCCAAGCGAACATTTTTGCCTGCTAAGGTGAGTGGAAGAATCGCCACCGTATAATTAGACATATATCTAACGTGCGGAATGGTCAACCGGCAAGCTGGGCATGACATAGTTTCGAGGTCAATGTAAGTGACAGAATGAGAGAGAGAAAGAGAGAAACCTGCTTTTCTTCTTTCTCCCTTGTCTTCAGCCCTATCTAAAATAGCAGCTCGGAAGATCTGCTGATCAATGAACTAGTTCAAGGGCAAATGAATCGGTTGAAGATTAGCTCCCCCTTTAGTTGAATCTTGCGCATCGAAAACCAACGGTTTGCTGGCTGCTATTTTTCTTCTCCCTTTCTAATTGGCCTGATGAACAAGTGCGCCGCTGAAATTTCAACTTTGAACAGACAGAGTTGAACAACAACAACAGAATTGAACTCAATAGAGGCTCGTTTAAAATCACGGTTAACTTTGGGATTTACATAGTCGAGTGCGCTTCCATGGCAGAAAAATTGCTCCCAATGCGAAATATTAATCTATCGCCTCCTTGAGGTAATTCACTTTAAAAAAGAAAATTAACTCACTGACATTTTATTATGACACACCTAAGGGCACCTAATTATCCCAATTCTTCATTCCAAAGCTACTGAGTTTCGCTACTACACCAAAAAGAAAATAAGAAATTTATTTAAGAGCAACCATATCAGAATGATATAATAAAATAAATTTATTTCCTGCGCAAATTAATTATTATTCAATTATTTGAATGTATGGCGAATTTATATGGCCTGGTGGTTAATTAACGGCTGGGGATCGATATATTAAAGATTCGAGACCTAATCCATCACTGATCTATCATGTATGTGGATTTAAAATGGTTTAAAATGTCAACAAGGATCGAATGTGGTGACATCAACAAGGATCTAATGTGGTGTGATCAACAAGGATCTAATGGTTTTCTGGAGGAAGTTTGGAGAGTGGAGTGCCATCGAGACGACATGATTTTAAAATTTTAAAAAATATCACTCTTATACATTAAAAATACAAGACTAATCTAACTAAACAAATGTATTCGTATAATTAATAAATGACAAACTGAAGACAGAACGCAAATATGTCTCTCTCCTTAATTTTTGCTGACACTGCTTAAGAATTGGGGTTTGTTTTAACCAATTACTTAATTAGAGATAACAGGAAAAAAATTCAAACAAACTATTTAAGAAGATGTTAGTTATAGTATAAGTAAAATGTTTGATAATCTTATGTATTTTGTGTTTGTATAGTTGCAAACTAATTACCGTCGCCAATCAATCTCTCCCCCCACATCACAATATTACTCACATTCTTAAATTCCACCTTATACTATATTTCCCTTGAAATAGCTCCTTCTTTGTCGTTGTTACTTATGACACTTGCCATTGGATAAGCCCCGCTAATGATACATCACTAGATTTAAACCGAATGAGCATCTGATGTTTCTGAAGTAGCGCCAACTAGGACCAAGAGTGCGACTTAGCTACACACTCATCACATTCGCTTGCACAGCCCTTTTTTACAAGGCGGCACAGTCACACCTCTCACAGACAGCACACAGAAAAACAACAAAGCCCGACCCGGGACTCATAGAACACGAGGAAGACGCGATACCTCTGTGCCAGAGAGTCGGTAGCTCATTCTTTTCTTTTTAATAACAAAATTTGGTTTCAACACCGAATACCATCTAAATGCATTTGTTGCTCAGCGTCATAAATGAAAGTTAAACCATCAAATTAATTAGATGCTCTGAGTCCCTTCCTTACTTTATTGAATTTAAAATTAAAAATCTCTGCTGCAAGATGAACTTAACTAAGTATCAGATTCTTTCTTTCTCTTAAACTTAAAGAGAATTAAATTTTCTTCAACTGACATTTTTCAACATTTAGTATTTTTAATGTCCTTGAAATGAACCTTTTTTTTTTATTTAGACTGAACCAATTAATGAGGGCTGAAGTTATAATTATTACTTTCTGGGCTTCTATTTTAAGATAATATTGTATTTAGTTAAACTATTGGATTCAGGTAACCATTCCAATCTCGGCAATGTTTTATCAAAATAGAAAAAAATCTAATTTTATCTTTAAAGTATTATATCAATATAAATTATTACAATACTGTATATTATATAGTATTGTAGAAGCAAAATAAATTATTATAATAAAATGTAGCTGCAATGTAAATTCTTATAATAACGTAAAACTGTAGTTAAGAACAACTATTGAACAAGTATAGAACAACAAGAATATAACGTAGAATTCTCAAGAAAAAAATTATTTCACCAATCACGTTAAGGAGGTTGTAAATAAGTGTTTATTCCGTGGCTTAATATTTAATAAGGTTAAAATTAAAATATAATTCATCAGTAATTCTTCATTACCGCCAAGAAGTTCAGGACAAAAAGAGGAAGAATAAAATACAACAAATACAAAAACTGTATTGGTGAACAAATACAACATAATTGTGAAATCGTATGCGATTTCCTAGAACACATGTGCAAAAATTTAGAACAAATTGAAAATTAGCATGAAATAGTCACTCATAGTGTTTCTAAGAAAATAAGTAGCAATTTTCTTACTTTACCTGCAAGTAAACCTTCAGCTTTTGTCACTATATCTATGAATCAAACATTAGGTATCGGTTTTGCTCTTACATGAAATCAGCTGTTTAAACATGACGAAAATGAATTGAAACAGAATAAAATATGAGATTTAATATGCTTTACTACTTAGAATCAATGAATTCCGAATTAATTTAAGTGATTTTTAGCATTTTCATAAAGAAAATATATGATTTTTTCTGAGAATTTAAAAATTATTAGCACGAGACCTGTCTTTCTTATTTTAACAAGAGTACTTATTATTTTCTTGGAAATTTTAATTTTAATGCACCTTTTTGGAATAGTTTCAATGTAAGAAAGCACTCATCAGCATGTTTCAGACGCTGAGTAGTGTAAAATGTAGTACAGTCAAAAGCAATTTTTTTAAAACTTTTACTTTAATATTGTTTTGATTAGTTGTTTTTATATAAATATAATAAATATGTATACATTATGTGTATATTTACTCAATATTCCGCCATTCCAAACGTTTGATGAATTCATTCAATAAAATATAATTATTGAAATTATCACTGCTGAATGATTTGTAAGAACGAACTGAAAAAATGCACACCCAAAGAAAAGTGTTATTAAAATAGAAACATAAGCATGTAAAATGAGAAGTTCCATCGTGTATGCCATGATAATATAATTAACAGTTTATTGTTTAATAAATCACGCAAGAAAACATTTTGATTTAATATTTAAAGAATGCTCGAATTTAATTTCTGTTTCTTAGCAAATTCTTCCTTGATAGTTGTTACTCTCGTGCTCCGCTTTTCAACGTAAGAAAGGATGCAGTAGCTTCTGAGGATATGGACCCCTGAGCACTTGAAGGCAGAAGTCTGAGCTCTATCTCATACATGTCACAAAGCCTTTTTACTGAGAGGAATTCATTCATTCACCCGCAGATCGTAATTTAGATCTTCATTAGAGAAAAGTCACCTCTATACCAGTACTCCCAGTGGTATTACTTTCGACATAGAGAACTTTGTTACCTCGACAGATTTAACGTGTGCCAGCCACTACACACACACACGAAGAGATTTTGGCTTACGGGTCCAAACTCGCAGCACAAGGGACGCGAATCCCACTCCATACCATCCCGGATTTCTTCGCTCTTGATTATTTATCCTAATGAAATTAAAATGACAATATATTTTTAATAGTTAAAAGACACTGAATTATGTAAGACAAAATTTCTGAAGCAATTGAAAGAGGAATATTGAAAAAATTTGATTCAGACTTGCACGAAAGTTCTTAGCTTTTATAATTTTGGAACTCACAAAATTTAAATCAGGCTCTGAGTGGCTGGTAATTTTTCAAGAATAGAATTAATTCTGTTATTACTCAATAATTATAAATGAATCAGATTTTAATAAATTGTTTATAATCAATCACAGTAATAATCATCTATTTTATAATTATAATTTTTAAAAAGCTATAAAATAGATTATCTAGTAGTATTGAAAAGATATGGACAGCATTTCATTACAATCAAACACTGCATGATGACAAATTAGCATCAAGCTATCGATTCATTAAAATGATCCAAAGGCAAACAAGAGCTGTATGATATTTGATTTATATTTAAATGTGAATCTTCAAAAGTATGGTGAGCATTGGTAATTTTTAGATGGTAATAATCATTCATAACTGTCATTGAGCCATTGATACCTTATTTTCAGCGATGGAAAAATAAAACATTCTTTCTCTCGAACATTTAACCATTTTCATTAACTAAAATAAACATCTTAGCTGTTCCCCTTTGTTGTTAAAGACCAAATGCTGAAAGGCATATGTAATATTAAAGAAATTAGGAAACACGAGAAACAATTAAATGTTAATGATATTTATTTAAACCTTTACTATTTTAACCCTTAGCACTCGAAAAAGGGATTCGATGCACAATCATTTAATATAGAAGGGTTTGTTTATTGCTCCAAATTGGTGTGTATATGTGTTTAAAATTGAATTCCTCCTTCTTTTTACCATCCTTTAGATATTTTCAATAATCAAAATTTAAAAATAAATAAATAAAACGTCAAAATAATGCACCTCCTTGAATGGTGCCCAAGAGCCCCCATCGAGTGCAAAGGATTAAATATGAGTTTAAAATGATTTCTGTATATCCCGTTTTGTGAAATTTATATTAAACTGAAAATTATAACTCAGTTCAGTTCCTCATACTCATCACGATTTAATTATTGTAATGACATTATACCCATATAAAAATAATATTTATAAATATCTCTAGCATAACAAAGTTATAAAACGTCAAAAGGATGCACCGCCTTGAATGGCGCCCAAGAGACACCATTAAGTGCAAAGCATTAAATCTGAGTTTAAAATGATTTCAGTATATCCCATTTTGTTAAATTTACATTAAACTTAAAATTATAACTCAGTTTAGTTCCTCATACTCATCACGATATAATTATTGTAATAACATTATACAATTATAAAAATAATATTTATTAATATAACTAGTATAACAATGTTATAAAACGTCAAAATGATGCACCGCCTTTAATGGTGCCCAAGAGCCCCCATTGAGTGCAAAGGGTTAAATCTGAGTTTAAAATGATTTCCGTATATCCCGTTTTGTTGAATTTATATTAAATTGAAAACTTCTAATAAACTTTTTAATAAATGAAGTAGACTTTTCTCATTTTTTTAAATGCAGTATTAGTCATTAATTTCAAAAGACCCTTAATTGGGGTCATTAGCATTTTCCGTTGAAGTTTTGTTCAGTTATCCGAGACATGTGCATCAATCTCACGCTGACATTGATCGATTACCAAACACAATAGGTTGGCATCGCGTCAAACACTATCGATAAAGATTTTAAATTTACAAAATGACAGCAATTCCAAAAACCTATAGCAGGGGGCATTAGATAATAAGTACTCTTGCAACTGAGCTTATCTGCCGCTATATTCGAATTTGGTGACCCGGATCAAGTTATGCTGTGTAGTAGGTAATATGTTAACCTACTAACTTAATAATTAAGTTTTAGATAATACAAGTTTCGAGATCTTGTTTTAATTCCAAAATTAATGTTTTAATTATTTTAATTCAATACAAGTAGCTATTAAGTAACAAATGCTGTCAAGTAAGTACTTTAGCATGGAACTCAATGACACACAGGAAGTAAAGCTAAATTTATTAGCTCGACTCAATGAGCGAAGTACAAATACAAGCTCTGAACTCAGAACGCCATTACTGAGGGATCTTCGGCTTTATACCAACAGGGAAAGTTCTAGAATACTTTTCTGGATAACTAAAGAAAGCTCTGGTTTTCTGGAACACAAAATAATGTAAACTAAAAAAAATTGAATAAATATTTGCTCGAATATTAAACCTTATTACCACCACCGGGATTCGAACTCACGACCTCTTAATTATGAGACAAGCGTGGCGACCATTCGACCTTGGAGATACGGAAGCATTGCGATAAACTTAAGTAACAAAGCATTTTACTTAAGTTTGACCTCCGACAGAGTTCGTTTTAATATTTAGTGCATAAAAATTATTTTGATTTAATTTTAAATAAAACGATAATAAAATTACGAAACTCTTTAATGTATCATGCGCAATCAGCTACAAATGTTGTTAAGACCATTAACTTATGAGAACTCAAACAGTAAGGAAAAAAAAAACGTAAAACAGTAAGGAATGAAAATTTTTTATTGTAACATTTAATTCATGTTTGCATCTAATTTAAATGTTTTCAAAATCCCTGAAAATACCACAAAAGCTGCTTCGGGGCCTTCCAAAGTTGAGAAAATCCTATGCAGTTGCTTATTTTGCCGATTTGATAATCCTCTCCTACTGGAGATTGGTAGCATTGGGTAAATAACCATATCCTTGAAAATCCGATGAGTTTGGAGGAGAAACAAATATCAATTAAACAAAAAAGAGGTAATGTTTTAAACCTTGGAAAGGACGTCATGTTATAAAATTTATTATCCATGAAAAAAATGTTATTCAGTTGTTGGACAGAAATAACTGTGCAGGTTAAAGGTTAAATAATTTTTTTCCTGTAAAGAAAGCAGGATTAAAGACTGGCCGACAGAATAGCTGAACCTTGAACAGCAGCAAAAGCTATTAATTTTACAAATGTGGAGTGTTTTAGTAGCTTGTTACAAAACAATGGCTTTGATAGATTATATGTAACTCCCGATACTATCCATAAAGTAGATACAGGCATTTATTCTCAAATTTCAAAGAAGTAGATATAAAGGCCCTGTCACTTGAAAAAATTCCAATTTTCATTGAAAAAATAATTTTTTATTAAAAATGTTTTAATGAGATCTGCAGATATTTATTTCAAAAAACGCATTTAAAAAATGAACATGTTAGATGATTTAGTAGCTGTATGCAAACGTCCTGGCCCATCTTCTCCGTGATCTGGGCGTCTTGGGTTTGAGTCCCGGTTCGGGCATGGTTCTTCTTCCTTTGTTCTGTCTGTGAGATATATGAAAGCGCCCTCCTTTATAAAGGGGTTGTGAAAGCAAATGTGATGTGTGAGTAGTTAATACGTACTCTTGGGCCTAGTTGGAGTCACTTAAAAACACGAGACGCATCCTCGGATTAAAAATCTCTGACTATGTCATAATAAAATATTATATTTAAAGTATGTACACTTTTTGAAAACCTTTCTGAAAGAGTAATATTTTTTAAATAAAAAATGTACCTATAAAATTATAAACAATTTTGAAAAATTGGAGATTAAGGATTCTTTTTGACTAAAAAGATTCATAAAACAAAAATATTTTGCTTTAGAATTTTTTTTTAATAATTTGCTCAAAATTTTGCAGATAGCTTAAGAAATATATTTTACCAAGTTCCTGAACTAAAAAAGTAAAATAAAAAAATAAGTCAATTCTTACTTAGGTCAACAAAGAAACTTTTTATTTTAGTTACTTTTTATTAAATAGTTAGGATTAATACAAATAATTTATCAAAAAATTATTGATTTTCGCAAGAATTGAAATCACATTCTTCTCCTTCACGTGAAAAAAAATATTGAAATCCTTACATTTTCCTGATTAAGCTACTGTTGATTTCAATTTTCATTACACATTGCTAAAACTCTATTTAAAGTATTAAAAAATAATTAAAATTATTTAATTAATTAATATTTGAAAATAAATGTATTAACATCAAGTGTAATCCACCATAAGTTTAAAAAAAAGTTTGAACTTGAGAAAGATGAAAAAAAAAGTATTTTAATAACGATTTACAGTTTGAACAAAATACATAAATGTATGTAGGGAGAGTGTGAACTACTGGTAGGAATTGAAAAATAAGCTGTATTTCTATCCATTCTTTAAATATTGATATTCGACTGATAAATAACAGGAAGTGTTTATTTTTTTCTCATTTTAAAAAAGTAAGTAAAATTTCTAAATTGTTTTTTCTATTTTTTAAGAACTACTGTACATATTGGCAAATTATTATATCGAATTTGAATAAAAAGTATGCATTAGATTCCAGTTTGGGAAATTTTTCTTAAAAGAATCTATGAATCATTGGGATTTGAGAAAATTGTATTTACAGATGCAAAACATCATGAAAATTTATATAACTGTCGATATAAAAATGAGTATAACTTCCCTTTTTGACAAAAGTAAAAATTCCCTTTTTGACAAATAATCATTTTTTCAACATGGTCATCTATTTTAAGGATAAAAAAATTAAATTTTTATTTTCAATTTCAAGAATTATCCTTCTTGACAGCAATTTCTGCAACAATATCACAGAAAAATTGATATAATTAATATTGATGATTTTCGTTTAAACTCAGGAATAGATTTTGCTAGCTATGTATTCTTGTTTATGGAAAAATTTCATCTGTCAATGCTGTATAAGTGTAACATCAAAATTGTCAAATGATGCATATTTTTGTATTTTCTACAGATATATTTTTAAATACTCGAATGTTGTTGCTGTAGAAAGCTATCAAAAAATTAGTTTACTTTAAAATTAAACTTAGTTGTAATTACTATCAAGACTTAACAATATCTGTTGTTGTTGTTACTAATGGTACTTGCCATGGACAAGCTTTCTGATGCAGTCAGCGATTCTAAGCCTAGGTAGCATCTTTTGTTTCAAGTAGTGCCAAATAGGGCCAAGAGTACAACTTCAGCTACTCACACGCCCCAACCTTTTTATGGGGCGGACTTCATTAATACATTTTCATTCATTCATCTACAGTTCATAATTTAGATCTGGAACCGAGAAATATCACCTCTGACTCAATACCCCCTGTGGTATTACTCTCGACATGGAGGACTTTGTGACCACGACATATTTAACGAGCGCCAGCCTCCACACAATCGGGGAATCTTTGGCCGCCGAAGTTCAAACTCTAAGGAATATGAGTCCAACGCTCTACCAACCAGGCTATCCCGGCTTCTAACAGCATCTTATAAAATTAAACGAACAATTCTTATATATACATAAATTTATTTAATGCATATCGGAAATGGTTCTAACGATTTTTATCAATTTTTATATTTAGATTATGATTTGCTTTTAAAGTTATCTATATAGGTATCTTTCCTGAAATTTTTTTTATTTTACACACACCCAATTTTTTTTTAATAACTAGCTATTAATATAAGTATAATTAACACCCGCTTCTAAATATGGACAGTACAGTGGCCAGAATTATATAGACAGATAGATAAATATCTTGCTCAAATTTTCAATCGTTAATAAAATACTTTTTATTCATCCAATCAAGTACAAGTAATTTTTGTAAAAATTGTAGTTGTTGGCATTTGATGTAAATACAGCTTTTTCGAATATTAATTCAATAATTTTTTATTATTTAATTAAAACCTACCTTTTAAGCCAAAAATCCTATTCCCGTAACTGTGAATGGTAGGCCTGGATATCCTGGTATGGCACTGGATTCGCATCTCTTCGGCTGTGCGTTCGAACCTGCCAGCCAAATACTCTTCGTGTGTGGTGGACGTTAAATTTGTCGTGGTCGCAAAGTTCTCCATGTGGATTGTAACACCACCGGGGATACTGGGTCAGAGGTGATTGTTCTCTGTTTCAGATATAAATTACGATTTATAGATGAATGAATGAAGTCCGCCCCATCAAAAGGGCATGTGAGCAAGAAGTCTGACTTCTGCTCACGGGTGCTCAGACGTCATACCCTCAGAAATTACTGCACTCCATTTTCCGTTGTAAATCAGAAAATGCAAATAACAATAATTGTAATTATCTTATAAAAAGTAGCTAAAATAAGATGTTTCCTAGTTACCTAACAGGAATTTACTAAAAAAAAATTTTGTTACTTATTAACAAGAATAATTTGAACTATTATAATAACAGAATAATTATTATTAACAATATCATTATATTAATATTAACAAGATATTATTATTAACAATAGAATAAATTGAAAGTACATTAAATAAAACTTTTAAAATACTACATTTTTCGCCAATTTCTATGTATTCCTTGAACAACAAAGCTCAAAAATATAAAATAAATTTTAATCAGACAGAAAGGAAAATGTAAATCATTTGCAGTTCTTTGTCTAATTTTCTTGTATTTGCAGCTTCCTCATTTCTCTATCTCACCTGACCCGACGAACAATGGAGAGACTAAATATGAAGAGATATGAATGCCCAGTAATTCTTAATTGCATTGACCTGCAGTTAAACATTTCTAGATATTTTCACTTACTTAAAGTTCTTTTCTTTTCTTAGAATATTGTATAAAAATAGCACAGTTATGGAATAAATTAAGGTTGTAAGGTAGTATGCACGATAACGAGACAATCAGTAACCCGACCAGATTGTTATGAACGATCAATCAGACTTGTCTTAATGAATTACTGCAAATATTTGTTTTCTGTCTCGGATGTATGAAGCCGAAGAAAGACATAAAAATGGAGGGGGGGGGGGGGGGATTTATGAACTTCAGCACAAAAAATACTTGCATTCGTAGCATTGCAATATTATTAATCTAAAGTAACTTCTTGTAAATGAGAAGCTAAACAAGAGATAAATTAATATATCCTACCAAAATTTTATTTTTCTTTTTCTTATGAATGTGTAAATCAAAATACCACCCAGATATATTAACTTTCTTGATTTGATCAATAAATAAAAATCTCTTATATAATGGATAATTACGATAATCAAAAAATTAATTCCACGCTGAGAAAAGATAAATATATGTTTCAAATTTTTGCTCTATGACTCAGAATCTACTACTAGCATGTACGATAACGAGATCAGCAGTAATCAGATTGTTTTGAAAGATCAATCAATCTTGCCTCATTGAATTGCTGCAAATATCTGTTCCCGAAAGTATGACACCGAATAAAGACTCATAAAAATTGGGAAAGGGAAGTATGAATTTACGGACAAAAAACACCTACATTCCTACATTGCAATTGAAAGGAATATTCAGCTAAAGTAACTTCTTATAAATAGGAAGCTAAACAATAGATAAATTAATATATCCTACCAAAACTTGATTTTTCTTTTTCTTATAAATGTGCAAATCAAAATACCACCCACAGATATTATATTTCCAGATTTGATCAATAAATAAAAATCTCTTATAAATCATCACGATAATCAAAAAATTAATTCCACGCTGAGAAAAGCTAAATATATGTTTAAAATTTTTGCTCTGTGACTCAGAATCTACTACTAGCATGTACAATAACCAGACCAGGTTGTTTTGAAAAATCAATCAATCTTGCCTTATTTGAATTGCTGCAAATATCTGTTCTCGAATGTATGAAGCCGAATAAAAACTCATCAAAATAGGGGGGTATGAACTTACGTACAAAAAACACCCACATTCCTACATTGCAATTGAAAAGAATATTAAGTTAAAGTAACTTCTTATAATTGGGAAACTAAACAATAGATAAATAAATATAACCTGCCAAAATTCGGTTTATCTTTTTCTAAAAAATGTGGAAATCAAAATACAACTCACATGTATTAACTTTCCTGATTTGATGAATAAATAAAAAAAATATTATATAATAAAAACCATTTCAATAATCTAAAAAGTAATCCCACACTGAGCAATGATACATATATGCACAGCATTTTTGCTCAATGACTCAAAATTTAGCTATTTTTAACTTTATTTTCAGTTGGCATACACAAATAATTTAATCACATGACTGTCTTTTTGTCTAACAGGGCATAGACATAATGTTGTATTTGAAATTATAAATAGAATGCAAACCGAATTTGAGTATCAATTATTTAATAAATATTTCTTAGCTTTTCAATTTTTTTTCATAGAAGTTTGTGACCTACATACTTTTCTTTGCATTTCTTGAATCATTTGGAGGATAAATGATTCAAAAACTTAAAAAAAACTTAAGTTTAAAATAAATTTTTAACATTATTTTCACTGTATTATATAGAATTGCTTAGTAGATATTTCAAAATTTTTAAAAACCTGTTGTGTCTAAATAGGTTTAATTGTAATATTCTGTTCACTTTAATCTATATGACAAATAAAAGAAACAAATAGGATTTTATTAATCCTTGTTATAGAATTTAAAACTGATCTATGAAGCCATACCAGATGTAAAATTGTCAAAGGCATCTAGACTATGACGAAATGCCATTTTCAAACATCATATAATAGGTTGAAATCTTTAATGAGATTTTAATAGCATAAAAAATGGATGGCAAGATAAAGACCTCAGATTTCATATTGTGTTATTAATGACATTTTAATAACATGAAAACTTAAAATGTAATTTGTTGAATATTGTATTATAATAGTGTTTCTGATAGACCTTATTTCTCAGTCCAGCAATGGAGGATTTCTTCATAAAACTTCATAATGGTGTTTACAAATGTGAGTTTAACATGGCGACGTATAAAATGGCATAATTAATGAAAATTCGCATTAATTCTTTCTAATAATAATATTGCAGATAATAATATTATTTAAATTTAAAATATTTTAATTAGAATTTAAGAAATTTTCCAATTTTAAAATTAAACCATTGTTCTTCAAGTCATTTAGATTGCATTTAAAACTGCTTATTTTTTACGTATACAGAAATGGTTTTTTTTTTAAATTTCATATTAAAATCAAGAAATAAAATATTTTATCCATTTAAAATATTAGAATTAAAAAAAATGAAGAAAATGAATAGAATCAGAATTTTAGTCTGCTGTAGACGTTAACCTATTCAAATAGGTATCACAGAAAAGAACTTTCAAATAAATAAATAGGAACAATTTCTTGAACGAATGAACTTTTTCAGTTCATTCGGTCTTTTCTTGGGGGTCTGAAATTTATTTCAAAAGTTCGTAATAGAATTAAATTAGTAAATTACGAACAATTATTAGTTCGTAATAGAATGATTCAGTAGCAGATGCCAAATAACAAATTTCAAAACTGCCCATAAAGATAAAATCTTAATAAAAAGTACAAAAGAAACAGTTAACTATTTTCTAGCAATTACTTCCAGACTACAAAAGAAATATCAAAACGTATCTTTCGATTTCAAAAAGCTTTCAAAGAAAATTTATTTGAAACAGAGTTTAGTAATGATATCTATTGTTATGAATGAGGAAATGATTCTTGTTTTTCTTAATTATGCTTTCATAAAGCTTTAATGTTAAGAACATTCAGCCTGAGTTTGCATAAATTGAATTCCGAGACAATTCAATTACGTAAATTCCTACTGAATATTCAAGAAGAGACAGAAATCCGAGTATCTTGAAATCCAAATTAAGAAATACCTTATTGTTATCAAAACGAAGGGACAATGTTTCATTTCAAATATATTACACACGAGAAAAAACTGTTTGCAGATTTCATAGAACATTTTAACGAATTAGATAAACATCTGGCCAACTTAGTATTTGATTTCCCATTGTCATCTGAAATTATTTGTTAATTTGATCAGAATTTTAGTTTTGTCTGGTTTTTAAACGTGAGAATGAAACTAAGCAAAGGACATGTATTTAAAATGGTTTCCATAATGCAATTTTTGCTGAAATATTGTAAAAGAATTTCCTTAAAAGATAAGGGTTTATCAAAAACAAGTAAATTTGAATGCTGCAAAAATTAGAGAATCTATCAAAGATGAAAGACTCTCTAATAGACCATTTACTTTATTTAATCATTAACATGTTAATTAGATCAGTGGATATCTGATGATTGCCGCTTAACCACTGGAAACTATGTTGAATATGTTCCTGTATCTAAAATGATTTAATTGTTTTGAAATAGCTAGTCACTTTTACATAATAGTGCCCTTATTAATTGTGAATTTTTGGCAAAATATTCAACAAATATGGAGCCACAAGATCGGTATTTACGAAATAAAGCAAATTTTAACATCTGACTACGAAAAATGACTCTTGGTGGTCACTCTCAAAAATGACTCTTGGTGAGTCTACTGGTGCAATGAGAAAACATTCTCTACTACCTTTGAAGGAGTTTCACAGATATAATAAAGTGTCTTTTTTAAATTAATTTTTATTTTTCATTGATTTAACAAATTTATGGTAAATTGTCGACATTCTGACTCTCCTTCATCCCTTATTATTCATGAATTCTTGGCAAAAAATTCAACAAATAAGGAATCACAAGGTCAGTATTTACCAAATAAGGCAAAATTTTAACATGAAAAAAGACTCTTGGTTGTCACCGTTTTGAGTCTATTGATGCAATGAGAAAACATTCTCTACGACCTTTGAAGGAGTTTCACAAAAATAATAAAATGTCTTTTTTTTAATTAGTATTTAGAGTTTATTCATTGATTTAACAAATTTATGGTAAATTTTCAACATTCCGCTTCTCCTTCTTCGCTTATTATTCGTGAATTCTTGGCAAATAATTCAACAAATAGGGAGTAACAAGGTCAGTATTTACCAAATAAGCCAAAATTTTAACATCTGATTATGAAAAATGATTCTTGGTGACCACCGTTTTGAGTCTATTGATGCAATGAGAGAACATTCTCTGCGAACTTTGAAGGAGTTTCACAAATAAAATAAGATGCATTTTTAATTAATTTTTATTTTTTATTCCTTGATTTAATAAATTTCTGGTAAATTGTCGCCATTCTGATTCTCCTTCTTTGCTTACTTATTAGAGAATATTTGGCAAAAAATTCAACAATTAGGGAGCCACAAGGTAATTTC
>JAOUZG010050968.1:13529356-13554223 GCA_026289955.1 Argiope argentata | reverse complement strand
TGTTGCTTTTATTGCTTATACTTGTATGTTGCTTTTATTGCTTATACTTGCATGTTGCTTTTATTGCTTATAAGTATCCTTATACTTGCTTTTTAAAGATCTTCATAATTTGAACTCAGTATATATTTGAACTTTGTAAAATATTAATTAGTCATTATGATTTTTTTTTTGTATTTATTCATTCGTATACTTTGTTAAATTTATATACTGGTAACCTTTTTTGTGTTTATATACTCTTGTACTCGCTTTGTATTTATAATCTCGGATTTGAGTACTTGTATACTTAATGCTACACTTCTCTGATTATCTCAACTTATCCTTGATTGCAGACGTTTTGCGCTTAAAGTAAGTAGACAAACGCAGGCATTCATTCAAAATCTAGACAAAAGCTGAAAGCACTAAATGTTCCCCTGTGATTTTTGTCTGAAAGGAAGAATAAAACTGGATTTTTTTTTTCGTTTTTCCTATAATAAATATTTATGCTTTATTTTATATTTCAATTACATGAATGGGATATTTATTTTTCCTATTGCTTATTTTAATGATAAAACCACGTCTGCTTAATTTTATAAATCCCGTGAACCTTTCATTTATCCAAGGTAAAAACTAATGTTTTGAGACTTGCACTGTTTAATATCAACTTCTTTACCGTTATGCATGAAGAACTCCAAAAAAACTGCTGGTCTAGCAAACATCCAAGAATTTTCCCTTTCCGAAAGCAAATTAACTGTGACCGCGTTACCAGTTTCCTTTTTCTGCCTGGACACTTCTCTGTGGTCCGTGTCGCTTTGCACTTAACATTTCAGTGATGACCCTAGTTTGTAGTCTAAACTATTTTCTCAAGATTTTTCAAACATTTCTTAGAAAAGAATAGCTGGAGATTTCAAATAGACGATCACTGGAAAACTCTTTGAAAAAGAACTCTACGCTTCCAATCAATTTATATTTTGCGTAAAATGAACTCCAAATAATTTAGTGTTCAAATGCAAAAGAAAATAGAGAACAATTTCTTTCATACAGATCATCCTGAAAATTTGTGAGTGGGAACATTTAAAATGTGCGATCATAAATTTTCAAAATAATCTGTATGGAGCAAGCTAGAAGAAATTATTTTATGTTCGGTGGTCGGTTTTAAAAGCGTGCTATATTTTTTTAAAAAAAAATTTATTAATTATTAGTAAAATAAAATACTGATGTTGTTCTCGAGTTCCGCTTTACAACGGAAAGAGGAGTGCAATAGCTACTGAGGGTAAGTCATAGAACAGACTCTTCGACCCGCCACGAAGGCACACGGATTAACCATAGGAACTGAATGACCAGACCGCCGCAACATCAATTAGCGGGAACTATGGTTGATCTTTAATGACCATCCCCGGCCATGGTACAACCCTCTCCGAAGGAAGAACGTCCCGCCATCGATGGGAGGAGTCTAACCCACACCTATTAGTGTACCCACCGGGTTGGCGAGATCCAACGACCATACCAGAAGCATCTCATCCCCAATTACAAGATGCCCCCGGAGAATGGCTACTGAGGGTATGGACTCCTAAGCACCAGAGGACAGAAGTCTGAATTCTAGCTTATACAAGTCACAAACCCTTTTCACGGGGACGACTTCATTCATGCATTTCATTCATTCATCCACAGATCGTAATTTTGATAAGAAACAGAGAACGATCACCTCTGACACCTCTCAGTACCCTCAGTGGTATTACTCTCAACATGGAGGACTTTGTGACCACGACAGATTTGTTATGCACCAGCCACTACACGCACACCGAGAGACTTCGGCTGCCGAGTTCGAACTCGCAGCCTAAAAGATGCGAATCCAACGCCTTGCCAACCAGGTTAACATGGCCCTAAAATATTGATGATAACTATATCAGTAGAATCCGATACACAGTCCTTTGATCTTGAATGCCATGATTCTCTTATAAGATCATCCACTAAAAATTTTAAAAACAATGAAGCAAAACTAAGTATCAGTGAAATAGCAAAACTTGTTCATATGTATAGCAGACTCTCATTGCCAAATTTCAGCAAAGCTGAATTGGCATCTAGTCTATAAAATTTCAATGCCTTTCTTCATAACTTCTATGTTTCTACCTTGTTAATTATCGGTGTCTCTCAAAAAACATCTGCTGATAGATCCGCAGATTCTTTCACTAGGCGCACATAATGTTATCATTGCATTGGTTGATGAACTAAGCGTCATCCTTACTGTCATCGTCTTACCTCTCTACAAGAGCTAGTTGACTCGTTTTGAAATTTATTTCTTCTAAATCTCGTTAGATATTTTTTGGAGCATGTCTCTACTGAGTTTGAGTCTGGATAATCAGAGTGGCTATTTTTTTAAAATCCCCAGACTTAATGACTAGCCCTTTAGAACAAATTTTTGGGAAAAGAGAGCCGCTTGTTAGAAAAGACCATCTCTTTGCATATTTATATAGTGTATCCCTCCCTCTTTACAAGAGTCCGTATCCCTAAACAATTAAGGAAAATAGTAGTTAATTCTCAACTTCTATATTTTTTGCCTGATTTAAGCGACATCAATTAATTTTTCGAAAAATCTTAAATGCCTTGAATGTGACTTAAATTTATATAGATTGTCCAAAAAACCTTTTACTAAACTCTTTTTATTAAATTATTTTAATGGCTCAGTTCCTGAAAACTCGATTCAAAATTCGGTACGAAAGAGAAATAAGAAAGTATTCCATGCTGCAACGAAGACAAATTCGCTATTATTTTCTTCTAATGCTCTTCAACTGTATAATCCGATTCTATAATAACCATAAAGAAAACAGATGCGTGAAATGTTTTAATAGATCTATAAAAATATAGTATAACTTTGTATTTGCATGATTTTTTTATAACTAAAGAGAGCGATAATTCCTAGATTTCATCGGTATTTATTATGTTTGGGTACAAAACCTTTCTTGGGAAAACTTTTGCACACAGATTTCACAGATAAGCCGAAATTTAAATGACTTGATTGAAAACTAATTGAAAAGTGGTCGAAACTAACTGAAAAGTGACACTACACGATACTATGAAAATCTTCCTGAATGGACTCTACAACATTTGATGCAGAACTTGAACCTATGAGCTCTCACTGACAAACCTCGAACTTTAACGCTAGAAGATAGTTTGGAGATTTTGGATCTTTTACATCCCAATCAAATGAAATTTAAATCTTTCGTAGCTAGCCGTTCGCTAGAGTGGACGTAATACAAATCCTTTTGTTGACATCAGTCAAATGTTTAATAATTTGTTTGAGGCTCTTTTTTTTTAATTAACAAATAGGCACAGGAAAAAATATCTCTGAGCAACTGCAGTTTCTTCTTTTTCCGCCATTCAACTGGTTTAGTGAAACCATCAGGCACTCAATAAAGTTTAATTGGATTAAATATTCACCCCCACCCCAAATGAAACACTTGTTTCTGCAACTGACTAATCATTTGATAAAACTTTTGAAAAAAGTTTCGATACATTGTGTAGTACTGGCCTTTCTGGAAGAAGATGAGAATTCCACCATGAAGTGTTGCTGAAGACGAGAACTTGTCGGACTAATCAAAACTTTTGATACCTCCTTTAAGCGAGTTTCGGTATTGTGATATTAACAAGGATAATGTATTAATAATAAATGAATTATATCTAGAAATGGTAAACTTTTTTGTTTTCAATGAATACAATATAATTCAATTTCAGTAGGTAATGTATCTTCAAATGAGCCCAGTTTCCAAAAGCTCTTTTAGGTTACAATTGCATACAATTAAAATTGAAATAACTTGATTGCTACATTTTTGTACTGGTCTTCTTTCGACGCCTTAAAAATTTAGAAATAAATATCAAACAATAAAAAATGATTCTAAAAATATATTTAATCCATTTACATCTTAAATTAATAAAGTTATATTTCATTATAATGTTAAATTGGATGTTTTCTTGTATCAAGATTTTATATTTTGACGTGAAAGTGATTTTTGATTTTCAAGACCATAAAACATTATTTTTTTAAAAAAAATTAATTAATTTTTATTTAGTTTTTAAAATTAATTAAAATTTTAATTTTTAATTTAATTTAAAATAAAATGTTTAAAATTAATAGCGTTGAAATGATAGTTAAAAATATTAGGAAGTGGAAATGAACAGTAATAGTCTTATACAAGGTATCTGTTCTAATCATAGGCCAATAGCTAATTTAGATCCGTTAGAGATATATATACTACCAATTGTAAAAGGCTTCAAATGACTTGAAGAATTATGTTTTATATTACTTCGCTCAATAAAATTAAGTTCCAATATTCTACATGTGAGACTGACTTTTAGCCAAGAATTATTAAGCTTTGAGTTTCATCATTTTAGAACAATTAATGATCTCCTTGAGGAATCAGATTCCGTTTATTGGGAAATGTTCCTTGAGATAGGCGTTGAAATTATCGAAAAACGTTAACTTTTGTTGTATTCAACGTCTCCAAGTTTGATCAGTTTTGACCGCAAAATATGATGTTATGAATGCTTAATTTTTAAATGTTTGTATGCTTAGAAAATTAACAAAAGCGAGCAATTGTCAGGACCGGTTCACAGTATAAAATTTAAGATTTGGTAATATTTTTAACAGTACATTTTCGACTAAGACTGTATAAAATACTATTTTTTTTTCTTTTAGATCATTTTTCCAACTGGAAGTATAAACTATCTCAGGCAGTTTGAAAACTAACTATTTGGTCATGATAAATGTAGATATGCTTTTTATTGAAAATAATTTCATCCTTAAAATATTATACTAATTAGTATTACTGAAATATTTATATGCAAATGAATTTTTTATATAGTGAGTGTGAACTATACATCATCAACTTATTCTAAATGTTTCTTTTCAAATTAATAGTACTTCTGTGGAAAACACGTAGCACTCCTGTAGTAATTGTGGTACTTTTGTTGTAATATTTTTAACAGTATATTTTCTACTCAAACCCGTATAAAATACTATTATTTTCGTCTTTTACATCGTTTTTTCGACTGAAGTATAACTTGCCTCTGACAGGTTAGAAATTAGCTATTTGGCCACGATAAAAATAGACATGCTTTTTATTGAAAATGGTTTTATTCTTAAAATATTATAATAAAGTATAATCATTATTACGGAAATATTTACATGTGCATAATTTTTTTTATAGTGAAGGAGAATTATACACAATCATCTTATTGTAAATGCTTTTTTTCAAACTAGCAATACTTTGGTAGAAAATATTTAGCATTTTTTTAGCACTTCAGTCAAAACTACGCTTTAAAAGTGAATTATTATAATGAAATAAAATCAGTATTACTGAAATACTTATATACCTATAAAAAAATTTCATTGCGAATGATACATTACACATCATCAGCTTTTTCTAAATGCTTCTTCTAAAATTAACTGTTTTCTTGTAGCACTTCAGTAGAAACTACGTTTTAAAGGCTAAATCTTCATTGGCATTAACTACACTTGAAATAATTCTCACTAATATCAGATCTCTCCTGATCTATCCCAAACAGACACATCGGGAGACAGATTGATTTCCAACTAAAAACTCACAAAGATCCATTCTGTTTAGATTCTGAGTACATACTGTCAATCACTGATTTGTAATGATTTTCAATATTCTTTCTTCTAATTTTAAAAGCTGCAGTTACCAAACCAGATTCTGGATTCCATTCTTCCGTGCAAAGTTTGACCTTTTTTGGTATCTCTGCTCCTCGAAGACCACCTGTAAAAATATTTTATATTATTAGAACACTTCACACTCATCTCCAACAAAAAAACACAAAAGCGAATAATGAAGTTTTTAAAATTGTCTGATACACATTGTAGTAAAATCTATAATACATATCAACTTATTATTATCATGTGAGAATATGATGTCGTTTTGGTTAGAAGGGTTTGATGAATCCGAAATTTACGGGTAAAAAATAAAGATTAATGTCCGCCGGAAATTATCGGTTGAAGAAATTTTTTACCTGCTTTTACCAATAATACATTATTATTATGTATGCTTCTTTAAAAGCAGATGCATTTTTAAAAGTTTGACATTCTTTTATCAGTAATGCTTTATTATTACGTATACTTCTTCACAACAGATGCGTTTTAAAAAATTTATGTAAAACTGTGATATCTTAGCTGTTATCATCTCAAAAAAGGTCGAGCTCCAAAACGTTGTTTGGCAGTTAGAAAAAAAGGAAATGAAAGGGGGGGGGGGGGGGGGGGATAGAGACCGATCAAAATATCTAGGGATTTTTTCAAACCGGTTTAAACTGGTTAATGACTTAAAGTGATCAAGACAAATAATGACTTAGAATAATATTGTTCTCACACGATAACTTGAAATTTGCGATCGTGGATGTCCTTTCATTTTGTTATAATCCTTCTGAATTTAATAATAAAATTTTAAGTACCGTTCTCTGGGAATAATGCACTAATTATAAAGGCTTAGTTAAAATTAATTTATCTGATCTTGCGAATCTAAATTTCTGCTTGAAACAATGTGTTATTTTTACCCAGCCTTTTATTCTTCAAACGTCCGTAACATGCAGATATTTCCGGTAATAACTAAAACGTTTCAAATAAGGCCAGCACCGTGTTTTTGAAAATTACAAAAAAATCAGTTTTATAAAAGATACCAAATGTAAACGTTTATGCAGTCCCTCGTTCGCTAAAATTGTACTTAAGTAAATGCTTACACATATCTTATCGAACGTAAAACAAGAAGTTTGATTTTTGTTGCGCAAAAATTGACAAAGATATTCCGTTTTAAAATGTAAGCTGACTCAGTTAATCAATTATATTGAATTCTGTTGAATGAATACTTCAAATTCAGAAGAATCGACTACATGAAAATAAAAACTGCTCAGAAAGAACCGGTAAGCAACCAGAAGATCTATAAAGTTAATGACAATCGGGATTGTACAAAATTGAATCTAATTTGAAGTATTCATTCTACATAATTTAATCTAACTAAGATATTCAAAGATCAAATTCAAATGGAAGATATTTCCATTTCATCTGGAAACATCTTTCTCAGTTTCTGTTCAACAAAAGTCATTTTTTGTATTATATTCCTTTAGAAAATCTGTGTAAACATTTATTACATATAGCTTCTTGTACGCAGACGACCACCCCACAACCACTGATCAATACTGCTACGTTCAGTATTGGCGGGATGGTGGTCGGCTGTACACAAGAATAAGAATGTATACATAATAAATGTATTAACTGATTCAAAAGGAATGTAATACAAAAAAATTGACTTTTGTTGAACAGAAATCGAGAAAGATATTTCCAGCTGAAATGGAAATATCTTTGATTTTCCATTTGATTTTGAATTTTATACTTGATTATCTTGAATTTTGAATAAGAATAAGTTAGATTGAATTATCGTGCAGAATGTCAGACTTCAAATTCTTCAAAACTAATTTTTTACTTTCAAAACTGTTTACTTCTTTTTTTAACTGTTTACTTCTTTCGTTTACTTCTTTTTTTCTTTGAAGATTTACTTCTTTTGATTCTTTTGATCGGCAATTGCGAACGTATATTTCTCAACAAAGATCATAACTTATATCTTGTATATAAAACTATATATATCTTGTAATTTAAACTATATCATAATTTGTATATATTTGTATATTAAATATAACTATAGGGAATAAGGTGTCGCATAAAATGTCATATTTAGAATTATTTAACTGATTTTTTTTATATTTTCAAGTTTATTATAGTATAACTGTTTACCTCTTTTGTGAAGTTTTAGTAATTCGAAGTATTTTTTACCACCGACATCTGCGAAAATATTGGGTTGGTAAGAAAGTAATTTTGATTTTCAACAGTAAACGTTATGTTTGTTTCATTATTCTGTTGTCAATGTTAGAATTTTTTTCTTTTAATATTTGGCAGTCGATAACTTAAGGTCACTATAGAAACCAATTTCGTTTAATTTTGTTTACAACTGTCAGTTTACAGTCAGTTCTAACAGGGAGTACAAAAATAAGCATTTTCGACACATTTTACTTTTTTATTTTCATAAAAGAAAGCGGCTGAATCTCACAAAGAGATATGCGAAGTTTATGGTATTGATTGTAAAACAAAACGCACTAATCAGAATAGGATGGGATTTAAGATGACAAACGTTCTGTTTGACCTTCTGAAATTGATGATGACAAAATGAAAGCTATAATTGAATTGAATCGTCACGTAACTGTGCGAGAGATTGCAAAACAGTTTAATATAACAAACGCAACAATCGAAAATCATATATGACGTCTTGGACTTGTTAAGAAGATCGATATTTGGGTCCGCACAAATTAAAAAAAAATTCACCTAACACAGCAAATCAATGTTTCACTAAAAACCCAAAATTACTTTCTTGCCAATCCAATAAATGCCCAGCAAAAATAGCAAGTTGCATAATGTATATTCTCCGGTTACAAATCAAGTGTTCCTAACAAAGATGCAGATAATCAAAAATTATATACCGCTTTTATATAAATCAGTGATTCGCGCTATGTTTTATTCCGTTATATTTATGAGAACCCTTTACCTCTTATTAACACAAAAGAAGTAACAATGCTTAAACGGCTTGAAATAACTTAGTAAAATTTTAAGGATACATCAGCAACTTCACACTTTATTTTTAATAATTGAAATATACCAGCGTCAAAACAAGTAAATACAGTGCTGAAATAATTTTCCGTTACTTTATGATGAAAAATGCGAATTATCATATCATTTCATCGCGATCAATCAGGTCTTCAAATCGAAAACAATTTCAGAAGAAATCTTGAGCTTGTTTCGTGAAAATGAGCTTTATGAAAATGAAATTTAAATCTATAATCTTCTTTGGAGTTGTTATAAGCTAACTGTAAATTTGTTTTCAGTTTTCGAATCAGGTGCAAATTTTCCTTCCATACATACTGATCTCAAGATATCACTGGAAGAAAATATTATTAAACGATATCACATGCGTTATTGCGTTAATATTGTGTACTTGGTACTTTTCTTCCACTGCATTCCAGAAGCTAATCATATTTCCTTTTTGATATCCATCAAAAATGTAGTATCAAATTAAAGTTCAATCAATTTTTTTATTTTAGGAAGCGAATAACGGCTTCTTTTTTTAATGGAACAGTTCATTAAATGGATATAGAAATCAGAAGGCTGTTTCACTTTGTTTCGAAAAATTATATCTGAAACAAAATTTTAGTTCTTTTTCCCATTCCTACTATTAGTTCACAATCTCCCTACATATATCTTCCTCAAATTTACAATCATTAATAAAAAACTTTTAATTAATCCATTAAAGCTAATATATATATTTTTTAACTTGTAGTGGATGACATTGATGTTAATACAGTTTTTCCAAATATTAATTCATTAATTTAATTAAATTAATTTTTAATACTTTAAATAGATCTTTAGCAGTTTGTAGTGAAGATTGAAACACAGAAGCACTAGCTCAGTAGGTAAAATGGAAGGATATTGGTATTTTTCACGTTAAAGTGAAGAATGCGAGTTCAATTCGTGCGAAAATCAACAATTTTTTGATAAATTATTTATATTAATTTTATTAATTAATAAAAAGTAGCTAAAATAAAAACATTCTTTATTCACCTTAGTAGGAAATGAATTTATATATTTTTTATATTACTTATTGTTATTAGACCTTCTTTTTTATCGTTTGATAATTTTTGACTCGTTTCCAAATTAGAAATTGCGAAAAGTCTCAAAAACTGCAAATTGATTCTTTTGATTGATACTTTAAAAATTCCATTTCTTGGCATAGAATATATTTTGTAAGTAACCATAAATATAGTTATGAAATTGCTCTTTTATTCTAAGTTAAATTTATTTATTTATGAAAAAAATGACAAAAGAATATTCAAGATGCTATAAGCACTAGTTTTGATGATGTTTAGAGATTATCAAAAAAAACCGATCTTCAAAAAAAAATTTTTTTTTATTTCTCTTAAAACAATTTTGAAACTTCATTTTCTTGGAAGGGCAACCTTTTTTCTTGGCTCAAAAGTAGTGCAATGTTTAGATTGTCTATACTTTCAAACAAAAATTGTAACAATCTATAATTTATTAAGTAAGTTATAATGAAATTCATCATTTTGACATTGAGTGAGCCCCTACTTTAATGAATTTGACGTAGAAACTCTTAACGGCTTATAAACTTTCTCAGTTAATACTGCAATAGCTCCAACATAAATGAAATGTGACTAACTTGATATGACTGAGGAAATCCGTCTGCAAGCCAGGCAGATTGAAAATATCAGATCTTTCATCTTCACTTACATTAATAAAAATCGTCTGATCAAACTTTTTTTAATCTTTCAGTCACTGTGGTTCCGACGCCACTAGATAAATCCTTTATTTTCAGAAAAGATTTATATTTGGTGAGAGAATATTCTACATTTCTTGAGCATGATAAAATAAGTAACTACCTTAATACAAACAAGTAATATAAAAAACAATTTTTTAAAAATCAATTCCAACTTTGAATATAACGAAAAAAATTATTTTGTTACTTTTTATTAAATAGTTACAATTGTTGTTTTGTGTTCCACTTTACAACGGAAGAAGGGGTGCAGCAGCTTCTGAGGGTACTGACCCCTTAGCACGTGAATAACGACCACCTTCGACTCAGTATCCCCAGTGATATAACTCTCGACATGGAGAACTTAGTGCCCAGGTTCGAATTCGCAGCACAAGGGATGTGAATCCAACGCCCTACCAACCATGCTATCCTTATCTAACAATTACAACTGCTATAAAAAACTACTATAAAGGCGAAAAATTAGTTTTTAATTAATTAATAAAAATTAATGAATTAATATTTGAAAAATATTAATTCATTTGATACTTTTCATCTACTCCAAGTTTTAAAAAATTCACTTGAACTTGATTGGCTGAATAAAAGTATATATATATATATATATATATATATATATATATAGGGAGAGTGTGAGATAATAGTAGGAATTGATAAATATTTGTTCAGCAATTGTATAGCCTTTGTTTTTTCCACTATTAATAATATGATATCTTACTGTCTTCTTAACTTGAATTGATTTTATGGCAGATGCCGAAAAAATTTTAAAATAAGGTTGCCCAATAATAAACGGGGAAAATAATATTTCTTTGTTTATAAATCACGTGCTTTGTCTCTCATTTGCGCTCTAGAAAAGATATTTTCAAATACTATTTGCTAACAACTCCTCACAAACCATGTACAAGGTTATTCAGAAATCTTTGTTTCTCGCCACTGAAAATCCTTATTGAAACTATTCGTTAAAATATTTTCTCTTCATAGGAGACGGACCAATATTTTGGACTTCTTTTCAACAAAGTCAGCTTTATATTTTTAAGTCAATAGATAAATCAATTAATATCCAAATTCTTGCACTTTCTCATGTTAATCAAATTGTTCCAAACTTTTATCTGTTGTTGTCGTATCAATTCTCTCGATTGAGCATTAGTTACTGGTCCCTTAAAAATTCACTTTTCTAACTACTTATCAATTTAAGAAATTAAGAAGTATTGTGAGAATACTGAAGGTAATCAAACTAAGAATTCAAAAAATAAAGTTCAGTTTTAAATATTGATTTTTTACTAGTAGGGATTGAAGGTCGCGATACGAACCCGCGACGCTAGGACCAGTAGCCGAGTAACACAATACCAAAAAGTCGACTTCGATATCGTAGATGTTATCTGGCTTACAAGGCTAACGCTACAGTACTCCCCCACCGTGAGTCGGCGAAGAAGCGAACGATTTTGTATAGCGCCAAGCGTTATGGCCAGTTGTTGCTTGCTCGCCAAGTGAGTCTGACAAATTTTTTTGTTTGTTTGCTTTCGTCAAGTGAGTCTGACGATTTTGCTGCACGTAGATGGCGCCACGATTGTTTTGGAAGGTTGCGTTGTCAAGGTCATCAATATAGGGATTGAAGGTCGCGATAGGAACCCTCGACGACAGAGCCAGTAGCCGAGTAGCATAACCACAATACCAAAAAGTTGACTTCGGTAACTTAGATGTTATCTGGCTTATAAGACTAACGCTACACATTAACTGTCCACTCGAACAAATAATAACAGCTTTTTTAAGATACCATCTCAAAAACAAGAGGCTTTTTTAAGAGATTCAGAATTTTTATGGATAACCTTAAAAGAAACGAAGAAGCAAAAAAGTTTTTAAAAAAAACATTGGGGCTTTACGAAGTTACAGCTTTTACGATGACGTGGCTGATTCATGTTTAACGCGTCCTATAGGTCCTGCAACAATTGGTAATTAATTACTAGGTCTTAATAAACTTTTTTTTATTTCAAGAATGTTTTCGATTTGCCCGTGTTTTTATTTTGATTCCTGTTTTTGCTGTTTCTAATAATACTTGCCATGGACAAGCTCTCTGATGCAGTCAGCGATTTTTAAGCCTAGGGTGCGTCTCTTGTTTTAAGTAGATCCAACTAGGGCCAAGAATACTTCTTATCTGCTCACGCATCACATACTCTTGCATGGCCCCTTTTTACAGGAGAGCACATTCACATATCTCACAGATAGAACAGATGAAGGGCAACCTTGCCCGAACCAAGACGCCCAGATCACGGGGAAGACACTCCTCCCTTGTGCCAAGATGTCGGCATTTTGATTCCTTTTTCTCAAGAACTTCAGGGATCTGAATTCAATATCTTTTTCTACCGGCTTTCTGGCACAGAGGTTTGCGCGTTTTCCTGGTGTTCTGGGAGTCCCGGGTTCGATTCCCGGTTCGAGCATGGTTGTTCTTCTGTGTGAGATGTATGACTGTGCCTCTCTGTAAAAAGGAGCTGTGCAAGCAAATATGGTGAGTGTGTAGCTAAGTCGTACTCTTGGCCCTAGTTGGCGCTACTTCAAAAGCAAGAGACGCTTCTTTGGGCTTAAATCTGCTGCTGTATCAGCAAAGGGCTTGTCCATGGCAAGTGCCATAAGTAACAACAACAACATGTCTTTTTTTTAACCTTTTAAAATTTTATGTTTTGTTTTACTGCCTGTAATTATTTCTGAGTACCCATCCCTGAAAGATAAATGTGCTACAAGGTGTTAACCTTCGTTTGGATAACAATATTATAAAAATTCTTTTGATAAAGCATTGTTCTTAAAAAGAGATAGAAGATTTTTTTATTTATATAGCATTTCGATGTAATGTAGCTCCATATAAGTTAAAATGACAAAAAAAATCTCTGACTAAGAAAATTTTAGAAATTTTTTGGCGATTATATTTTCACAAATTATTACTTAAAATAATAGAACAGGATACTTACATTTCTTCCCGAAATCTTGTATTCTCTCTGCAACTTCCTTCGTGATTTCCTTATCTGAACACATTTCTTCAAAAGAGAGATTCTCTTTACCTAGTTCCTTAGCTATTCCTTTCAAAAATGCTTGGTTTGGAGTAACCAATGCTATGAGGTAAACATGTAATCCACTTCCAAATACGCAGATATTTTCTACGAGTGGATAAGTTTTCAATTCAGCTTCCACTTTTCCAAGAGCTATATATTCTCCAAATTGTAGCTTCACAAGATCTTTTTTTCGATCTGTAATTTAAAAAAAATATTGAATTTATATTAATTGTATTATTTCATCATTTTTTAGATATCCGTTTTTAGCCAATGTATCTTTAAAAAATGTTACTCTAAGATATTTTGCAAGTTAAAAACAATAATATGAAGTATACCGAAAGAAATTCAGTTGGAATATATATAAAATAAAAAAAATTATTTTCTCGAAGAAATTTTGGAAAAAATTTTAAGTAACCAAAATATGATATGATCTCCATGGGAATTGTAAATAATAAGAAACAAAATAATATGATATCAATTTCCTAATTTTATTCTAAACTCAAGCAAAAATAATTAAAATGATCTAAATTCATTTACAGTTCCCAATCGTCGCTTAAGGATGAATGTTGGCTTTTTTCCATTCGTCTAATATATGGGAATTATAAAGGTACAGCGCATAAAGTTGATAACTTATTGATAAGCGGTAAATTGTTAGTTGCTAATGGAAATGTACCATGGAAATTCAGTTATGAATTATAAAAAATTAACTTCATATGTATATTCAAAAAATGTTATATCGTTTTCAAATATTGTTTTCATAGACTACATTTGAGCATTTGATATCAATTTAAAGTAATGCATTTTATGCAAATTTTTAATATATTATGAATTAGCAGTTTGTAAAATAACACGTTTTTTAAATGATAATTTATTACATCGATTTTTAATCATCTTTTACTGTATTCCTAATCCCATAGAGGATATAGGACATTTTCGGATACTTTTAAAAATTTAACATTCTTAAAAATAAATATACAGTTAACATATCCATATAAGATTTGCTTTATCAGCTTTATGAAAATAAGCATATAAGTTTTCGAGGAAACTTCAGCTTCTGTAAGTAACAAAATAGCCAAAAACATATAAAAAAGTATTTAAAAAATATTTTTTTTACATTTCGAAACATCGGTAGATATTTATTACGTTGTCTAAGTTAAAGGCTCATTACTTTGTATATATATATATATATATATATATATATATATAGGATATCCAACAGAATCATTTTAATTGGCCAACATCTGCCTTCATCTTGTTTTGTCAACATCCGATGATATATGAAATCCAAAGCAAGAGTTGTAAAGGTTAGATTATTTCCCAGAGAGCTATAATTTTTAATTAGTTTGGCATTCCAGAACAACGCCACCTATCGGTCTTTTGAAAGTCTGTCCCAATTAACTTTGAACCAGAGGCCCACTAATTTTTGTCGAGAGAGGACGTCTCTCTTCACGCGTCAGCGGTTCCCGCAAAGCTCAGCGGATGCGCGGTAATATATATTTTCAGTCATAATGTTTCCCTATCTCTAACGTCCTCCTAGAGGAAATAATCTAACTTTCTGATTATTAAATATCTTCATGTTTTAATTCTTTTTAATGTTTCCCTGTAAATACTCCCCCTGTAAATATTCCCCTTTAACTCTAAATAAATTCTTTTATTTTTCTAAAGAAGTCTCTTCATCCTTCGTTTGTATTATTTTAATTTTGGTTTAGAAACTAACCCGTAAATATTAAAAAAAACCCTAGACATCACGCCACTAAAACCCTGCTATCTGAAGAGTCTAATTTTTTTTCAAAGATTTATTTAGACTCCCACACACACACACACATATATATATATAGAAAGAAAGAAATCCCCCAAATTTAGACGTTTGTTTATGCCTATATACTTGATTTTATGTTTACGAAATTTGATGTGTATTTCAGACAAAGGTAAGATGTCTAAATGGAATAAAGAAAAAATTAAATCATTTTATTTATTGCTGTAACCAGCAGCCTCTCAATTAAAAAATAAACCTTACGACGTTCAAGAAAGATCCAAGCACAATCGGTTATTTATCTGATTGATAAAATAAGATTCTAAGATGTTTAGAAATCGTACCGATGATTTTTAGAGTGCCATCAGGAAATACTTCTCCAATATCTCCAGTGTAAAACCACCTGTTTCCACCTTCAATCCTGAAGGCCTCTTGTGTCTGTTTGGGATTCTTGAAGTACCCTAAAGTTAAACAATCTCCTCCTAGAACAACTTCTCCTCTAGGATTCGGCTTGTCTGTTACAAAGTAATTTCCTATTCAATAAAAGAAAACTCATTATTAAGGAAAGCGTAGAATATATTAATGAATATTTCATTAGATGAACATCATTAAAAAATAAATATTCATGAATATGTTCTATATTGATTCTTGCATCATTTTCTTTAATTAAAAAGTCAGATTTCTCACTTTTACACACAATGCATAACACAGAATTTGGAGTTAAATCAAAATATGACAGATTCTAGAAATCTTTTGTAACCATTTTTGGGTAACAAATACTAAATTATGCCCCGTATTTCCTTTCAATTCGATTAAATTAGCTGCAAATCAGTTGTCATTATTTTTAGGTACAATAACTGCAAAGAATGAAACGCATCATCAAAATGTTTCCCCGAAGGTAAGTTTGTATACAAGTATTGCCAAACTCTAATAAATCGATTGGATGTATACGAAAGATGATTCTAGATAAAAGAGATGCCAAAAAAAGTTCTCTTTAGATATTTTTTTTTCATTCATATAAAACAAAAATGGGAGCAGTCTCCCCGAAACTTTCTCACACAACCTCTAATAAAGGTATTATCCTCCTCCTCACTTTTGCATAAAACTGGGGAACTTGATCAAAGTTGTGAATGTCACAAGTGCTCAGATTTTTATTTTCGGAATCCCGCATATGAAAGCAGTGTGTTCGGAATACAGCAAAGAAAACTGATATTTGTGTATCATTAATCGCATGCCATTGGTAAAGAATGGTTGTGAACAGAGTTTGACGGTTTCTTGCTTTAATACTCGAAGGTATCTTACTGAATTTATTTTATTTGATATAGATGCAAAACTTACTGCATTTTGAAAAATTGAATTATTACCTTTTTCCCAATCCCCCAATCTAAGTTTGCATTTAGAAACTATAAAAATTGAATTATTACCTTCTTCTCAATTCACCAATCTAAGTTTGCATGCAGAAACTGTAAAAATTGAATTATTACCTTCTTCCCAATCCCCCAATCTAAGCTTGCATGTAGAAACTGGCAAAATTAAATTATCACCTTCTTCCCAATCCCCCAATCTAAGTTTACATGTAAAAACTGGCAAAATTGAATTCTTACCTTCTTCCCAATTCACCAATCTAAGTTTGCATGTTGAAACTGGAGCTCCAACTCTTCCAATGGAATAGTCATCAACTGGAATTAAAATTCAATACATTTTTACTATAAGAAACATTGTGTAACAAAAAAAAATGCAAATGATTTATAGTTTTTTTCTTGATGTCTTAAAAGAGATCGGTTTGTGGATAAGATCTAGTGAATAAAAAAATATATTTATCGCTATTGTATTAAACTTGTAAATTTCAAAATATAAAACTAAAAATCACATTAAGAACAAATGATTAGAGAAAATAAGAATAAGCAAGTCTCTCTCTATTTTTTAAAAGAAAACTTTCAGAAGAAGAATATATTCTTCAAATGCTAGTAAATATAAAAATTCTCCAAAGAGCGCCAAATAACCTGGTGCAATACATTTTTTATCAAAATATCCCATTGTTGAAACTATTATGTTACAAATTAATTTGGAAATAAGAGTGTAAATCAGAAAAATAATAAAATGTTTAAAGAGACAAGGCAACAGCAGAAAACTTTTTAAATTGAATCTTAATAAAGCCGAATTTATTTCTCTCACTTCTAGAATAATGAAAATATTTTATAGAAAAATATTTTTTTAAATCAATATTTTATAGCAAAATAAAAAAATTCAACTTAAGAAGCACATTTATCTTGTTCTTAACAATACAATATAGAGCTATTTTGTAATTCAAAACTCATAGCAACTATTTTAATAAAACGAGCGTATAATGGATTAAAACTCCTGATTCAACATACAAAAGTAGCCAACTTTTAATATAATAAGTTAATTAATTATCATGTCTTAGAATTTAAATCAGAATTACGAAAACTGAAAAATATTTTGATAATATTGTGATGTTTTATCAAAGATGACGTGCTGTAGGTTAATATCATTCATAGCGCTTTAATATAATATGTTGTTTGAGCGAATATTTATATTTTTTACCATTAAAAATGATTCAAGGAAATGACTAATTAATGTGTAATCGCCATCTATCAATCATTTTTGGAATTATTTTTGATGGAGGAAAAATCCAGACTTCTGTGCATATCCCCTCAAACCATAATTTTTCAAGGAAATAACTTTTTTATTAAGGTTTTCTTTAGTTTACTTGAATTTCTGAGGTGCATATTTGTTTTTATTGATAAAATGAGAATTGAAATAAATGTTTAAACACTTAAACTTACTGTCCATAATAGTAGCACATGCTGATGATTCAGTCAGACCATAACCTTGAAGCACGTGGACATTCAGACAATCCCGTATAAAACTCTGAGTATCTGCTGATAATGGAGCACTGCCGCACATGATAATTCGAAGTTCTCCACCCATGAAATCCCGATAAGTTTTCAATAATTTCCTACATAATACAAAGGTGACGAGTTAAATAATCTCTCACAACTTTTGAAGTTAATTATAAAGCTAATCAGATAATCATCATTATTTGAATAAATATACTTGTAATAAATATATTAATATTACTTGTCTAAACGGGGTGTTCTAAATCCTTTTTCCGACCAGAACTTTTTGTAACTCACAGCAAAATCGAACATCAATCGAGTGAATGTTCCTTCTTTTCCAGCCAGCTGAAGAATGCTTTTTCTTATGCGATCCAACATAAGCTGCCAAAAAGTGAATAATTTATGACATAATAATAAGCTATTTGTGCTTTTTATTCTAAATTTCAAATTGCAATAAATAATAGAATGTACTTAATCCCGTATTTAATCTAATGTTTTTAAACTAATTTTTTTTTCTCGAACTCAAAATTAGGTTGAATTTGTTTATCGCCGTTTGGCAACACTTCGACCTTGTCATTGAACATCAATTAGTGGTTTGATCAGATTTCAAGTGAGCGCTATTCTTGCATCGGTTTGAAAATTTTCAAACAAAAAAATCAACGATAAAAAAACGCACAACATTTTCTGCGGCAAATTAAAGTAGTGCTGTATCGATTTTGAAACGAAATCACTAAAACAAGAAAAAAGAAGACGAGATAGGGTAAAACGTTCATATGTACGTTGAACAAGAAGAATCGTTCATAAGAAAATCCAGTCGTAATGAACGAGATAGGGTAAAACGTTCATATATACGAAGCAAAGCCTCTGTGCTACAAGAACATAGTTGTGGGACTATATAAATGCTCTGTATTTTTTGCCAGTAGCGTGCCAAAACAAATTCAAGTGTCAAATACACGACATAGAGTTTTGTAACATGAAATTAATACATTGTATTCTAAAAAACTTCTGTTTCAAAACGCACAAAGTTATTTAAAACTACCAGATATTTATTTATAAGTTAAATGACCTGACGGATACTCATCTGGATATTTCATTTTCAATTAATTTTTTTCATATAAAATATTGCATTATTGTGTAATATGATATAGTTAAATTTAACATGAAATTTACATGAAATAAACAGAGGAACGTAAGAACCACTTAAAACCTTTTAATTAAATTAAAAAAGAGAAATGCAATAATAAATTAAGCATTTTACAATTAAAAAAACTCGATCCATACATCGACCTTTTTGAATTATAAAGAATAAACAAGAAATAATATTTTGGCTGATTTTTTATAGAATAATAATTTTAGTTAATTAGGAAAAGCAAATGCTGGTTCTAGGTTCAATATGATAATGAAAATGACAATAATCGATACAATTGTTTATAATTTTTTTAGAATTAGTAGGTTATAGTTTAAAATTTAATCGGAGTCAAACCCAAAGTTTGAATTCACTAAAAAACTGAGTAATAGACTGTTTCTAAACTGTTTTCTTCGTTTTTAATAATTGGCACTCCATAAAATAATTAGATGCAAAATTATTCACCTAATACAAAGATTTGTTTATTGCTATAAAAAATAAATATACATAATTCTTTTAAGTCGAATTTCTTTGAAAAATTAATCTACATCTCTTAATCATTATGTAGGCATTTTTAACAATTAAATTTGAAAAATAAATAAATAAAACGTCACAAAGAGGCACCGTCTTGAATGGTGAGTGAGAGGCACCATCGGAGTGCAAAGGGTTAAATTATTTTGCATTATTATTATTGTTGTTGTTGTTATTTTTCTTGCATGCTGTTTATCTTTCATTTAGTCAAGTTTATTTTTCTTTCAGTTTAACTTCCTAACACAGTGTAGAAACCTCTAATTATTTGGTTCCAGTTATGTGGTAAACTCTTTTCATTTACAGAAGATGTGACAGCTGCATTTAAATAGTCACTTCTATTGACTTTACGCAAACACCTCCGCCTTAACGGTGGAAATATCCTCATTTATTTTCCATTTCATAGCTTTCAAAAAGGAAGTTAAACCATCAAGAAGGTCAGATGGTTTAAAGTCATCTTCCAGAATCTGTAGATTTAATATCTCTAATGCAAGGATAATATTCTTTTTTCGTTATTATTTAACATTAGAATTTATTTTCTAGAAATTATTTCCTCACTTATAGCTATCGAGAATAAGATTTCCTTCAGATTCTTATACAGGAAACGCTGGAAGCTGTTCTAACAGGATATTTTCTAATACGCTAAATCTCTTGATGAACAGATAAATAAGTGAATCATCAGACTCAAAGCATATGATGGACTTGTTCCAAAATACGAATTCTTCTTTCAACATAGATGGTGATAAAAAAATATTTCTCCACTATGTTATTGCTTCAAACTAGAAAAAAAATATTATTCTGACAGTCTATGTCAGTTCCAAAACATATATTATTTTGAATCTCGACAATAATTTTTTATAATTTGGTCAAACCATTATTTTAAAAATAGTGAAAACCATACATAATATAGATAGAGAAATATAAATTTTATATGTTTACATTTCAGATAAAAACTGATTACCCATTCCCTTTTCGCAAATACTTTTTTATTAAATATCCAGTTTTTAAATATTAACCAAGATCTCTATCAAATACCCAAAGGATATTTCCCTAACCACATCATTGATCACTCTCATAAGTATCCATAAATCTTAACCCTTAAACGTAAAGCAGATGTGGAATGCTCTAGGCCCGATTTTACCATCTTAGTGTTTGTAGTTGAGTAACATGACCACGATACAAAAGTAATTACTCATAAACTACAGATGTCATATGACTTATGAAGCTTCCACCACATATTCTTCCACAAGTGAGTCGGCGGTGGTGGTGAGACGAATGATACAAGCGTATGTAAGTAGGTGGAAATGTTGGCTGTTGTATTTAATGCGTATGACGACTTTTATAGTCGGTAGAAGGCTCCACAACAACTGAATGAAGGTGCGTGCGAAAGTTGCTTATTCAAAGTAGTGGGTCACCATTAAAGCGGAAGCAGATTTCCCTAGGTCCACACTTGCCATTTTAGGATTTGTTGCCGAGTAACGTGACCACAATGTAAAAGTTAAACTACAGATGCTATATGACTTAGGAAGCTTCCACCACAGACTCTTCCAACAGTGAGTCAATGGTGAGATGAATAATACATTTGCGACAAGCGTACGGTGAGCTTATGTAAGTTGTTGGTGAGGTTGACTGTTGTATTTAATGCGTTTGACAACTTTTGTTGTCGGTAGAAGGCACCACTACAGCTGAATGAAGCTGCGTAGAGAGAATGTTTATTCAAGGTCGTGGTAACCATTAAAGCAGATTCCAATTGCCTTATGTCCGAACTTGCCATCTTAGGGTTTGTAGCCGAGTAGAATGACCACAATATAAAATTAATTATTTGGATACTGCAGATGTTATCTGGCTTATGCAGCTTCCACTATTTACTCTCTCACCAGTGAGTCAGTGGTGAGAGGAATTATGCAATTGTGACAGGCTTATGATAAGCGTATATAAGTAGATGGTGATGTTGGCTTTTGTATTTAATCCGTCTGACGACTTTTATTGTCGATAGAAGGCGCCACAACATCTGAATGAAGCTGCACACGAAGGTTGCTTATTCAAGAACGTGGTTCACCATTAAAGCGGATGCAGATTGCTCTAATCCAGCACTTGCCCTCTTAGGTTTTGCTGCCGAGTAACATGACCACAATACAAAAGTAATTACTTGTAATCTGCAGATGTTATCTGACTTATGAAGCTTCCACTACATACTCTCCCACCAGTGAGTCGGGTGTGGTGGTGAGACGAATGATACACTTGCGTCAAGCATATGGTGAGCGTATGTAAGTTGACAGAGATGTTGGCAGTTGTATTTAATGCGTCTGACGATTTTTGTCCCCTGTAAAAGCTGCCACAACATCTGAATGAAACTACACAAAAAGGTTACTTATTCAAGGTCGTGGGTCACCATTAAAGCAGTTGCGGATAGCCTTATGCCCGAACTTACCACCTTACTGTTTGTAGCCGAGTAACATGACCACAATGCAAAAGTAATTATTTGTGTACCGTCGATGTTATCAGGCTTATGAAGCTTCCACCACAAATGTAAAATGTTACCAATTGTCTACATTGAGATCCACTTAATTTCATTTAAAAACTGGAGCGTGTCCGTCTCCAAACGCACGTTGCTAGCCATAGACGATAAATCATGAGTGAAAAAAAAGAAGTTGGCATTACTTTTGGCTAATAAGATATATTGTTATTTTGAATTCGAATGTGGTGGGTGATGAAGTTCAATGTGTTACCTAAAGAGACAGTTTCTACTGACAAGTTTCCTATAAAGAAGTGATCTATCTAAATGCTAAAAGAATTACTTCTCATCTGTTGCCAGTTAAACTATCAATTTTTGATGATGTAGTATTTGAAAATTATAATGCATACAAACTAGATTTTTAGGAAATACTCTGCATTGTCAAAAATCTACATAAAACTTTTTTCAAATTAAATTACCATATGTTTTTATTGAACATTTAGAAAGCCCCGTGCACCACTAAGTATCACACACGGCTTACAGAAGGAGACAACACACGACATAATGACGTCACATACAGAACAGCTACTCACGCATCGCATTCGCTTGCATAGTTCCTTTTTACAGGGAGCACATTCAAACATATCGCTGATATAACAGATAAAGAACTACTGTAAGGAAGTCGCCACTTTGTCTCCTGCTGGAAGAGACACATGATCAAACAATGATACTCCTATCCAGCGGTGAGGCTATTCATCCTTTGTTGCCCATTGTGTTTCTCCCGTTCTTAGAATTTGAGAAAGACAGATAAAGGATCACACATGTTTTCGGCTCATTAAAGCAGTAAACCGTGTCGAAATACCAGACGAGACTATTTCGTCTATGGACCACCCCAGCTGAGAAGGGTTCCGATAACGAACAGCAGATGCTGTTTACGACCCGTTGAAGAAATTAGTGTTTCCTTGAGCCCATTGAAGAAAGAATGCAGATGCGAACAGCGGGTAGTGTGAAGGTTCTGATAAGGGGTGGATGCCTCAGAAACCTTCCCACGACATGATGGCGCGTCAGTGGGAGTAGAATGATTGAACAATCGGCCACTCCAGCGCGCCAATATCAGCCTGAGAGGTGGAGCTTCGCTACCGTTAAAAAGGGATTCGAGAAGCCAAGGAGAGGAGAGGCGACAAGCTCATCCGGAGGACGAGACGAGCTGCGAGGAGTGCTGAAGTTGAAGAGATACCACGTGATCTCGAGTTTGTTGGAAAGATCTACCGAAAGTAATCCGTAGATCTCTGGAGCTACAGGCAGTAGCCGAATACGCGGACAGCTTTTGAATCCCCGGCATAGTTGCCGAACGGACAATCCGTTGTAAATATTTCCTGTATCGTGTTTTTTTTTTTGTATAAAGCTGTAAATAAACCCTTTGTGTATAACACGCTACCATTTTATTAGACCGACCAAGGTCAAGTCTTTACACCACCATGCCTGAACCGGGACTCGAACTTATGACGTCTAGATCAAGGGGAAGACGCGCTACATCTGTGCCAGGACGTCGGCAGTGTACCATATTATTACATAGAATTTTTTAAGTAACCCATGACTATTTTCTTATAATAGACATTTTTTTAATTCAAAACAAAAAATCATGCATTCAAGGGTTAAAATAGAGGAAAATTTGCTAAAAATTTGTATTAATACTTACAGGTACTGCTACCATTAACGTCGGTTTTAGTTGTTTTAAATCTCCTTTCTCGCCTCTTTTTATTGCAGTGCTCTGGACAATGAACCAACAAATATAAAATATTATTGTATGTACATTTAACAAGTATGGTTGTAAGATAATATTGAATATTTTATAAACATGTAAACAAAGTTTACTTACAAAATCTGTCAAAGTTTGAGGAGATGAAAACCCAACTCGGATTCCAAGATAAGACAGAAGGCATTCTGTTTATAAAAAAAAACATTATAAAAAACTTTTTAAAATCAATTCCTACTTATATTAATTTTTTTATTTTAATTACTTTTTATTAAATAATTACAATTAATACGAATATGTACAGAAATATGACAGAATCACTAAATTAAGCGGCAAAATAGAAAGCGAAATTCCTGGGAATTTCCCATTCTCTTTTCTATACACGGTGTTCGAACTCACAGCCAAAGGGACGAAAATTCAACGCCCTACCAACTGGACTATCCCAGCCTAACGACGATAATTACTATAAATAATTGATCAAAAAATCATACTAGCATTGAATTTTCAACGCCAATCGAGGATTTAAAGCCAATTGTGGCAACGCGTAATGCGTGACTTTTCTACTTAAGTCTGGGAACACAATACAGATTAGATATTTCTAATTTTCTATATTCTGTATTATTTTAATTCGAAAGTACTTCAAAATGAATCGGAAAAATCGATTAATTAGCAATGTTTAATTTTAAATACACCAAGCATCATAAAAATAAACAGAAACGTTTTAAATAACCGACAGAAAAATTGTTAAGCGTAACCTTATTAGTGTGAGGTAAAAATAAACCTAATTCGTTACTTATTAGGTGGCGGGGAAGTGAAGTTTTTTGGAGAGAAAGTTAGTTTTTAATTAATTAATAAAAAATTAATGAATCAATATTTGGAAAAACTGTATTAACATCAAAGGTCATCCGCTACAAGTTTTAAAAAATTTACTTGAACTTGATTGGATGAATAAAAAGTATTTTATTAACGATTGAAAATGT